>CM060964.1:112525855-113005855 GCA_030765045.1 Tenodera sinensis
GCACAAGACATAGCTAAATATTTGGAGTTAGGTTTACTGTGCTAATCTGTGCAAGCGCTTAACTTTAATATTACTCCAGAACTGAGTTTACCTACGTTGTTACATTTTCTAAGACCTAGCTGCACACTATTTAGGACGACATGTTTGCACATACTTATCGGCGTAACGGTGTTAAGTTGGCCGGCTTGCCCTCCAGCTGAACTTAGCGCTTGCAAACGTGATGCGAATGTCAACTGTTCTCCCAGCATTTTTCTGCAGTGGCCAAGATGGTGGTGACCGCAATGTGATAATGACAATGACCTTGGAATTTTGTCACTCAGGCCGAAGTAGGACAACCTATTTTTTCTATGCCACGGTTATCTTGCTCAGTCATTTTGTATATGCTAAATAACTTGTTGGATCTTGTTCTTTTTGCTTCATGGCATCTTGTTTTAGCCGCTGCTTGGGATATTGATGCGCGTTAGATAGATTCTCTGTGTTGAAGTTGATTCCACAGAATGATACAAAATGCTACATGTTGCTTTATTTATAAATTCCATCCATAATTTACACCTACTGTTTGTTGGTGTATGCAGGACTTATTGAATTAGGATTTATTCATAATGTTTGCATTTTAAGGGAAAAGAGCTCCATTCTGTGGTCAACCGACGGTGTAAATTTTCGTTAAAGTTAATCCCAGTGATAGGGTGGGTAAAAGCACTTTTCATATATATATATATATTGAACAAATTTAGAGCCAAAGTTTTTCTTAATGTGTGTGTGTGTGTATATATATATACACACACACACACACATTAAGAAAAACTTTGGCTCTAAATTTGTGCAATTAAATGAAACGCACACCTTTAATAAAGTATGTGTATTATTGATGTTGGCATAGGTATAACGGTTATACATGCAAATCACTGACATTTTTTAAATTGTGATAATGAGAATCCTTCTTTGTGATATGTAGCATAAACAGGCAAGAAGTATTTAGATAATCTGGTCGTTTAAAGCATTGCAAATATATAATACTTTCAGTTTTATTTAGTGTTTTAAGCATATATTTTTAATATAAAAGCATTCTCAGTCCAACGCCTCCAACGCCTTGCACGGACAATGACTATGACTATGAGAACTTGTGGAGGGGGACTTAGCACCTCGACCGAAAGGCGATCTTTTGTAGCTCTACCCTGACGGGACACCCCCGGGAGGATGGATGAGGCGAATGGATCCGAAGGGCGGCCATAACGTTACCACGACAGAGCAGGTGGTAGGGTCCCTACATTTTTCCAGTTAGAATCACCCCGGCGGAGCCTGGCTCAGCCCGGTTCCTCTCCCACCCCTCGAATTCGTACTCCCAAGGGGGCGTGGGACTCGGAAACCGGCTCCCCTCCGCCCTCAGACTTGTACCATCCCAAGAGGGGCTCGGAAACCAGTAGGCTCACTTTCTCACCCCTTTGGGAGTACGAATCCGGGGAATGGGAGAGGAACCGGGCTGAGCCAGCCTCCGCCGGGGTGATTCTAACTGGGAAAATGTAGGGACCGTACCACCTGCTCTGTCGTGGTAACGTTATGGCCGCCCTTCGGACCCATTCGCCTCATCCATCCTTCCGGGGGTGTCCCGTCAGGGCATAGACACAAAAGATCGCCTTTCGGTCGAGGTGCCACGTCCCCCTCCACAAGTCCTCATAGTCATAGTTATAGCCCGTCCAAGACTTAGGAGGCGTTGGACCTGAGAATGCTTTTATATTAAACATATATGCTTAAAGAACTAAATAAAACGTGATAGTATTATATGTCTGCAATGCTTTGGCGACCTAGAATTATCTAAATACTTCTCGCCTGTTTAAGCTAGAGCCCACAAAGAAGAATTCTCATTATCACAGTTTAAAAACGTCAGTGTTTTGCATGTATAACCGTTATACCTATGTCAACATCAATAATACACAATAATACACATACTTTATAAAAGGTGTGCGTTCCATTAAATTTAAAAAACTGAGAGCCGAAGTTTTATTTTTATATATATATATATATATATATATATATATATATATATATATATATATATATATATATATATATTTTATTTTTTTAAATTTACTTATTTAACGAAAATTAGTTTCATCATTCTTTGTTGAAACCCGTGAATTTAGGCTTTAAGATCTGAAGATCTGTGGAAAACTATAGGGTAGCTGCTGAGAACTAAAAAGTTACCTTGCTGCCTTTATCTCATCCTTTCGTACAAACCTACACCGTTTACGGAACCTGGAGAAAAGTTTAGACACATGCGCTTTTGCGCTCGTAAAATTTTAGATTTCTGCATTTTTTAAAAACACTAGACAACATTATTATCTTCATACATGACCAAGCCAGATAGCTTCATAGAAACATGTGAGGCCCGCACTCGGGAGGTTCTGCGTTCGTTTTGCCGCAGCCGATTTTATTAACCCGTGGGGTTTTCTTTTTTTCGGGCTTTCCCGGTTCACCAAGTGAATGCTGATCATTTCATGTAATTTCCATCCGGCGTTTCAGGATTTTGTGTCAGCTACGATGCGAGAGTGGTACCTCTCGTGGTTGGTGTATCCGCTGTGTAAATACGGTTCTCTGTGCCAAGGTGGTGTTGCGGTCGTCAGTCCTTGGGTGGGGCACCAGCCGAAACCTGAATGACAGGCTACGTGGGTGAACTTCGCGCCGAGATGGACTACCTGTTAACCTGTAGGAACCTCCCCTCGGTGGGCATCTCCTTGTAGCTCTCCGGCCGCCTGTTTGGTACTATAATCTCATCCCTGGGTCCCGAGGTCTGACGCACAGTATCCGAAACAGCGTGATAGGCGCAGAATACCCTCCGGATATGTAATAAATCAATCAATCCTCATACCTACATCTTAATATACATTTTGAACGATCTGAATATAAATATGTATTGGACCCTACACTTTAGGATCCAGCGAACACCGTAGGCTACAGCATGACGCAACAAATACCCTATAGGGCAAACCGAGCGCGGTACCACCTTGATTAAAGGTGCGATTCGCGTTCGGGAGGTTCCGGGTTCTACTCCAGCAACCGTCCATTCTGGCCCAAGGGTTTTTCTTGATTTCCCTGGGTCGGTAGGCGAATGCTGGTGCAGTTCCTCTTCTACCACAGCTTCCCTGTCGCTCATTTCCTATGCCCATTAGTTCCTCTATTGTCATCTGTTTGAGGGTTGTAGGACCAGGCGACGGTGATCGGCATGTTGCGGCTGCGCTGTGTAAACGTTTCCTCCACAGCGTCGGTTGGTACAGCCCATTCAGCATGTACTACCGTTTGGGCCCCACCAGAGTGGGGGGGGGGGAGGTGCTGGGGGTTAGGGATGGGTGGACTCAGGCGGCGTCGCATTCGTACGAGAAATGTTAGGAACCCTGTGCATCCTTGTGCCCGTCATCCGGACCATGTCCTCCTTCGGGTCTCTCCCCTCATTCCTGCCTTCCTGGGGTTATGGCAGAAGCACAGCGGGCCGGATTACCTCTGTATGGTGCTCTGCCTGGGTTAGATGAATCCCTCCATTGTATGCACCTTTAGCTTTTACCTCATAAAGGTTCACAACGGAGAGGGACACCTCGCGAATTGTGACCGACAGAGATCCATTGCGGCTACCACGCTCACGGAGGAAGGGATGAAATGTAGTGAAACATAGCAGGCCACGTGTCGCAGGCCGTCAGGACACAGAGATGTGCGGAAGTCCTCTATTTTTCGTGGCTCAAATGCCTAACGCACTACTGGAGCTGCCCAGAAAGGGCGGTAGCCACCTATGCAACCAGTCAGCCCTCTTTCTTTGGTGCAAGTAACAGCGGCATCTGTCCTACTTCACCTCAAAATGTGGAACTTAAAAGCACAGCTAAAACACACGAAGGAAACGGAATGAAAGGGGAATGAGGGAAAGAAAACCGTGTTAGTTGAGAAACTAAACCAGTATTCGCCTACCGACCAAGGAAAACCACTGAATACCCGGATACAAGTCTCTCACGTTACCATGTATCCAGCTTACTTGGTAAGATTTACCCTTATTTTATCTTCCGTCCCTTATGGGCAACAATGACTGTTAGGCTTATTTCACGAAAATGGAAGCTACAAGGAATATAGCGGTATCGCTGGTATGCCGGAATTTGGCGCCGTACGAGTTCGTTTACATACCAGTAAAACTACTGACATGAATACGTCACATTTAAGCATTTTAAAACGCAATCTCATGGGTCGGGATAGAACGCAGCTAGAATGTTGAAAGCCACTAAGGCCGAACTAAAACTAAAAATTTCACTGTCTGGCATGCATGAACCTAGACTTTACTCTCTCGCAATAGGATCAGTAAGAAATTATGGGATATCTTACAACTTCCAAACACTTACCACATTGTCAAATCTCCATATATAGGGTGTTAGGGATATAAGTGCACATACCTGTATTGGTAATTCAGAAGAGGTTAATGAACAATATTACATCAATAATTGCTTTATTTGCAAACTTTTAATTTTACCTAAGAGATGCATGTTTCCAGGTTGGTTAGTGCCTCTAAGTAGGTGTGGCACAGAAGGCATGATGCATAGTGGACTGGTCTCGTGATAACGAATGGTGTTCCGCAACCGAGTAGCAAAGCTTTCTGCGAGGCCAATGACCTCACAATACCTAGGCCAGTCGGTCACGTATTAAGCAAAACGATTAGTCTATCTCACAGGCGTTGCTCATTCCGCCGCGCAGTTACGACCATGCAACAAAGGTCAGGTAGTAAACTTTGAGATATATTCGTGGGAAAACTGTAAGAGGAAGAGAAAAGAAAACTAACATACCGAATTGTATTCATATTGAGGTACCAATTATGGAAATATCTGCACTGATACCCCTAACAGCTTGTATACCGACGCGGATAACCGAGGCCGTTAAGGTGTGGACTCGTAAAGGCTTCTCCTCGGTTCAAATCCCGGCAGGATTTCCTGTCCTCATAACTAGCAAATACCGGGTAGGAGCTTAAACTTAGGCCTGGGACGTTTCTTCCCCAATTATCATTTCGTTTCAGGTATCATCAATGTTCAACACTTATGGTGCCGCATGCAGTAAGAATGAACGATAAACTCCACAAAATCTCCTTATACTAGAAACCTAAAGCGTATATCCATCTGGACAATATTTCAGAAATTTACGATTTTGGACACAGAAAATACTAAGGGAACGAACGGGATAATTTATGCCTTATTAACAGATTTTTCTTGCCACATTTACCACATGGAGAGTAATTAACGTAAGGAAATCCCAAACTGGAAAGTAATCTTCAGCGTAGAACTTATGCCATTACAAGTTTTTAATTTTATATTAATTTGCACCAAAAAGTGAATTCTGGTGCTACTGCTATCGTTATTTATTTAGAATTCCTTATACATAAATTTCAAATATAAAAGTTCGCCTGCGCTAGGTCAGATAAGAGAGCTGGTAGTATGCAAATATAATGGAAATGACATTACCTGGTGGGGAATAATGTTGTAATGGTCACTAGCACAGCGATGTCCAACCTTGTCTCTTTGGAGACGCTTACGTAATTAGCTGCTGATTCCCCACCTATGACCTTCAGTCAGAGGGTGCGTTAGCTAGTGCCTGTGACGTGTAAAATCACAAGTAGACAGTCAGTATCCAGTGACGGACACAAACAGGCGATTCCATGGCCTTTTGTAAGTCATACCTTGAAGTTTCTGGGAATGTTCTCAGAAGACCTCTTCATTCTGGATGACTTTTGCATAAGTGGTAAACAGTAAGGGACAAATAAAAAGCTTACTAAATAAAAATCTGGATCTTGTTAAAACACAAAATTTATGTTAAATATCTCTTTTTTCTTTTGAGTAAACCATTTCCAAGGCGTTCTTTATTATTTGTTTGAATTTTCCAATACTTTACTTTTCTCAAATAGGAACATGTTATTAGTTTTTTATCTCTTGGCCTTGCAAAGAGAACGGAATTTTAAAGGCATCGCATAGTAACCAACTCTTAAAATTTCACTATCGCTTAAAGCCTACTGTATTCCCATATTCTTCTTGCAACTACAAGAAAATTAGCAATAAGATAATTTCTGAGCATACTTATGTTTATAAAATGAAGTAGACAGAGAAATAAGCATTTGCAAGAATAGTTCGTATAAGAGTCAGTATAGTTGAACATATAAGTGGAAACAGAGTTTCTCCAAATTGAACTATATTAAAAGTCTGTATTGCAATATGTTGCGCGACGATCACTTGATGTATCTTCTAAGGCTATGCACTTTGACTTTGTCGCCAAATATTGACAGACTTCTTAAATGTAAGTAGTACAAAGGAAGTCACTAATGAACATATGTTTTTCGTATAGGATTTGAGATTGCTTTCGGAAATCAAACGCAACGTGCATGTAACCAAACCACCATTGCAACACAATTGAGTGTTATAAATAGTGGCGCAGTCCGCATAAAGTGGAAGGAGGTAAATCCAACCACCTCTCTTTCAGAAACGTTGGACATCGCTGCCCTAGCCACTCGTTCCGTAGCCGTTTAGTTCCTCTTACCAACGAATACACTCATATCATGGCGACGGGTATCCGTATTCATAGATACCTAACCTAGCCTAACCATTTTCGTTACTAGCTACCGCATAGTAATATACCTAAGAGTAAGTTTAGTACAAGGAACAACAAATCCAAATATATATTATTAAGTGGAAAATAAACTAATTTAAGTATGAGCATACTAGTAATAAAACAACGAAATCCTGGAATTTCTAAAATGAGAACACGGTACATATTTCTATGATAAAAGGCTTTAATATATATATTTTTTTGAATTTTCATATTTTGTGGTAATCTGTATAATGGTGGGTTAATGGCCGGTGGGTGCGCGGTTTGAATCTTATCAGAAGGATTTCTTACAGCTTTTTGTCCTCTTAATTGGCAAAATTTTGGGAGGTACTTTCAAATCAGGCATGGAGTGTTTCCTACCTAAATTTCTTTTTCTAGTTCTAATTTTATTTCATGTATTATCAGCGCCCACCGCCTGTGGTGACGTGTGATGTAAAAACGGACGCTACACACTATTCAATAAAATATCCATTTGTAGAATATATAACCAGATTAACATAGATGAACATTTTTACTAATGATTGCTACTAGATGACTTATCACACACATTTTCGAGTGAATTTCTGTTATGTTTATAATGATATATTACTGTCATGGCTAAGCTCATGGAAATGTTTCAATTGTAAACGTTTGCATTATAAAACCCATCTAAGCAAATAGTGCACTGTTATTATTTCCATATGTAGTACAAATTTAGATCTGTGGGAATGAATATGAAGGTTATTGTTGACAAAAAAAGAAAACTACGCTGACAGTGTCAAAATTCCAGAATCCAGCATATATTACCATTATTGAGTGAAGATGTACTACCAGCAGGTAAATACAAACTGGTGGAGTAAACGTACGGCCTTGATGACCCACTGACTGAGTAGGGAAGAGTTAAAATGCCTGACTATCCTGTCCAGTGCTAACCTCACGTTCGAGTCCTCGGTACGTTCGAGTGAAGGTCGCCATCGCCGGATATGGGAAGAAGAAAGCTACGCAGGAAATCGCCGCCAACGCCGGGCTCTGGAAGCACATCGGACCCGGAACCCAAAAACATCACCACCGCCGAGACAACCAGCGCAACAACCACCGCCGAGACAACCAACACAGTCGCCGTAGCTGCGGCCACCGCCGCGCCGAGCGCCACTAGCGCTGACACCACTTCACCGCAGTTAGAGAGGCAGCCAGTCGAGCGGCCACTGCCACTCAGGCAGGAGGCTAGCTCGCCGGGAGAGGCAGTTGTGCCAATCCCGGAATTGCCGGCTCCACCACCGCCGTCCACGGAACATCTCCCGGCCAACACACCGCCGCCTGCACACACCGGTCCCCCCTCGGGGGCCAGTGTTATTATCCGAGGAGTTCCTCGCGACTTCCCAGCGAGGCATCTACTGAGCGCAGCACAACATGAGTGGCCATCAGCATTGAGGGCCACCCGAATCGTCACCTCCCGAGGACCAACGCACTTGATGAGGATCATCATCGCCGACTCAGCAGACCGAGAAGCTGCCATAAGGAGGGGCTTGCCATTACTTGGGCGGCGCCTGCCTGCTGAGCCCGCCAGGACTACACGACAAGTGCCCTGCCGCAGATGCTGCAGATATGGGCACGACGCCACCACCTGCAGCGCCGCACCAAGGTGCCATTACTGTGGGGCCTACGGCCTCACTAGTGAGTGCACCAGCCACGATCTCCGCCGTCGTCGCCGGTACTGCGCTACCTGCAATGGCATAGGCCATTTCACGGGGCAAGCGCAGTGCCCCTACTACCCACGGGCCCAGGCCCCACAACCTGCACCTGCCACCGCAGCCACACAGCCACACCGCCGACCAGCTCTAACCAACGCAGAAGCATCAACAACGCAACAGACCAGACCAACCTACGCCACTATCACCACCACAACGCCACTGCCCAGGAACGAGGCCGAAGACATCCGCCAGGAGATCCAAAGCCTCCACAAACGACTGGAAAAGCTTGAGGACTCAGTACTTCAATTAACAGCCGCGGTGACAACAATCGCCAACTCCACGGCCTCCGTGAAGACACAAGTTGAAACCGCCATAACTACTGGACGTGAACTTCACAACACAACAACAACCAGACTCACAGCACTACAACGAGACATACAGAAACTCAGCAAGAACATCAACACACTACGTCGGACTCACCGCAAACAGCTTACACCAATCACACGACAACTGCTAGTTCACACCACCGGCTTCAATGCTGCTGCTAAACTACTAGAGGAATTACGCAGTGCAACAATAGAACTGGACAACACTGAAATACTGGCATCAATTCAACGCAAGCTCCACAGAATAGAGAACAAACCGTCAACCACTACACATGAAGCATGTACGCAGACCTCACCACCTCCACTTCCACTCACCAGAGAGCAGCACCGCGAGCAACAAACTCACCAGCCAGCCACAAACGCTGCAACCCATTATCACCACACTGACACTCTTCAACCACGTAAACTGACACCAGAGCAAATTTCACTTGTCCAGAGGAGAGGCTACTTCAGCCACACAGGACATCCATGTGTCAACAAGTGCCGGACCATGCTCTGTAGCGGCACCGGACTAACACATGCGGACATCCTGCCCTATATCAGCGGCCCCTCGAAGCCACCAACACAGTCTTCCCAAGGAAACACAAAAATGAACACCCAACTCAAATAAAGAACTTCACCTTTAACTCCCCCTCAACACTCTCTCTTACTTCTCTTACCCACCTTCACCTTTAACCCCACGGTCATGGCCAGTGCCTCGTGTAATGGCCATGTCCTGGACCCTACCTTTTCGCGCTCCCGCTATGTGCGGCAGCTTGTATCCTAACATATACTAACGGAGGTGCTGACGCGGTACTCCAACAACCCTTCCTTTGAATCCTACCAACTTCTCACCCATGAACATTTAAAAAAAAAAAAAAAAAAAAAAAAAAAAAAAAAAAAAAAAAAAAAAGCCTAGATTCAGGAAAAAAAAAAAAAAAAAAAAAAAAAAAAAAAAAAAAAAAAAAAAAAATCCAGTGCTAACAGATGGTGAGGTGGAGCGGGCGGGTGAGGGGGGTTGGAGGGGAGGAATGCTGTATTACTTATACCCGGGATACTCGATTCAGTAACCTGAGGTGCCGGTGTAGAAATATGCTCCTTAATGGCGATATGTACTCATAACTGTTTCAACATCCGACGCTTAAAATGCATGAATAATAGACAGTTGAACATGGAACATTTGAAAACTAAAATACTGTTTCTTTCTTCTTTTTTTTTTTTTGGGTGGGGAGAATATTAAATGCATTTTACATACACTACGATTTTGTTTTAGCTCATATGTAGTTCTTAAAGGATAATATACCAGATAAACTGATAACAGTACATACGATAGAAATACTATATTTTAATGCTAATTGCATATTCCATGATATCACGGAAAATGCACAATACATAAAACCCTAATAAATTACTAAGCATACCAGAGACTGCTGTGATTATGACTTTCAAAATATAAGTTATATTCGTCGAACTATACAACCAGCTTTTATAGAGTAAAGTTATGGAAGTTTATGTGATGATGATGATGATGATGACGATGACGAAAAGGAAAACGAAGAAGTTAGTGGCCCCTCTTTTGAACATTCCACGTAGACTATTATAGCTAGGGTACGAACCTTCATACAGAGAACGAAAAGTTGCGGAGTTTGGACTATAGGAAGTGGGAGGGGGTCAATCTGTCACATGATCACAACACACAGGTACAGTCGACGTACGAACGTGATAGATAAAGTTGTTGCATAACTTCTATTCAATGCTGCTACTATTTACAGTAAAATATTCACTCCCAAATTCATGTACATGTTCAGCAATACATTAATATTTCGGTTTTCGTGCCGTAGGTATTTTATTATGTGGGACTAGTGAATACATTCAAGAGACACTGTGCACCGTAGGCAGTGTACTTTGTGCTGTCACTGTACGGGGGCAGTAACGTCACGCTCTGCCCGTATGGCAGGTAACTTGCGATTGCCTCATTTCGCAATAATGGTATAAAGGCTCGAAGCTTAATTATAGCCCTTTGTATCCCAATGAACTGGGATTTCAATCATACATAATGGTACGAACCACGTCCTTGAGAATGGGAGAATCTTTGGTCCCGCAATGCAATTCAGAAACTACCATTACCAAAGCAGTTCATTAAATTCAAAGGGTAATATTATTGGATGTAAGATTTGAGGCTTCCACGGCGAACGTTATTGAATATGACTCACGAATATCAGCCGTGTCAAATTTATATATGTTGAGCTTTCGGCCATTTGAACCTTTATGGCCTTCAGTTCCTGACACGGCTGATCACGCGTGAAGCCATAACTAATATTACTGGATTACTTTCTGAAACAATAATACATTGTACTAAAGTTAACGTACCAACAAATCATTCTACATATAAAGAGCGTAAAGTCCCCCAATGGAATGCAACATATGAACAGGCTATTGGGTGGTATAAATAAAAACTAGCTAGTGCTTATGAGCTGAAGCTGGTAAGCTGAGAATCAAGCAAAAGGTCGTGATTTGGTATAAATAAAAGTTTCTCCTCTTCCCATAGCTCTTGCTTCCGGCACAAAGCTTTAGCGTAAACAAACACGCCTATTTTTCTGTCTGGAGGTGATTTAAATATTTTCAGCACTTACATATTCATAACTTATTCATGGTAAACGTATCTCGTTTAATAAACCTAATAGAGATACTGATTTTAAATAACGGAAATGTAAGCATCGATTTGGCAAATGCAATAGAAACTGAGATTCGCCTGACATCAGCAAAATTTGTTGGAGGATGGCTCGATACGAAATTCAATCATTGGCTTACCACGCCTTGTCGTGCTGTATAGTTGAACACGCTGTGAAATAACCCTGTAAATCCAATGATATAAATATCATTTGCACCCACAAAATTTATTTGCACAACAGGAAAAGGAATAGTATCCGCCGCCGTTAAAGTTTACGACTACCATAATTCCAAGATTCTGTAAGGCTTTATCATGAATTAAAAATATACCGGTTGAAGGAGTTTCATTCCGTGGAAGTTTAAATTTAGGGTCGCTTTTATAGGGAAATCTCCAGTTATAACCTGATTTTGATTTGCACAACGTATTGCTCTACGTATCGCTTTGATTACGTTTTTAGTCGCTAATGAGAGCGGATCACTATTACCTCATTCACACTCTGTTTAGCTTTATGGTACGTAGGCACCTTAGGATGCTTTTAGCATTGTTAAAAGGTCCCCTTCGTGTTTCATTTCCCTCCGGAAGAAAATGCTGCGGAAGGAAGTCTACATTCTCTCTTTTAACGCGATTATAATTGTTTATATCAGTTCACATCCAAGTCCCGGCATATTGTGTAATTTTTTAGCTTCTCAACTATTTAACGTATAGTACAGGATTTATTGTATTCTGCCCAATAATTCGATGTCGAGATTTAACCAGAAATTCCCCTTCTGAGACTTCCTGAATGGAAAAAATAAAAAAAAAAAAAAAAAAAAAAAAATAAAAAAAATAAAAAAAATAAAAAAAAAAAACGGCTTAGGTGTGTGTGTGGGTGGATGTGTGGGTGGGTTTATGGGTGTAGGTGCCTCAAAACCCAAGCAGTGAATTAATGTCGTATTGAATTTAGTATCCTCCAAGAGTGCGACACGACTTTAAACCCCCCCCCCCCCATCCGAAAGTAACTTTTACATGGATAAATATTCGTTCCGCAGGGGCCTACTTCGGTAGGTACGGGTTTAGGCGCACCCGGGGTCCTGAGAAACTTACCCGTTCATATTCATTAGCTGTTGCCACGTGTAGCTGCTTTGACTGCTACTCTTCATCACCCCCTTCCTCTTCTATGTATATTCTGATTATTAGTTTGTAAGGTCTTAGGTTTATAACTCCTGTCTCACCAGCAGGGATCTTTCCTGTCTCTGTTGTGCTGTCCCACGGTTTTCAGCGCGGCCCCCGACTTGTGTGCTCTTCGGAGGTCTCAGGCGCGAAGGTTGGACGGACCCTTCACACTGGCCCCATGTGTAGCCTTAGGTGCGCAGCCCGTCCACACCGCCATGTACACCCACGTAGCTCTCTGAGGGCCCGGTCTGTGTTAATTCCCCGACGGCCGTGTGCCGTCGGGTTAGTATCACCGGTCGGACGTGTTACTGCTGTCGGAACCCCGGTCTAATCAATCACAAGTCCCCTGAATCCACGCTGACTTCGTTGAGGCAGCATGGCCTAAAGTGGGGAGCCACAGGCGGTTATTCCTGTGGTAGGGACATAAAGCCGGGGTGTGCGTGGTGAACGGTTTACCCATGTGGACAAGCAGTGGAGATCGGAAGGTAGTCCATCTGAAGTACGCCTTGAGGTTGGTCGTGGAGGGGTCTCCATGGCGGCACAGACTGTGGAGATTTTGGCGTCTTTTATCCTTTGACCCCCGGATGGCAGGCTGACGCCGACGGTTCCGGATGGTGGTCCAATCCAAAATGCATCCGCGCAAAACCCTTTACACTGATGTTTTCTTGGTTTTGACCTTGGAATGTGGTGGAAAATCGATGAAGGATATTAGCCCATTCTATATAAAGAAAGAAGTGGACCGGATTTGTGGACCAGTCAAAAACGCAACACGCCTTAGAGACGGTACGCTGCTATTGGAGACGACTGATTCAGATCAGTCGCAGAAGCTCCTTAAAGAGAATTTGTTGGGAGTCTATCCCGTGCGGGTAGCCCCACACAAATGGCTTATTTCCTGTAGGGGAGTTGTTACCACATCTAGCTTGGACGACCTCTCTAACGAGGACATTGTCACCTGTCTCTCGGATCAAAGATTATGTCAAGCCTAACGTCTGTCACGAAAGCAAGATGGCAAGGAGATCGTCTTACGAACCGTGTGTCTTTCATTGCCAGAATATATTTTCTGCGGCTATGAGCGTGCCTCTGTGCACCCATATGTACCGAACCCTATGCGCTGCTTCCAGTGACAGAGGTTCGGACATACAAGGAGCTCGTGCACGCATCCTGCTATTTGTGATCATTGTGGATTAGCTTCACATGAAGAAACGGCGTGTATTCGGGACCCCTGCTGCGTGAACTCTGGAGGGAAACATCCATCTAGCTCGCGTCAGTGCCCATAGTTTTCCGATGAAAAGAGTATCAGGAGTTAAGAGTTAAGGAACACCTGGCGTTTCCGGAATCGCGACGGCGCTTCGAGCAGTTTAAACCTGCGAACACCGCCGGTTATGCGTCAGCTGCCCGCCGCCCTCCTGTGACTACCGTGGGCCTGCAACACGTACCTGTTTCGGATGCCTCCACCCAAACCGACTGGTCAGCGGGCACTCCTCCACAGCATCACCGTAATCCTCCTGCGACTATATCTATCGCAGTGCAGACGCCAGCTCTCGAACCTTCCCCATGTGCCACCACTTCTGTGGACAGACCTCGTTCCAGGCATATTGTTCGAGCGAGTAGTCCTAGTCCTCAATGAAGTCCCGCTCCCACTCCGCGGGCCGTAGGGGATCTTCAGACTCCCAAACAGCGGAGGAGTCGCCTGATGACGATGAAACTCACATCATTGGTCCCAAGTGTGCCACGGTCAGAAGGAAGAAGAAGGAAAAGATAAAGACTGGCCACTAATCTATTTTTAACATGGGAATAATCCAGTGGAATGTTAATGGGTTCTGGGCATATGCTCCGGGCATGCAGCACTTAGTCCTTCAACGAACTCCAGCAATCGTCTGTCTACAAGAAACACATTTGCAGCCTAATCATGCATTACATCTTCGTGGTTTTTGGGCATTTAGACATGACTGCAGCTGATCGGCACGCAAGCGGTGGTGTTGCTACTCTGGTGGCACATAACATCTCTGCCACCAGTATCCCGCTTAACACACCGTTGCAAGCTGTAGCCGTGCGTGCACAGCTGCAGGGCCTGAGTCTGTCCGTTTGCAATGTCTATCTGCCACCGGGCAGTGTCGTACAACAAAACGATCTTTGGGTTCTTTTGGCACAGATTTCGCCACCGCTCCTCTTTCTGGGCGATCTGAATGCCAAAAATACCCTTTGGAGCTCCGACACTGATGATGCTCGTAGGTGCCTTATAGCAAAAGTTTGGGATATGTCCGGCTTACTTTTGTTAAACAGTGGTGCGCCTACCTTTCTAGCATCTGCCTACGGTACACACTCCGCCCTAGACGTTTCTTTTTGCAGCCCGTCCCTGGTACCTCTTCTTGATTCGTCGGTTCTTTCCGGCTTATTCGACAGCGATCATTATCCCATTAACATTCATCTATCGGGCCACCATCCTGTGCCCACGAGACATCCTCAATGGATTATTTCCAAGGCTGACTGGGGGAAATTTCGTTTCCTCATTCACCTGCGCGATAATAGTTTTGATACCATTGATGAAATGGTGGAATATTGTACCTGCTCTATCTTGCTCGTTGTGGATTCCACCATTCCTCGAAGTTCCTCTACCCCACGACACGTCTCCGTACCTTGGTGGACCGAGGAATGCCGTTTGGCTATCAAAGCACGTAAGCGTGCTCTGCGTGCTTTCCGCTTACATCCTAGGGAGTCAAAATTTATTTCTTTTAAACGCTTTCGTGCGAGGGAGGGTTTTCTACTTCGTAGTGCAAAACGTAGCTACTGGGAATCTTATGTCTCTTCCCTTTCCCTTTCACAGAACAGGAACAAAATACAAGCATCTAATTGTTTACAGTTAATCACAGCTCTACTATTCAAAGTAAATGTTGGAACTCACGCCCATTGCGATTAACACAAAGAGTGCAACGGCGTGCCCTATTCTGCCGTAGTCTCTTAAAGACACCAGCCATTTCTCTGGTTTAAAAATTTGTCCGTCTAATTTTGAATAGTAAAGCTGTGATTAACTGTAAACAATGAGATGTAAATTGTTTATTTATATGTTCTGTGTTTGTTTCTTGGATTAAGATTGTGTGCCTTACTAGGAAAAATACAATGCTAATTTGCATTGTTGATTTTGCCGTAAATACTTAAATTGGGTGGGAGGCAGTAATCTATGACATTAACTCGTCTAACGCTTAAACGAAGCACCGCAGCAAAAAAATTTCCTTAACAAAAAGTGCTTATAATAATGTTATCTATCAGCTCCCAAAGTTTTGTCGGTCTAATTTTGGGACATTCTGTATATTACCCGGGCGTAGTCTTTGGCTCTGTGGATGCCTGTAATCGATCACAGTAAACACTTTTGTAGGGTTGTAAAACACGAAGGGAAAGACGTACATTTTAGAAATGTACGCTCTTATATCAAATTAAGTCCAACCTACTAAGCATCACTTCTCACCTGCGTTCCTAGTTAGGTGGTCCAATTCTGAAGCCTTTCTTATTCACAACTAAGACGCTACTGCTATTTACTGAAATCTAAGAATTTCATTTCCTTTCTAATTTTCAGAACTTATCTTGCGTCCTAGCAAGGTCTACAATAGCTGGGTATAACTCAATTCCAGAACTCCTCGAGCTAATTGGCTTTTCCTTCAACACGAAGTTGCTAATGGCCCTTCCTCATGATGCAATTTTAATTCATGCTTCCAGATTATGAATTGATTTTAACACAAAGGAAAGCGTTTTGTTGTAATTATGCATCTAGATCCTTATCGTTTACTTATACAATTGTAAGTGTTATCCGTTAATAATCATGGTATCAGGAGGTACATAATGTTTAATTTATTTGTACCGATTTGTACATTTTGTGGAACAGCTTGAAGATGAGAATGTGTCTAAGAGTGAAAGCCCATGAAAAGATAGCTTAAACGTTATACCTACTGGTAATGCCTAAATGACCCTCTGACTATACTGTTTAAAAACATTTTTTGTGCATTCAGGTCCGCTTTTGTATTGTTCTACTCCCTTTTAGCTAATTTAGTGTTTAAAGATTTCTGAGACCTTTTTGAATCGGCTGTTTACAAATGTACGATAAACTTATCGTTTTTGGAGCAGTTAAATATGAAACTAGTCTTAGAAGTAGAATTTCAATCGCTGTTTAAAAGGCCGTGCAGATATAAGAACTACATAACTAAAGCAGAAAGTTTGTGGTGATTAATAAAACAAAAATCAGTATTATGGGGTTTTGGTAATTTTAGCCTATTTCAGAACATTAAACAGGTTCATTAACCCTACATTTGGCTATAGACAAGTGTGACACTGGGGCTAATATGTAAAGTTGCATATTTTTTACATTTAATTACAGTTCCATGCCTAAACTTTCATATGTGAATGGACATTTGGGTCAGAACACCTTATAAGGATCTCTAGCTGGCAACTGAAATGGCAATTCCAACACCTGCAGCAGCAAATAACAGTAAAAATTTATTATCACAGTATTTTATTTATTTATTTTTTTTTTTTTGCTACATTTTACAACATGGATTTTTAATTCAGTTTAACTGAAAATTTCAGTGTGTTTCCAAAGATAAATAATAGATACACAATTTTTTTTTTGTGTGTGTCATTCTTAATTTTACGAAAGAAATATCCAAAGCTTATATACTTTCTTAAAAACTGAAAAAATAACTGTGGCATATGTGGGAAACAAATTCACAAATATACCGTGCACAATAAAGCAAAAACAAAACTGTACAACTATTCTAAACGTTGTTATTGACTAAATACCAAATTTTTATTTGAACATCTCTAAACGTTCATCCTATTAGACAGCTTTTAAATGGATAACATATTACAAAAGATCTGATGTGTTGCACTCACATGACTCTCTCTACTCTTGTACTAACTATTCTTACAGACCCTTATTCTTCTATGTTCATATTAGTCGAGATAGACACTTGTTGAAATTATGTTATTGGTAATTTTCTTGTAGATACAAGGGGAATATGGGAGTACAGTAGGTTTTGAGTGATAGTCAAATCTTTTAAAACTGGTCGCTAAATGAAGGCTTTGAAATCCCGTTCTCTTTGCACGGCCAAGAAGATGAAAAAGTGAATAACGACCTTCCATTTGAAAAAAGTATTAAGTATTGCAGAACTCACGCAAATAACAAGGAATATCTCCGAAATGGTTTACTGCACAAACAAAATGCATCTAGACATAAACTGTGTTTTATCAAGATCTACATTTTTGCACAGTAAGATTTCGTCTACCTTATGCAAAAGTCATCTAGAGTAAACAGGACTACATGGGGTATAGCGAGAAAATTCAAAACATACATTTCATTTGCTATAAACATATCTCAAACATATAGCATTTTAATAAAAATCGCTAGTCATTTTTTATAAAATCAAAATTTTCGGGAAATTTTCCATGCAAGAGGTAGTTTATGGTGAAGGAATTTTCTTGAAAATTTTCGTGTCGCACTCTTGAAAGATGTGAAACTCAAATACGGACTTTGTTTTCAACCGAATTTTCGTTTTTTAGTTATGCTGCTCACACACACACACAAACACACACACACACACACACACACACACACACACACACACACACACACACACACACACACACACACACACACACCCGCGCGCGCGTCCCTTTTTCTAAAAATGCTTTTTTTGTATTGAGAGGGCCTCAAAACATATATTGTCGGTGAAATCTCGAAATCGAATTTTTGGGTCGAATTCAATACTTCCCCATACTTACTATACGTTGTAGAGAAAGTAAAAATCAACAACAATTTCTCAACAAGTATCTTCTAGATGGATGAAATTTGGTTTGTAGTATCGGGATAATAGTAATGTTATGTGGTAAAAGCGTACCTTTGATTGGATGCAAATGATAGAGGTTGGTATTTCCACAGGTGGGTTGCCTTAAAGTGTGACAATCGCTAGAGAAATATGCCGGCATTACCTGGCACATAACAAAGCCACAAACATCCAACTAACAGTTCATTGCCAAGCCCACAGCAGGATAGGTATATGTTTAGTTCCAATGTTTGATTTGTGCGTCCCACTGACTATCAGCAGTAGTTGTTTTGTTTGTTCGTATCTGCTTTCTTCCTCCCAATCTCTAACAACTAAACATAGAGCAAACCTTGCGCTCGAACGAGATTTCACGAAAAATATAACGTTTGAGGCTTCGTTTATCAAAGTGAGTATTGTAATGCAGTGCAATGTCTGTTAAATACAGGCATCTTCTGGGATTTCCAGGAAATTTCCTGCCGATTAATAGTATCTATCGAAAGAGCTTTCCTTCTGATTTTCTTCGAAAGTAGCCCGAAACACTGCACGGTGGGCCAGATGACAGTCAAAATGGGACTAAAGTATTTTTGTGGAACGATTGATCTCATTAATGGGAAAAATTATAATTAACAGCTATGAAAGACATATCAATGCATAAATGTAATATGGTTTGTTACTTGGTGATCTTATCTCAAATAAATGAACGCATTTTATGAATCATCGTATTTCATATCAGTGTCCGGATGCTGCTGTTCATCGTCCATGCTTGCCTCCTCATCTTCTTGCCTTGCAAATCAATTCTTTCCCTCCAATAAGGCAACTTTTGTGCTTCTTCACAGAGAGGAGTCTAGTTTTTCATACAGTTTTCGTAAACTCGAAATTAAAGGGTCCGATGCTCCCACCAAATTGTTCAGCAGATCATTCATTGTGTTATGGCGAGAATTTGTTCTTGTATTATGCTGTTGAAATCTTATCCTTGTTACGTACCTCTTGTGTCTCCTCTCAGACAGTTGACCAATGGATATCACTTGTGATCTGAGATCCATGAATTAGCACTTAGTGGAGACAGTAGTCGAGAGGTAAAACCAGGGGCATTTCTTTACAAAAGTCTGCATCAGATAATTAAATTTGATCAGTATATGTGCTTAAATTGTTGATGACGTGTGCTACTATCACACCCCCAAATGTTGAATAACTTAAGGTACCCTGTTTAAAAAAATCTGATGTGTTGCACTCACATGAATGAATTATTCCTAAATCTTCTTCGTGTTAGTTGAGACACACATTTGCATAAATTATCTTATTACTCGTTTTCTTGCACGTGCAAGGGGAATATGGGAATACAGTAGACTTTGAGTGATTGTCAAATCTTTTAAAGCTTTCAAACTCCGTTCTCTTTGCACGCCTAACGTATAAAAATGAATAGAGATGTTCCGTTTGACACAAGTATCTTCAGAACTTATAAAAATAACAAGGAATATCTCCGAAATGGTTCACCCTACCAAAAAAAAAAAAAAAAAAAAAAAAAAAAAAACTCTTATTTGGGTAAGATTGTGTGTATCTTTAACGGTTTACGAGTTATTAAAAATTTATCCAGAGTAAACAGGACTACATAGGCTATAGCCAGAAATTTCAAAATGTACATTTCATTTGTCATCAAAATATCTCAAACATATGGCATTTTAATCAAAATCGTTAGAGCCATTTTCAAGAAAATGAAAATTTTCGACAAATTTTACAAAGGCTAAAGGGTAGTTTAGGGTGGGGATTTTCTTCAAGATCTTCGTATCGCATCCTTGAAAGACATTAAACTTAAATACCAACTTTGGTTTTAACCAACTTTTCGTTTTGAGTTATGCTGTCCACAGACTGACAGACACACAAACACGGACCTTTTTCGAAAACTGCTTCTTTTAGGGATTCGGGGTGCCTCAAAGCATATATTTCTGGTGAAATCTCGACATCGAATTTTTGGGTGGAATAGAAAACTTCCCCTACTTACCAGTAGAGAAAGTAAAAAACGCTAATGTGTTGCACTCACATGACTTTCTCTACTTGCTATTCTCATAAAAACTTATTCTTACATTTTTGTTTATATACGTAAACCGTCATTACAAATTTCGTTGTATATCTGAGAAGAATACAATAAGCTAAAGCAATAGTCTAATATTTTCAAAGCGTGTCGCTATGCCATGGCTTTGTAACCTCATTGTCTTCTCATGCCCGAGAGAGAGGGAGAGAGAGAGGTAGGGATAGTGAGCTTCTATTTGAGAAAAGTATAAGTGCATTAAAATGCAAGCCAATAGCATAAATTATCTCGGGAAAGGTTAATTGTGCTATAGCGAGATCTACATTTTTTGTTTTTTTTCTGTAGCAAGCTTTAGTCTACCTCTTACGATTTACCAGTTAAGTACAAATCATTCAGAATGAAGACGACTTCAGAGGCTATTTCTATAAAATTCAAGATATACATTTCATTTTTAATGAAAATATAATAGGGTGATTTAATCAAAACTATTTGAAATATTTTTGAGAAAAATTACAATTTTTTAAGTAGTTCCATGAGAAGGGTAGTTTGGGGTCAAGGGTTTTGTTTTATTTTAATCTTTAAGTTACATCCTTGAAAGATGCTGTACTTAAATGCCAAGTTTGGTGTTTAATCGCCTATTTGAGTTTGAGTTAATGAATAATATTACATCAATATTTATTTCATTTGTGGACTTATGATTGTAGTATATTTTCAGGTTGGTACCTCAAAGTAGACGTGCCAAAGAAAGCATGACGTTTATTGGTACTGAATTTGAGTGCCTTCTGCAAAGCCAATGACTTCGGACAATGTAGGCCAGTAAGTCATGCATTGAGGTGAAAAGCAAAGCGGATAATCTATACCGAAAGGTGTTGTTCATTTCGCGGCGCAGTTACAATTATGCAAAAAAGATCAGGTAATAAACAATGTGACTGATTTGTGGGAAAACTGTTAGACGAAGAGGAAAGACAATTAACTCATCAAAGTGGATACAGGAACAGGACCACTGTCGTTCAGGTGAATTGGTTTGCGGGCCATGTGATTCGATTTTTTACCGTGTTAAATAAAATAAAAAAGAAATAGCTAATGCACTGAGATGTTATTTTTATTAAAATATTAATCATACATTAGTTAAGTGATAATTACTATCCCTAAGTGTAGCGGCTAGAAATGAAAAGTTTGAGACGAAGGTAGACCATTGTATTTCCAGTAAGCATCGAATTTTTGGATGGAATATGAGGCGTATAACTGCAAATCCAGACTTTCCCATTACTTTCACTACACATACTACACAAACTTTACACAACACTCATCCGACCACTACTTACATATGCAGCAGTAGCCACCATGCCACTTATCACCACAGACATCATGAATAAAATCAAAACATTTGAAAGGAAATGCCTAAGGACTGCGTATAAACTTCTGCCATCTTTTAAAACAAACATATTACACCAATACACTAGCACAACACCAACAGACAAACACATTGCAAAACAGATGTTAACATACATACACAACGTACACACCAGAAGTTACAGATGAAGACTCATAAATAGGGCTCGGAAGTTCATGCCCTAAAAAACACTGAAATATGCATGCCAATATGCTCTTAAAAACTTAAAAATATGCCAAGAAATATGCACTATAAAATTAAAACAATTGATGTCCCTTTGCAGTAGATAAGACGAGTTAGTATAAATAATAAATAAAGTTACCTTATTCCTTAGAGGTTGAAGCAGAAGTGGTCCCGCTGCTACTATTAACTGCTAAATTACAGTTCACAACCAACATTTTGCACAAATTTTCAACTGTAAGACATTGTCTGCTGTCTCACAAAACACTTTTGTAATGTGAAAAACTCCACGTCACAAGATGTTATTGGGGCATCTTTAAATGATGTTAACTGCTTCACAGAGAGAGTGAAGTCTCTTGGTATGACAGATGGTTTCCTTTTGAGGATGTCTCGAATATCGCACATCTGTTTATAACCAGAATTTTTTGAAATTACATAATTCACTCTCTCTTTCACTTTTTGTCCTATGCTACCAGGAACCGATCTTTTTCAAAGACAGTAAGTGATTCATGCAAAGGAGATCCTACAGCTTCCAATGTTGGTAAGAAAGAAAAATGGGCAGATATGAAACTGAGATCATCTTTTAATCCAGTGCCTGACAGAATATTTTCCACAGGTTCTATTGAAGTATCATTCGAGTCCAATGAATTAACAACCTCTTGGACTATTTCTATGTGCTCAGCAAAATATAAAACTACATCGACCCATGTTCCCCATCAAGTTAACATTGGTGCAGGAGGAAGTCGGATATTAGGTGCTGTTGATCTAAACAACTTAACTCTTTTAGGAGATTTAACAAAAATTATCTTTGTACTGGACACAACTCTACCTATAGGGAAGAATCACGTATTGTCTCAGAAATCCGATGAAGAGCGTGTGCCAAACAAGTTATGTGAATTTAGTTAGGAAAAATACCTTTCGGAGTTTGTCCTGATTTTACCATATAAGGACCTGTATCAGTAACAAATAAAAGTAACCGGTCGTATTTGATTCCACACGCCCATAGTAATTTCAAAGAGTCCATCACAAACTGGGTCACAGTTACATTGTCAGTGCCCGACAATTCGCACCCATTGAGAATATAAGGTGTACTCTTTTGTTCATTATTTAAAGCAACCACGATTATATTGGCAATAGAATGGCGCTCAAAATCAGGGATTTCATCAACAGATAAGCATACAAACTGAACTGCTAAGTCATTTTGTATATTTGACAATACGTTACTGTAATAATGTCCTATATAAGTCTTACGCAGTGTACCTTCTTCAGGTACATGTTGTCAAGTGTACTTGACAAGAAGGTTGATATAGGTTTTTAAATGTCGGACTATTAATTTTGAAGAAGGGAATATCAGGAGCTAAAAATGCATGGCACAAGTCATAGGAAAATTCAGTAACCCTACTTCCTAAACACTCTACTAGCTGTTTTTGAACAGGTTCTTTGCAAATTTTCTGATTAAATTCTCCTCATGCTTTGCTGGTTTATGTGCTGAACTTTTTGAAATCTTTTCTCACTTCCTAAATTTTACTCACACGCTCCACAAAACAGTACCCTATTATCTGTAGATATTAAATCAATCGAAAACTCTTTCTGTAAATTAATTTATCTAGCACTCGAAGTTTGGGCATGCAAGTGTTGCTATAATCGTGCTGCTCAAAACGTTGACCTGTACTTTATCTTTGTTAATATAAACCTCTCAGATAACGCACTGATTATTCTTTACGCACATACATATAATGAAAGGATGTAAACAGGGGATTCACTTCATGACAACATGACTCAACATTAGTTCTCGCCACCTCGCGAGCTGTATCATCATGTGCAATACTACCAATATGAAAAATATTATCCAGATGGAAAAAAATAATAAAAAACCATAAAAACCATTAAAATATGCAGCATAGGGGCTATAATATTGAAATATTATGCATTTATCAAAAATCAAGAAAATATGCAGTTATATGCACCATAAAATCACGTCCAAATAACTGAAAATTCCATAATTCGTGCACATAATGTAAAAGCATACATTTTTAACCCCTATGAAAAAACATGCAAATGCATGAACTTCCTAGCCCTACTCATAAAGACTGCACACAAAATGAAAACAATACAAGAGGCTGAAAAAGACAAAAACCCTCCCTTCATTACAATGATACAAGTATACGATAAACACCAGCAACAAGAAAAAGACGAACTTCAACAATGCTAGCAACATTTATAAAACACTAATACCCGTAACACATAAACACACACACACACACACACACACACACACACACACACACACACACACACACACACACACCAAAACACCTACAACTTAAAGAAATACATTAAGTGCAGCAGCAAAAGCAAAAACATAAACCACATCACTAAAAAACATATGTTCTTGGGAAGATGGCAGCCTGCGGAGCGATAGCTATGTGACACGGGGAACAATACATAAGCACAACACACAACACTGCACAATTTTGAGCAAAAACACAAAAATAAAAATATTTAAAATGCACTCAATGCCGCTAGATCTCATGCATACAAATTACAAATTTCCACACGAGACTGAAGAGGGATCTCCCTTAGCAGTCTGGCATGTGGTAAACATGCCCAAATAACGTTATTCAACTCAATTATTCCATTTCTGGTGGCCTTTTTTTTAAATCAGGAAAAAGATTGTCATAAAGGTGGGCATTTGCATGTAAAACGCACATTACAAGTGTGAATCACATTGCCCAAATGTCGCTTTTTGCACCATATCAATATTCATATTAATAGAAGGATTGTTGCTGTAGTGTTTAACGCCCGCTTTTACTACTACGGCACCGCAGGCGGTGACACTGATGATACATGGAATGAAGATGGAGCACCGGTGAAATGAGATAGCGGGGGAAACCGGAGTACCCGGAGAAAACCCGCCCTGATGCCGCTTCGTCCACCACGAATAAATAGAAGGATGAAAGATATATATACAATACAATTATCTCAATTGTTATAAAAAGTGGAAATGTCGGGATTTGCATCTCAATCCCTCATATATACGTTTGGATTTACTTACAAAAATCACAGGATAAATTACCTATATTCTTCAAACCTGTCACTAATACTTACACTATAATGCGAGCTAACAACCTCAAACTGGAAACTAACTTGGAATTTCTACAAAATGTAATGATAATAAAACATCTGTTGCACATTCAACTTTGACATTAGTAACGTGATCAAGAGTGCAGAGACTTCTAAGCGATGCGCGGTAGATAGGATCATAAATACAAATTTGGGCTGGGCATTTTTTTACAACGGATGTGATTTCTGCATGTTTTGAGTAAGAGGATCTTGGAAACGGAAAACGTCTTGCTCTTTCAAGTTTATCTTATTCCAAATAGAACTACCTATTTCATAAATAATATTATAACTTAAAATATCACTGGTGGCCGCAAGTGATGGGATTGAGGCTCGCAAGCGGCCCTCGGGCCGCAGTTTGGACACACCTATACCTACATCACAGAGGTAGTGATGAGAATTACACAATATTCTTCTAACTGAAGTTGTTCTTCACTGCAAACTCACTTATTTTAGATAGAGAATAAATGAAATTTACAAGAAGCGTTGTACTTTGATCACTGGGCGGAATTCACACCTCGTTTGGAGCGAGTTACCTGGAAATATTTTTTTTCTCGGGGTTTCCCCCTGTCCCCTTAAATTTGATATAATTTTCAGTCCACTAAAGTCCAAACTCAGCTAGTGCATAATTCCATAAATTTCTTTCGCAAACTTTGTAAACCTGGGATGTTAAAATTGTCGTTAAGCGTTCCTTAACCCTCACGTTACCAAGGAAGGAGGGGGGGGGGGGGAGGGTACTTTACGCCCACCTACTGTAATTTTAAGATTTTTCTCTTTTAATTTTTTGATTAAGGCATGCAGTTAATAGTTATTGTCGATCACTGTTTCTACTACAGAATTGCGTACTTGTTTAAAAATTTTTATTGTTGGTCTTTCCGAGAAACAATGAAATGTCAAGGTGGCCATAAAGTACTGCCCCATCAGTATAACGTGATTCATGTGAAAAAGTAGAATGGAATAGTTAAACAACGTTAAATATTACCTTTATAAATATTACAAAATATAATAGACAATTTTAAAGTAAATTTGTTTTAAAATTGGTGAAATATCTTGTTACAAGTGATGGTCACCTCCGTTGGTAGTATAAGCTCAGTAATAAGGATTGGCATAATATCTAATGTGATTCATGTAAACAAATAAAAAAGTAATAGTAAAAAGGTGTTAAGTATTACCCTTATAAACATGGCTAGATATGATACCCATTTTAAAATAATTTTTTAAAAAAAATACTTAAACATTTTATTAGTGGTGGCCACAGAGTAGCCCCCCCCCCTCCCCCTGGTAATCTAAGTTATGAAATAACGCTCGGTAATGCGAGGGTTAAAGAAAAATGTGTTGTACATTCACATCACTTTCCCTAACTATTATTCTTTATTTTTACGCAGTTTCTACACATTATTCTTACGAAAACTCATTTTTCTGTCTACTTCATGTTGATGGAGATAAGCACTTGCAGAAGTAGATTCATTATGTATTTCTTTGAAGGTAGGTACAAGGGGCATAGAGGATACCAAATCACTAGTCAGATTTGTAAAGGATAGTTGCTAAAAGCTAGGTCGAGAGGGCCGCATAACTGGTCGGGAGGTCTCGGGACGCTAACCACGTACCACCCTCCAGTACTGCACCCTACCAATGACGCCTGTAGTAAGCAGAGGTGGGGGACGCTGCGGCTGTGCGGCAAGCCTTGACCAATCATGGGCTGCTGCGCTGGTTTTTCTTCTTTTTAGTTACTAAAAGCTGGCCTAGAAATTCCATTCCCCTTCTCATGAAATCGTGAGAAGCGACTGAATAGCGGCAGTACTTAAAATGATAAAATATAGAAACATTCAAACAAAAAACGTATATCTTGAAAATGGGAATGTCGTCAAAAATTATTTGAAATAAATTGTGATTTTAAGAGCTCTACACTTTTTGTTTAGTACGCTTTTATCTGTCTCTTAACGTTTTCCCCGTTATACAATATTATACAAAACTCCTTCCGAATAAAGGAAACTTCACAAGCTATCCCTAGAGAATTAAAAATATGCAGTTTCTATGTCATGTAAATGTCTTAAACACATGGCATGTTAATCAAAATAGTTAGAGCCATTTTGGGGAAAATAGAATGTATCGAAAAACATTCATGTAAATGGTAGTTTGGGTTAGGGAGTTTTTCTTTTTTGAAAATCTGTCAGATCCTTGGAAGATGCTCAACCTAAATACTCTGTTTGGTATTTGTCGGACATTTTTGTTTTGTGGCTGTGCTGTACATAGACGCCGCAATGACAAACGCACTTCGACCATATCCTAAGAAGCTTTTGGGATTAGGGGGCCTCAAAGTATGTATTTTCGTCAAAATGCTAATAATTAATTTTCTTCTCTTCCTAGTAGGTACATGGTAGACAAAGCTGACCGCGCCGTGGCCAAGTGGTTAGGCTATTTACCTCTCACAAAAGTTGCCCGGGTTCGATAACAGGATCCCACACATGTGGGATTGGTGATGGACAAAGCGGCGTTGGGGCGGGTTTTCTCCGGGTTCTCCGGTTTCCCCCGCCACCTCATTCTCCGGTGCTTCATCTTCATTTCGTGTATAATCAGTGTTAACACCTGCGGTGCCGCGTGTGGCAAAAGTAGGCGTTAAACACTACCGAAGAAAAAAATAAAAGAAAGGAAAACATATAGACAAAGTAAAAATATCAATCCTTGCTATGTAATGCTCTGTTCCTTAGGCAAACAGCAACTTGTAACTAAGACTAGAGCAATATAGTTAGAGAAAAACGGCAAAAGATAAATAAAACGGAGGACTCCCCGCAACCAGGACACAGACCCCACGTAGGCCATTTGTGTTTCTAGCGGAACCCCTATGGGAAAGGGATGAGGGGAGAGACCCGAAGGACGCCCAGATCCGGATAACGACCTACTCAAGTATGAACGGGATCCCTAACGTTCCGACTCCACCCGAGCTCATACACAATCCCTTAACCCTCAGCAGTGACGGGTCCTGACTGGGTAGTCCCAACCGACGCTAAAGTAAGGAACCTTTACATAGCGTACAGCCGCAATCCGCCGAACACCCACAACCCTGAAACAGACGACAATCGTGGTAGAAGGGGATCCACCGCTGTATTCACCTACCGATCCGGGAAACCACGAAAATCCCATGGGTAAGGGTGGGCTGCCACCGGGGATGGAACCCAGGATCTGTGAATTAAAGTGACACACGTTATCCGGTGCCACCTGTCTCGGCAGATCAAAGCGGCACATCTCTGTTCACATTCTGTCTACAGTTTAGAGTAGTTGCAGTACTTCACTCTGAACCGGTCCAAAACAGAGCACTATTGTGCCTTGTTAGTTCCTCTTATATACCATTGAGGCAACCAAGACCGGCCTCCCGTTGTTATGGTCTAATAACCCATGGACATGGTTCTGCCCTAAAAGGTACTTTATTAGTCCAAAAGAAGGCCATAGGAATAATTATGTCGCACCTCTTGACTGAACCATCTCCATTTGTAACAGAGAAACTTCAATGATATCGTTCCCTGGAATGGCCCCCCTCCCACCCTCCCTTCTTATGGGGATATGCAAAACGGTACCAGAAAATCTCGAAAATTTAAAAGTTACATGCTTCAATTTCAGCGGAAATGTTATATCGTCTTCATGTGGATACGAAGAGACATTTATATCAATTCATCGACAAGGTGGACATTATTTGAATTTATTTATTTCGAATGATGCACTAACAGAACACAATTTAATATTAGCGCAACCTTAAAGCAGCATAAACATAAAAATCAAGTTTTGTTCAATCTTGTAATACCAACTTGTGCTATATAATTGTAGTGATTGTAGATTTACTGTAACACAATTGTGCGACCTAACCTACTTATACTCGTAATAAAGTTTATAGCTATTATAACACTTGATATACGTATGTGTTCAGGGGTACGTTTTCAAGTATTAGTGTTTCATTTAGCAAAGTCTCTTCTTTGTTGGTATGGAGTCCCCTTTACAGATCTGGTTAGGCAAACCTTTTGGTATCGGCGCTATCCGGGATAAACCAACTTCATCTAAGAATGGCTTATACCCTTCCTCTGAGAATAGGATATTTAAATGTCAGATAGTGCAAGATTCACTTTCACAATATGCATACTTGTAACTCAGCTTCCAATTCTTAATTTAGGTGTTATATTAATACGTGTGTTATAGTTAAGTGCTGGCAAGGTCAGTTGTACCTATATGGCATTTAAAGAATAAATAAATATTGATATTAACGTTTGGTATAGTAAGTTAGTGTTTCAACCAGCGAGGTGACTCCGCGGTAACGTATGGGGCTCGCATCCGGAAGGTCGCGGTTACTATTCCCGCTTACCACCCACTCTGATCTTAGGTATTTTGTGATTTTCCCTGGTTGGTAGGAGAACGCTGTATGGGTGCATATCTACCACGATTTCTTTCCCTTCATTTTCCGTTCATTCCGTTTCTTTTTACTCTCTCAGTTGAGCTTCTAAGTTTCGTGTCGTCCGAGACAGATGGCGCGAATGCTTGCTCAAGGACATCGGAGGGCTGTTTGATCGACAGGTCGTTCATTTCCCTTCTAGGCAGCTCCAGCAGAGGACGGATCTTCGAGCCTGCAGCTGTCAGGGACTTCCACGTGTCTCTGTGGCCTGCCTGCTTGTAGCTTCCTGTGGTTCCTTCACTTCGTCCCTTCCTTTTGGGGTGTTACAATAGATCTATATAGGTTGCAGTGCGTGAGGTGTTCATTTCCGTTGTATAGCCTATAACCTATAAGATGGTATGTTTATTAGTTTACACTTGTCATCTATTTTTTACTTTTTGTAAAAATCAATATTTCTATTCTCTCACAAATTCTCATATGCCTCTATGAAAGCCTGTGGCTTGTGATATGCCCAAAGAACTACACTGAGCTATTTGAGCTTCGATACATAAATTATATATATATATATATATCAGGTGAGTCAGCTGCCCCTTATTCTCAAGTTTTATGCAATCCGCATTTTATACTCCAACATGAAAACATCGACCCCATTACTAGGTTCTACCCGCGTATTTAACATGGATGTTTAACACTCGATGAAATTAGTGCTAATATAGATGTTATCACATCGGCTTTTAATATATTGGTAATTAGACAGCTGACGTTTGCACTTCTGCAAATGTTCACTGGAACCAGCGAGTATTACATCTTAAACGGAACATTCACCTCACACGTTACTAGGTAGCTCAATTGGAACGAGCGCAAGACACCAAAATTATCTATTTGCTCTGAAGGTGGTTCGAATCACCTGCACGTACTAATTTTTTTACCGTGCAATCCTCACAATTTACAAGTTATTATTCTGAAAACGGTTATTATATTTATTTTTATTGCTTTATTCATGTTTTATGGCATTGTTTGATGTTTATTGGTGAACTACAATTAGGTAGCTGTTTAAGTATACCCATAGGCAAGTGCAATTGAAATAAGGATCATTTATACACAGGGTTGAACAGAACTACAAGCCACTGTAATACGCTGAGGAAGGGTTTCTGGATTGTCCAGCTCCTCTGCATAAATGCGTTCTTTTAAATAACCCCAGAGAAAGAAGTCAAGGAGTGTCAGATCAGGTGATCTGGCAGGCCAGGGGACTGGTCCTTGTCTTCCTATCCAATAACCAGGATGTGCAGCATTCAAATGATTGCAGACGATCCTCGACCGATACGGAGGAGTGCCATCGTGTTGAAACCACATCGTCATTCGCTCCTGCAGTGGCACATTGCCTAATAATAAGGGGTGAGCTACAGAGGAATTCCAGGTAGCGTGCTCCTGTTAGATGCCCCTCGAAGAATAACGGTTCAACAAGGTGGTCTCCCAAGATTCCACAACAGACATTTACACCCCACTGCTCTTGGAATGCTGCCTCCCTTACCCAATGAGGATTATCAACACTCCTATAGCGTATATTGTGACGATTTCCAGTTCCATTGTTGTGGAATCTTGATTCGCCAGAAAACAATATCCTGGATGTGAATCCCACATCACTTGCTACTCGCTCCAGCAACCATTCACAAAAGATCACTCGAACTTCGAAATCTCTCCCGTGAAGTGCTTGGTGTAGGTGCAAACCATAAGAATGGAACTTCTTAGTGTTCAATATTCGCACTACAGAAGACTGGCTGATGTTCACCTCCTGAGCAGCTACCCGTGTACTAGTATGCGGATTGTTCTGGGTGGCATTCAAAACTGCTTCTGCATTAACACCCGATGTTGCTGGTGCGTGTCTATGAGGAGGCATTCTTGCAAGTGATGCTGTTACACGCAGACACCTTTCAACATTCCGGAAGCTGCTTGCTGTTGGTTGTCGTCTATTCGGATATCTCTCCCAAGATATTTTCTCCGGTGTATTTCTTCTTACTTCTCCGTAGATCAAAAGCATATCTACGTACTCGTCTGTCGAATACATAATGAAAGACTGGCACAAAATGTGCGACAGCATACGTGTGGAGAACGCAGGGGTCGGCATTCACAACACAACACATCATGCCAGTCCAATGCCAGTCCAATGTTCAATTACAAAATGGAAACAACCAAAAACGATTTAAATTATGTCCTAAACGCTCAGGGACTTTATAATTAGATTATTGTGAATTCGGTTTCCAAGTTTTGTTGAACATAAAAAGAAATATTTACACTACTGAGACTCGAACCTCTGACAGTGTGGCTTAGTGCAGTGGACACGTCACAATCCTATTCAGCTATTTCGGGACTTAACTGTGAGCGCGTACCGCGATCAATAGTAGGACTTGCATGCCTGGCGCTAGGCCATTGCCACCTCGCGAGTTTTCGGGCGTGATTTAGCCTTTTAAGACAGTTTTAATCATTTGCTATGCATTTTAATATTATTACTTAAATGGCAAAAGCTGTTATGCATATTAATTGAGATGCACGAGGCGTAGTTCACGCAAAAATGTAAATAAACTGTTATTTAATAATATGTCCGTTTTGACTGTACGGGTCCATGGTGAATGAGACGTGTCCTTAATTTTTGCCTAATTTTTCGCAGCCAATCCCTGCTCTAAGTACAAGAATCCACCATTTTGTTTTTAGCTGACGTTGTTAGTGTATCCATATGATAGGTCCAATTTTTCCCAGGCGTTTACTGAATTACGTTGCTATGTATACTCCAATAAAAAGTTTGTAAAATTGGCTGGAAACCGGAATTCGCTCTCAGTAAACGAGTCGTATGTTTTTGAGGTGTACTTTAGCGAGGAGTGCATACTGTCCCTTAAACCGCTGTTGCTCTCAGCTTTGCGCATTCCTCTCTTTAAGAACGTTAAGCAATGCATTTTAGTAAGCGCAAAACTGGACTAAGGTGCACATGCCGTTAGATGGGTGGCCTACCTTCCAAAAAAAATAAGGCGCGGCTGACTCACCTGGTATATATTTGGTGTATAAATTCTACATTTCTGCAGCTTACCTGACTACAGAAGGCATCCAATAACACAGGGGTGGTTCTTTGTACCCGAAGATCTGCTGTGCAACGTTCTGTTCGTTACTAACACTGCAGGAGATGTCAACAATGATATGTGGTTGTAATATTGCCAAAATAGCGTTTTAGATTTATATCTACAAACGTTTTCGAGGGTACAACACACACGTCATCCACTTCGAGGAGCTCTATGTGATTGTTTCCCGCGGTATTGGTATTCATTAGCTGGCATGGTAATTCTTAAATAGTTGACTTCAGGTTATTTACGCCCAAAACATAAATTCAAAGTATGTAAATGACGGCCAAAAGTCAATGGCAGACAGGCAAAAGCGGTCTTGTGAGTGAAGTCTGCAAACTCTAACAGGCTTTACTAGGGATGGGGGCTGGTTTGTTATCTGCGACGTCCTTGCTTAAAGTCCAGTAAGAGTTCATCCTAATTTCTTTCGTCTTGGCTTTAATGCTTAGAAATTTTGATGCCTATTTTTTAGACTTTTAAATTTTTGGCTTAAATGAATACAAGCAAAAGCGACGACAGCATTGTAACAACACAGTTTGGGTAGGAAGTAGTTTCTCGCCTTCTTCTTCTTCTTCTTCTTCTTCTTCTTCTTCTTCTTCTTCTGGTTCTTATTCCTCCCTCCTTCTTCATCATCTTCTTCTGCTCATCATCATCATCATCATCATCATCATCATCATCATCAGCAGCAGCAGCAGCAGCATCAACAACGAATTGCCCTCCTCTTTGTAGGCCTTCCAACCTCACGGGCTTAGAAGACAGTGCCCTGGTACAGTAGCAAACTTCGGATCATTCCATATCCATGTTGATCTTTCTTTCTCTCACTTCCCTGAGCCGATATAGAGAAATAATATGACACTGAAAACTTTTAAAATGTAAACTTTTAACTATTGTGCAACATTTATGTTTTTATTGAGATAAAGGAATAACAAAATATGTTCTGTGAAGTAACACATCATAGCAATGAAACGTGTGTATTTTAAAAATCAAATTCCAACAACCTGCTAAAAGCTAATTTTGTTTCAAGATTTATAAAAAACTGCATTTAGAGAAATAGGTAAAAGAAAAAACCCATATTTGCAGCATTTGTAGAATATAAAAGCTTTCTAATTTGCCGAAAAATCTCATTTGCAAATAGTATTGTTCCGGCCCAAAACCCCATTAATTTTATTATCTTTTGTCTCAACTATAACAGTTGTTGTACGTACCTTGCCTGGATTACTTTAGAAGCCGATGGAAATAATGTAAAAAATGTCTGAAAATTAAAACCAGCGAGGGAGGAATCAAAATATTTATGTAGTATTCAAATATTGATAGAAATTTAAAATGAACAAAACGAATGCCAATCGGGGAGGTATGGATAATTTAAGATAATGTATAACTTTTAACTTTTCACAGAAATATGGAATCTACAATTTGTACTCAAATGAATATTTATTCACATCAGCTTCCACTTAAGTTATTTATATTCCTATGAGGTACCTGCTTCGTAACTGGGAACCGTTTACTATATAAGTTACAGATTAGAACGCGGAGGGGACACCTCGTAAACTGTGACTTACGCTGATATATTATGGTTACCACCTTCCAGAAAGAAGGGATGAGGTGAAAGAAGCACAGGAGGCTACAGGTCGCAGGTGCACAGACCCAGAGACGCGCGAAAGTTCCTGACTGTTCCAGGCTCAAAGACCTGCCGCAGCGATGATTGATCTGGCGACCAAGCAGCGGTTTAGTATCCACGAGGAGGTACCCTTTCCTTTGAGCACGCATCCGCACCGTCCGACACCGCAGTACACCACGAAACCTAGAACCACACATGAAAGAGAGAAGGAAACGGAATGAAAGGGAAATCGTGGTAGATGAAAAACCACCCCGGCATTTGCTTATCCTCCAGTGAAATCACGAAAAATACAAGGTCAGAGTGGGCGGTCGACGAGGATTGAACCAGGGACCTCCGGAATGCAAGCCTCACATGTTACCGCGGAACCATCTCGCTTGGTAGTTATAAATATAAATCATGCATTATAAGAAAAATCTACATTCATGAGATTCCACATTTTATATAAGTCATTTTATTTGCAGCGATAACAATGGCGAAAACATTTCTTATTGCTTATTCAAGATGTAAACAATGTACTTCAACACGTTATGTTCACACTAAATAGTCGTCTTCTGTGGCCTGGATAATATGCTAGCCATCGTTTCTCGAGTTCGTTTCTTTAACCCCGACGGAGGGCGATGGATTTTTCTTTCGGGTGTAAAGGTCCTTAGCATGGCTTCCTTTGGAGGGAAAGTAAAGCCCGATTCCTGTATCGTAGATTTGTGGCACGCAAAGCAAACTCAAGCCTGATAAAAAGGTCTTGGAGCAAACTTAAGTGTCCTTTCACCCCAATATGAATTGGAACACTGAAAATCACAACAGTTAAAGAGCACCCAAAAATGAAGTTAAAAACAAGTTTTTCTTTTGTCTTATTAACCGGGATAATAAGGCAAAAAAAGCAATGTCAAACAATGTTTTATTATTTTGTGATATTTGTGATAATTTGTGATATGGTAATACGGAATGCTTCTTGGACCCTAAAATCCCAAACTTTAAATTTGGGGCTTAGTATACAAACACTAGGAAATTATTTTGGGGGCATTCATTTAATGAGTTTAGGAGGACACAACATTTTTATATATGTAACTGATTTTTTCAACATTTCAATGTGAGTAACGTGTAACAACTAATTTCAGCCGAACTATTTAATGTTCTTTAACTAGTGCGCCAAAATATTTAAATTCGCCCTCCCGAAAATTCCAAACTAATAAGTTATAAACTGTGTTCCAAGGAGCATTATTAAAAGGGGGAAAAATGCCGAAAGGGAGGAATTGAGAGACACAGACTTCAAAGTTAAACGCGGTCTTTTCTTAAATGATAAAGGACCAATTAAACAACCATTCGCGGTTTTAACCTTCTTTGTGTTACAGTAAAGGCATTAGGTACATATTATAAGTACAATAAAAATGCATACAACAAAGAATCGAAAAATTTACATTTTTTGCCAAATTTTACAAAGGTTTAAAAGGTTCTGAGAGTAAAAGCCTTAGTATGTATTTGAAGCTAAATCTTCTAAGCATTTTTGGACATAAGGGCAAATTTTTTAAAGTTTTAGTTGTGGGTATCCTTAACTAAGATATAGTGGATAGAAACGTCGGTCTGGGTGCCTCAGTTGGTTAGACGCTGGCCTACGGAGCCAAGGTCGCGGGTTCAAACCCGGCCCGGGCCGATGGTTTTTAAGTGTGCTTAAAAACGACAGCTCCATGTCAGTAGATTTACTGGCATGTAAAAGAACTCCTGCGGGACAAAATTCCGGCACACCGACGACGCTGATGTGATCCTGGCAATTGACAGCGTCGTTAAACAAGAAAATAATTTTAATTTTAATGTGGATAGAAACAGTTGTGTGAAGGAGTGAATGAGTGAATGAATGAATGAATGAATGAATGAATGAATGAATGAATGAATGAATGAAGGAATGAAGGAATGAAGGAATGAAGGAATGAAGGAATGAATGAGTGAATGAACGAACGAATGAACGAACGAACGAATGAATTATTGAAACTCGTCTTTTATGACAAGGGCCTCCTACTATGTGGGGGGAAGGCCTCACGAGAACCTCCACTGGAAAAGCTGCAGTGTTCTGTTACGGAGAACCAGGCAATGAGGGACTTTCATCTATTTCATACTGACCTGCTATCCAATAATATTATAGACTTAAGGGGACTAAGGACAGATTTTTTAGCCAAAGTGACTAATACATTCAATTTTTGGATTTCTGTGAAAATGAACCCTTTATAATGTTAGTCAAACATTTAAACGTGTTTTATGATGTTGCAAAGCATAATTGTCCTTTAGGCTGGACAATTTTAACCTTTTGCACCATCTACATTAGCCTGTATTAAAGTTTTCAATGTAAAAATTAAGTTTTCTCAGAACGACATTTTTCGATATAGGAAATACCACGTGCAGTAAATTTTTCTTTACTTTTTCATGAAACTTAGCACAATTACTCTACAGTACCACCTAAAGAAGTTGTGGAATCCATTTTGGGATTGGTGGTACTAATCCAAAAATGTGTACCCTTTAGTCTGAAATATCATTATATGAAAAATAGAAAATAGCTCATAACTGAATAACCGTTTCATCAGTTTTATTGGAATTTACGCAGTATTCTATTAAAGTGATGGTAAAGAATATATAAAAATGGAAAATGAAAAATTGTAGTAAACTATTTAATTTGGCCCCGTAATTGAGATTACCCTCCTAGCACATATCCTATTTATCACTTGTTATGCTGACATCCTAACACTAAAATATGTAGAATCATTATGAAACCAAAAGTCCGGAGAAAGTCGTGCGACTGTTACGCATCAGACTTTTGTGTCGTGTAGTGATTTACAAGCATCAGAAGAGAAGGTTTGCACACCAACAAAACATCCGCGAAGAGCGTATAGCCTTGGCGAGGGTCATAGAGGGATGGTGTGCTATATCAGGGGGAATGATGCACTTACTTAGGGAAAAGTTGGGTGCAGGTGTATTATATAATGTGACATCTTGTGGAGCTGCAGGATATTCACTATAACTGTACATGGTTCATTCCATGTCTGGGTCAGGAGGCGGTCGTATAAAATGTTACTCACTGGGTAGGATAGTAGGGGGATCCTGTAGTAGGGGAAGGCACATCCAATTGTGGGGTATACTCTTGGAAGCAGATGATGGCATAGTAGCAATAACTGGACTTGCCCAGATAGTAGTTGTTACCTATTCCTTTTCTCGCGCACCAGAGCTGCTTGTGTTCCATCAAGACGCAACTTACCTTGATGCAGAGATTCCGAGGTAAGTCAGCTGCATGTCAAAACAAAGGAATATTTCTGTCTGTCTCTACGTAAGTATCCTAACGCACGTACTAGCTGTGAAATAGCGCTATCAAATTTTCTGTTGGGTTTACCTTAAAACCGAAATTCGTCTTTGTTACTCGTGTGAAGATATTTTTCCACACCACACTGATACAGTGACTGCAGAATATGTTGTAAGGGATCTGCAACCTGTAGAAGTGTGTCCAAAAGTGAACTGGGAACTTCACTAATTAATAAATAACAGTAATGGAGAATTAGCCTTTTTTTTATTATTTTATCCGCGAAAAGTATTTCCGTAGGTCTTAATTGCCTCGGGTACACAAACACATTTCTGATCCTTCTTAATATTAATTTCCTTCAGAGTTAGTTTTACAACCGACCATGGAAATTTCAGGGGCTGATTCAAATAGAACTCATTTGTCGTGTGTTAACGAGCCAAGGAAACGGAGGAGCATATTCTTCTAGAATGTGTGGCCACGGAACGGAAAATGTACCAGAGTATATACACAACTAGCAACAGGTGCTAATCTAGTGAGATAGATACCACACTTGGCTTAAAATGTAGATATCGCTCCCTAGATTAGAAAATAGGAAGTGCACAAAAAGTCTTCTTAGGCTAAGGTGCTTTATAGAAACGTGTTCCTAAAATAGTGATAGTCATAAAGTTTATTTTGTGTGCGACGTCTTCATTTGTTTTCCGTGCTTGCTGTGAGATTTGTACACCTTACGGTAGAAGTACGCACTACACCAGCAAGGTGAATGAAGATACACTCCCAGTCGGCCTACAGATGTCCCATTAACAAAATATGGGCTAAGGTACCGCTATCTCGAGTGTCCTTGAAAAGAAGTGGGTGAATTCTACGCTTGAGCGCACATCTATACAGCTTATGCAAGTCATTTTGCTGATGTAATATTACTATCATTACTGGGAACAAGTGTTATGTCTTCGTTTTAGTAAGGTTCCTTTCAAATTGAAACATATTACGTAACTAGTCGCTTTGGGCATCGCGCGAAGAAATACATGTGAACACAATGTTTAACATATAACATGATTAAAATTTTTGACCTATATTTCATAAAATTAGTGCACGGAAAGTTATAAATTCGTTTATACATAGGTATAACTGTTATACAAGTAGAAAAATTAGATATAAATATTAGATATTTTAGAAGATTAATTAATGTATGTCTTTTCCATGTTGTGTTTGAAAGCTCTGCAAAGAACAACAAGGAAATTGTTTCTGAAGCAGATGTTAGAAAACGTTAGCTGTACTCCTTTTGAGTTTCCAGATAATTCAAAATTCATAGCGAATATAAAGAACTTAACTATTTATGACATACCACTTGACTTCACGCACTTACTAACATAATAAAGGGAAAACTGACCTATCTCATTCATAGATTGGGGCATGAATTCATAACATGATTATACATTATCACCTGACAATAGCCACCTCTCTATCTGCAAGCAACCCTCTCCAGACTAACCAATGTATAGATTTTTTTCTTTAAAAAATGGGAGTAAAGTTTATACAACATTGCTCTTATTTCTCGATTCAATTTCTGATGTTTGAAGAGTTATCGTTATGTAAAATGGCAATAATGTAAAACTGCTTATATACTCGATGTAAATGCAATAAAATAACTAAATGAAGGAAAGGGCAAGAAAATAATAAAATAATGATGCAAAATCGAGAAAAATGAATATAGAAAATGGCATAAAATTATAAAAAATAAGCTAATAATTGTGCATTTTCATAATATAAGATCCATGATATTCATTATAAATTCTTAACAATAGAAACATTGCATATTATCAGAATCCAGTCTCTGGTAATAAACTATTGTATCATTTTTGTTTATTAGATAATCGTTATTGTTTGCAGCCTCTGGAATACTGAGACATTGCTTAATACGAAAACTGTAACTCATTGTGTACAACACTTATTGCTTGATTTTATTTATTTTATTACTGACAGATCAACAAATTCAGTGATATATAGATCGAGGTACACATAAGACCACAGAAAATAACTTGAAGAAGATAGCCGTTGGGGCTCCTAGTAATATGTAGTGTGCAAACGAATTCCTGATAAATCTGGATTAATAGTTCCCAAACTGTCGTACGCGAGTTCCATGGGGAGCAAATAATATAAAAAGGATTCTAAGAATAGCATGTAAATAATGTTACCTTATTCTCAAATTTTGTATAGTCCTTCAGACTAAACTTGGATATAAAGCCTGGTTTCTTTGCTTTCCTTCAGAAAAAACCTAATGATTTGTCTCTTAAATATATCGCTATTGCAATGTATATAACTGAACACAGTGGAAATTCGACTTTTATTGTACACATTTGTTTTGGTATGCATAGCTAAAATTTGTGTAAAAGTTCCAAGTTCAAAAATATTTTAAACCCGTAGCTTCAATTATGTACTATGGCGTTTGCTCTCAGAGCACTTAAAAGCTTCAAAACGTTACGGTTTAAATGCCCAAGAACACAGAGCCTAAAAGCCCATATTTATTTCCAATGTCTTTTACTAGACTTTTATTTTTCTTCCACTTTTGCGAATTAAGTTCCACATGATGCAGTTTGTAATAAACCTTGTTCAAATTTTCCACACAAACCCAGAGAGAATTAATTTAAGAATTGTCATAGGATTTGTCTATACTTTGAAATTGTTCAAGATATGTCACAGTTAATTCGACCACTGAGGATAAATTTATTTTAAAAATATGCTTAAATAGTTAAACTATTTTTAAGAGAGAGCCAGAGTAGTGAATACAATTTTATATGCGATTTTATACACCAGTAGGTATCTTAATAAAGCTATGGTAATTTTACTTTTTCAAAATAACGATCTCTGCATCATCTGGGGCATCTGTTTAATTAGCATAATTTAAGTAACATACTAAATGTTTTATGTCAAAAAGTATTCAAAATATTTGCATGAAACTTAAAACACTTATATTTGAGGTAGGGCAGTAAGTGGCACCATTTTGAAAACGTTGATATGAAAACTGCAGGGATTAAACATTTGAACTATGGTAACCTTAAGGTATTCATTGCATTTTAAAACGACTTGAGGTTTAACATTGTTTTTCCTTATGAGGGGTGTCTGGAAATAACAGTTCGAAAGCTCCAACTGGAATGTTTACTGTGGTTCTCTGCACACTATGTTTAAACGGGTAACTAGTCCGAGCATTGATCCACATGTTCCGGTTTGTAGAGATATATAGGCATTAGGGCTAGGAAAACGTTTAATCACAATAACGGAACGAGCCGACGTTTTAAACTGATGTGGCTAATAGCACATAGGAATTATAGGTTTTAAGTAGCGAAGCGAGACATTGGAGTTTGGAGTGAACGCGTGCTCGAAAACTCCGGCTAACCATTAATAATAATAAATAATAATAAAAACAATAATAATAATAATAATAATAATAATAATAATAATAATAATAATAATAATAATAATAATAATAATAATAATAATAATAATAATAATAATAATAATAATAATAATAATAATAATAATAATAATAATAATAATAATGATAATAATAATAATAATAATAATAATAATAATAATAATAATAATAATAATAATAATAATAATAATAATAATAATAATAATAATAATAATAATAATAATAATAATAATAATAATAACAACAGCAATAATAATGGTTAAAAAGGGAGCAATAAACTAACAGCTAAGAAAACTAAGAAACAAGCACGTTATTGTATCCTAATGGAGTCATTAACAAAAATGTTTTTCAGTCTTCTGTTGATACCTAGTGCCCTCTTCTTCTTATATCTAAGTAACTTACACTAAACTGCTGCAAAATCCAAAAAGTTGAGGCTCCATATTTTATAGCCGTTTCTATCGCTTTTCCCGGCTATAAACGAATATGTCATCACCAAAATAATAACTTTATTTTTGTCTGTGAAATTTTCACAAAATTGGAGTTAAAGAAAATATGCAAAATGGCCTTACTGAGTGTTTACACAGGAATACAAAGTTATCAATTATGCCAGAAGTGTAAAATTAATTCATAGACTGTCCTTGCTAAATTAGTACGAAATTAGATGAAAAGCAGGCGCGTAGTTTAACTGGTGCGTGTTTACTGTTAGAATTACGTACTCCTAAAGCATTACATTTAGTTATAGAAGACAGTGACTAATGTGCAATCCCACAATGTGGGTGTACAAAAGTAGGCGATATCTGTAGCAGTTACAGAACTTGGAAACGAAATTGCATTATAGAAGAACATTTTCAGTGAATAGTTTGAAATTTGCTAAGAAATGTCATTTTTACTTCAATGCGAAGTAAGTCCTTAATTTTTGTGAAGTGTTTCTAATAAACAATAAAACGAAGTTGTCTTATATTTGTTTTTAAATTAAATATTTTGTAAAAAAATTCTGGTAAATGTTATGGTATACGTTAAAAACCATGTTCACTTATAGTTTGTTCAAAATCCTTTTAAAGTTGGTATGGCTGGTCATTGCCGTTTGAACGTTGCTTATTCCAACGCTAAAGTACTATTTTTCGGCGTGTAAATAGCAGTTGTCTTAGACAGCGTGCACCAAAAATATTAACTGTTATGTTATGTGAAAGGAAAAAAATAGGGGTTGTTTCCTTATCCACAGGCACTTGTTTCATAGCGAGGGAAACTTGTCAGCTCTACCTTCCAACTTAGGATCACATTTAGGCAGATGTAGGACACCGGGCGCTATAAAGTTGTATTTACGGTGCATTTGAAGTGCAGGTAGGTTACCTATGAGAGCAAAAAGGTACGAAAAATATTTTAGAAGATTAACAAATCTTTACAGTGAGGAACAAAGGGATTAATATACTTAAGGATATTATCACAATTTCAGCAGTATAAATAAGTTATAGTCACGATATCACTATAAGCCAATTCTAAATGCCACTGGAACTCACTAATAAATCTACATCTAACGCATATTGCAAACATCACGTAAAGGAACTTAAATGCTGAGAGAAATCTGAAAAGCTGATTGCTTTTTTCGGGGTTAATCGTTATTGCTGCAACCGATTGCAACCCATACGACTTACGAGCTGTCTTAGGTCCTAGATCTACCTTACATCTTCCAATAAACCACTTTGTTTTAAGGGCACCCTAAGGTGCAATTTCTAAATATGCAGACTTTATCTAAATGTTGTCTCATGCTGTTCTGCCGCACTTACATACGAATGTTAAATTTCATGCACATTAATTTAATAGTTTTGGGGGGGAAAAATATTATACTAATCAATCAGGTGTTACACATGATGGGGAAATCGTAATTTTGAAAAAGAGAAAGAGATAAGAATACTATCACATTATTTAAATGCCAACTCACAAAACTGACCTATAGAAATGTTTTCACTCTTCTGGTTATTTCAAAATAACATTTAAATATGTAAATATAACAATTATTTGCAAATTATTGTCAGTGGTCGAATTAATTACGCCATATCTTGGACAATTTAAAAGTGCAGCAAAAACAATATGACCGCCTTTTACGTCCATTCTTTCTGAGTTTCTGCTGAAAATTTGTACCATGCTGGTTGAAACTATATTGTATGTAACATATTTTCAATACGTAAAAATATAACAAATATCAAAGTCGAGTAAAAAGCATTGGAAGTAAATGGAGCCACTAGGCCCTGTGCTCATAGACATCAAGTGTTAAAGCTTTAAGCTTTAGTATTTCGTTTAAATAGGAGAAAGATGCCGCCATGCTTATAATATTTGATCTTATTTAATGTAACCCAAAAAGGGTTTGCTTAAGAAGAGTTCCAAAATAAAATAATTTTAAATATTGTTACGTTGGATAAAAAAATATAACGGTGAAGAATAACAATCCAGTGTAATACATTTTGAACAGCAAAATCATTTGGGTGTGTTCTGAAAATTAGATATTTACGTTTTCCGTAAAATTGTTTCGCAACATTCTCCTGTTTGTAGCTTATATTTCACCCCATATCCATCATAGAAGTGTGTTATGTTCATACCTCTTCAGTTAAATGGGAGGCTCATAGCGAAGTTGTATTTGTGCTGCAGATAGGGCAGCTGCTATTAATTTAAAATTAAATGTTCCCACTTAACACCACTAAAGTTAAAATAATTTCCTGTACTAAAAATAAATTAATGCTTGCGAAACTTTAGCAGCCTGTCTTTGATAAAAGTTCAAAAGAACCAATAACTTCAGATGTAGTACCTGGAATAACTCTTCTTTTTTAATGAATTTCACTGACAAGATGCTTTATTTAATTCCGTTAGGAATTTGGTTACACTTTATTGTTCTTATATGAGGGATAAACCAAATTTACTACTTTGTTTGAATATATCAAGAACTATTAATAGTAGGGTCATAACTATTTGTTTATGAAGTACATGGGTGAAAACTTCACTTTCATATTTTTGGGGGTCAAAAGTAACTGTATTGTTCCTGTTCATCTGTTCATGGTGTTTCAAGGCTCTCAGATTTTTGGAACCTTAATAAATTATGCCACTTTAACAGAATGACATACTCTTAGTAACTGCTGTGCAGATTTAGATTTCGTCTTCCACAGTTCTATTTTTGAAGCGGTTTTCTGCTTTTCATTCTATCTCCTCCCACAAATTGGATAAACGAACTAGTAACTTTTACTGATTATAGTGAGTAATCAATCTAATTATCATATTTGTTATATTTATATGATTCTTAAATTAAAAAAGAAAGCGTTCATAAAAGTCAGGTAGCCGCCTTACGGTCGGGGGAGTCGGCGCCCTAACACCCGCAACCCCCAACCAGCACTCCTCCGTGGCCTTGGCTGTGGCTGAAGGACGCAGCGGCTAGGGGATAACGGTACCGTCTGGATAGGAGAGACGCTCTAGGGATTTATTAAAGTAAAAAAAAAAAATAATAAAAAAAAAAATAAATAAATAAATAAATAAATAAATAAATAAATAAATAAATAAATAAATAAATAAATAAATAAATAAATAAATAAATAAATAAATAAATAAATAAATAAATAAATAAATAAATAAATAAATAAATAAATAAATAAATAAATAAATAAATAAATAAATAAATAAATAAATAAATAAATAAATAAATAAATAAATAAATAAATAAATAAATAAATAAATAAATAAATAAATAAATAAATAAATAAATAAATAAATAAATAAATAAATAAATAAATAAATAAATAAATAAATAAATAAATAAATAAATAAATAAATAAATAAATAAATAAATAAATAAATAAATAAATAAATAAATAAATAAATAAATAAATAAATAAATAAATAAATAAATAAATAAACTAAAACGTCTAATATATTTCCCAAAAGTTCACTATGTTATGCTTAGTGCATTCATTAACTTTAAATACATCTCAGGAGGCAAATACTAAACATCTGAATACTTTAAGGATTTATACCCAAGTGAATGGTGCTGCACTTTTTAAAAACACTTTGATCAAAATTTAAAGGAGAGAGATTTTAAAAGATGTACCTTTTTTTTAAAAAAAACATTAAAAATTAAATTTTTTTTTGAAATTTAAACAAGCTGAGAGTATTTTATCCAAATTTTAAAGGATTCTGTAACAATATTAAATTATCGGTTGTACTCAACATTTTAAATCTAAAATATATAACAGTTTATATTTTTTCAGATGTTTGTAAGTTTAAAACAGCAGATTGATATGTATGCTATGCAACATTTGTGTACCAAAAATTAAGCTTCCAGCTCACACACTATACAAAATGGAAATTTCATCCACTTCTCTTTAAGTTAGCTGACATGGAGAAAAGGAGTTTAGCTTTCAGAAGAACGTTGCGTATTTGAAACTGAAACACAGTCTTAACTCGTTTGCTTTTCTCTGGGGGTATAATTAATTTCACGAAGCAAAATATACAGTATGTAAAAAAACTCTACTTGCTACGATTGCTCTCTTTGGTGCATAAAGGCTTGTTCAGGAGAATAATGGAATTATGTTTCGATTTTCTGCATTGTAAACTTTTAAAAATGATTTTCTACAAAAAGTGACCAATGTCTAAAATCTTATTATCTGATGAACAAGGACAATTTCAAGAAAAGGAAAAACATTAGAGAGTTGTAAACTTTCTGTGTTGTTTCGATATTTAACTATAATTTTGCTGTAAATGTAAAGATTTTTAAGCATTATGTACGAACTTATTTTATTTTGAAGTACAGAATATGATATGCAAATGTTTAATAATAGTTGTTAATAAATATTATATAGGGAGAAGTTTATTTAAAAAATTGAGACTAAAACATCTGATCTAGAGGCGCAGGCACAATACATTTTATAATCTAGAAATTGAAGTATCTTGCCGTAAGTTGGGGTGACCTGCCCATATTTCTCTTTATTTCTTAGATAGTATGTAATACACATGCGCAGAACACGCTTTGCGCTTGCAACAGAAGTTCTTCCATTCCTTAACTATGCGAAATGTGTAGCAAAGTCATTCTAAATTGTTTAGTAAGTTACATTTGGTACCGTTCATAAAATGATAGCTAGTCCCAGTTTACATTCATTCGTCTACAGCAGGATGGACGAGCCGCGTGCCACATCCAGAAAGGAGGGACTTGGAGGGTACTGTAGCTACCCCTCTATCGGAGCAGTGGCGTAATGTGCTTCTTAGTTTTTAAAAGCTGGAAATGCCTATTTATTAAAAGGAGTAAATGACAAAACCAAAATTAAGTGCTTCATTCACTGTTATGCATACAATGAAGGTTTGAAACTCAAAATATCTTATTAAATAGGTACTTCCTATTAAATTTAAAAAGTACATGTAATATCGCTTATAAACTTGCAGGATTAGTGAACGAACAATACTGGATACTTGCAGTTACAGTTACTATATAATATTGCTTCAATTGACGTTGCCGACTTATTAATTGGAACCAAAGGTGCTATCCCACGAGTTTTAGTATCAGTTAGGGGAAAATATAAACTAAACAATCAGTTTAATAAGGAAGTTGCTTTCATTGTTATTAAGGGGTCACTAGCTATATTAAAAAAATAATGTGTGTGGTATGTAAACTAACTTATCCTATATACAAGCTGGTTTGCTTTAGACAAGGGCAATGTCCCTATATTTGAAGATTAAAACTATTTTCAGGTAGTGTTTTAGGCGGCTGCAACTTTGTTAACAGATATTTTCATTGTTTAAACTTTCAACTATGTCTTTATATCAACTTTCAACTATGTCTTTATATCCTTTTGTTGAATTATATACTATGTATTTCAGCCTCTAATTGGGAAAACTGAATTTGTTAATAAATTATGCACACACACACATACACACGCACGCACGCACACAGACACACACACGCACACACACAAACACACACACACAGATCATTCTTCTCCGAATGTCCGACCAATTCTTGTGGAGTGTATAATTGTGAATAGCAGCGTTTCACCACAGGGTTAGAGGACTATGTATTGCAAACAGCAAACGAGAAAGGGAGGGGTATAGGTCGCTTGATACGTGATGATACGGGGACTCATATATACTACTTACATTTTCTTAATACATGAGTACATCTTGAATACACTTCCTATGGGAATTGTAAGAACTTCTAACACCATGAAATCTAACAAGTATCAGAACACTCAAAATATCCGGATCGTCATTCACTGCAATTATCAGCTCCATTAATAATGTTACAATATCAATGGGACTCTAGAAAACTGCAGGACGCCAGAAAACAATGTATCTCTAATCTAAACTGAAGAAGGTAATCAGAAGTGAATAACACCAACACACCATATTTCTCCTTTAAAGCATGTTTATGTGTTCCTAATAAAACCGGAGACTTTAAGATATGAAAGACATTAATATCCTGGTAAACTGGCATAGTTATTAACACGGGAGCACTGAAGTGTTAAAAGTGACTTTATAGAGTGTTAAGAATTACAGATGTACTTTTGCTCAGGATTACAAGCAACTAAAGAGGTATCCATACAAAATTTCATTTCAGTATATAACTGCATTCTTCAAATATTAATGTATATAAAATTTACAACTATAATCAGAACCTATCTCCTCCTACAGATATCGAACTAGGTGTGTTATTTTTTAGAATTACATTTCTTAATTCATTTGTAACAAAATGTCTGAAGAAAATGTACATAAAGTTAAAAAACATTTTATTGTACAACATTTAAAAACCTCATAAAACTGCATATGTCTATGCTAATTGTTTTTGCAAATGAACTATCAGAAACATAAAAATTCCAGTCGGACACTTCATTACCAACATCTTGAACTGCACTGTGGAAATTTATAGACCTCCAAGTTACTTTTGTGGGTGAGCTAGAGAAAATACAGCATCAGAGAATAACTTTAATGTGCAACGGTTTAAAAATGGTGTCCAAGCGTATGTTCTATGTTATAACTACTCTGCGAGTTACCCAGGCCTGAACCACTGTATTCCGGGAGGGAGAGAGGAGATGGGAGTACCAAGTGGGTGTGCCAGAACCCGGGCAAGGGGCGCGACTCAGCGTTGGGTCCCTAACGTGTGCTGAAGGTTCATCTAGGCGTCAGGTTTCCTCGTCCTCACGCATTTTAACACCTCCCGCGGGGACAGGCGACTAGAAGACCGCTCCTGAGCCAAGAAAAGCAATTACAGACGCAAATTTCGCCACAAAGCTGCGCGGTTTGTAGATTCATACTCAAGTTTAATTTTCAGCCTTGAGTTTGTATCTGAACACACATAGTTTCTCTACAAAAATGGATTTATAACATCGTCTTTATTTTTTATCCAAAATATCTTATTTTTGAACTGTTGTACTAAGGTTTGCTCAAAATGTAAACTATTTACGAAATATAAGCATGTACCCGAATTCCAGCTTATTAGTTCCCACCCCGGGGATGCTTCCCTTGAGGGTTCGTGATGGACTGAATCGTGGCTAATTGAAAATAATGTTAATAATGGTGTAAAAGCAAAAATGTGAAGACAAACAATTCAGGTCTATAAGATTTTAATTTTCATAAAGGGATATGTGATATGAATAACCGGGGTCTACAACCGAAAGCACGAAAAGCCAATAGCGCATAATTGTTTGAAACTGTTTAGATCCACACTTACTGCACGATTCAACACTCACGTGTCCTTTATACGCATTTCGTGCTTATTTCTCTCAGTCATCTTTTGTTTATCTCCTTCCTTTCAACTAGGACATCTTTGCTGTGTACAGTGGGTTGTCAAGGGTGTGGACTACTTGCTACTTTTCATACTTGTAATTTGTGTTACTTTTAAGAAATTGGCCAAAGATTATTTCTCTGAACTGTTCCTTAAAATAGATAATGCTATGCCTGAAAATGTGTATATACTAGAATCTTTTAAAGCAGTGCATGATGAATCGTTCGGTTCTGCAAGTATTCTGTGGTATCGGCCTAGGTGGCTCAGCCGGTTAGGCACTGACATACTGATGCCAAGGTGGCGGCTTAAAACTGGATCCCGGTAAATGGTTTTTACCTTCTCTACCATATACATAGTCAGAAAAGGAACTGCATTGCACCCAAAAATTTGAAACCGAGATATCTTGGTATTCAAGTTCAGCATCTTCCAAGGTTTTCAAGAAAATCCCACCACCGCAAATCATTTTTTACATGGAACATTTTTTCGAAAATTTTGATTTAATCAAGAATGGCTAAAACGATTTTGGTTGAAATACTATGTGTATAAGATATTTTCATCACAAATGAAATGTATATCTTGAATTTGCTGGGAATGTCCTCAGAAGTCCTCTTCATTCTGGGTGACTTTTGTGTAATTGGTAAACCCTAAGAGATAGACAAAATTTTACTGCGCAAAAAATGGAGGGCTCATAAAAACACACTTTATGTAAAATACCTCTTATTTTAAACACAGCACAAAAGGACCAATGTCTTGAATCTGTGAGTCTTACTGGTTATTGCTAAACACGTGAATGGCAGGGAGGTTAGAGGAAATCTGTTACCTTGCTAGGTATACAGGTTTGGTTATAGGTACAACGCAGATGGACATCTCGCCCTGTGACCTGCATAGATCTATTGCCATTGTCATTCCCAAGAGGAAGGGATTAAGTGAAGGAACTACAGGAGGCTACAGGCTGCGGGCAGCTAGACCACTAAGACGCGCCTAAGTCCCAATAGTTTCAGGCTGGAAAACACCTGTCCCAATGCTGAACCAGCGAGATGGCTCCGCGGTAGTGTGTGAAGCTCGCATTCGGGAGGTTCGATTCCCGAGGCCGACATTCCTGACCCATGCGGTTTTTTCGGAGGTTTCCCCGGGTCACTAGGCGAATGCTGGGAAGGATAATTCCATCCTCCAAATTTTTTGTCCTTTCATTTCGTTTCATCAATCTTTCATTCATCGTTCATCTCGTGGTTCATTCAAGGTTGCAAGCGTCAGCGAAGGCGTTAGGTGTAGCTTGGCAGGGATGATATGCGCACAGGAACTATTTCCGTCCCTTGTTGTCCATGGGATCAGAGCGGGAAAGGGGACGGCATCTGGGGGCGTTGGACCCCGCGTCGAAGTCCCCCTGAGTTGACCCCGGAAGACCTAAAAGATTTCGAGGTGTTGTCAAACTTGGGAAACCTTAGGGACCGTACCGTTAGTCTGGTTCTGGCCGTCCGGTGTCTCCACTCACCTCATCCTTCCTTTCGGGGTGCCCCCCTAGGGGCATAGGTAAAATAGGCCTAGCTTCAGTGCCCAATCCCCTCTGTATCTCTTCTATTCCTATTCCCACCGCTGGAGCTGCCTTGAGAGGGCTATGAACGACCTGTCGACTAAGCAGGACTCTGGTTCCACGGGGAGTCCTCTTTTCTTTGAGTAAGAATCCGACACCGCCATACATCATGAAACCTAAAAGATAGGAAGGAAATGCAATATAAGGGAAACTGTAGAAAGAAAACCATGGTAGATGAGAAACCACCCCAGCATTCGGCTACCAGCTAGGGAAAACCATGAAAAATCCAAGGTTAGTGTGGGAGGTGAACAGAACTCGAACGCGGGACTTCCTGAGTACGAGCCTCAAACACTACCGCGGACGTATCTCGCGCTGTCAACTCACTATCTAATCACTGTAATGCATACAATGAGTAATTAATGTCACTCCGTTATTTTTGTGAACATTTCTGCTCAGTTAGAACAAATGGTAAAAAAGTATATCAGGTCACTATAAACGCTTATATGGTCTCTTCGAACAAATATTGTTACTTGAAGACTGCTATTTTTAAAGACAAATTCTAGGTCTAAACTCCTATTATATTTGTTGAAAGAAGTGCTCGACGAATCCTTCAAAACTAATATTATAACATCCCACTAAAAATGTCCATACTGTTTCACGCTTTATTTGAGGAGGTGATCAGCCGCCAAAGAATGAACTGAGGTGGGGAAGTTCAAGTATTTTAGGAGTCACGGTTTTCAATTGAGCACTAAATTCCACGCAAGTTCAACAGCTCGTGTATTTAATTTATTTTTTTTTTCGGAAGTAAGTAAACTTAATTTTGAGTTAGAAAACGGCGGCATGACCGCATTTAATGGTCTATCAAAATCGAGTCCATGATTAAAATGTTGGATTTCAGGAAGTCTGCATTGAAAAAGACTATGAATTTTTCGAGACACATTAGTTCTCTATTTGAACACAACTTTCAACTTTCGGAAAAGCTGCACAGTGCACCTAAAAATGGAGCAGCCCTCAGATAGTATTTTCCAAAACATAGCAATAAAGGTGGCAGTATCTGAAAATTCTGCAGCAGAGTTGGTTCCAAAAACAAAAAATTTCAATCTCCGAGAAAGAAGATTTATCTAAGTTTCCGGCTGCTTCTTCAAAACAGAATTTATAATTAATTTCCAGCCAGCAATGAAATTAGAATGTGAAGAACTCAGTGACGATGTAATACACATTTTATCGCCATTTGCCATTATGGAACTTTTGGAAAAATCCTCTTTATCGTATACCTTTACTGAGGATAAATATCGCAATACGCTTTATATAGCTCCTGATGACTATATGTGTAGACATTTCACTCGGACTTACAACACCTGCGTTATATGAAGCAAGTTAAGAGCTTTCATTGAAACCAGGACACACATTTTGAATATTTAATTATATGTGAAGATATACTAATTACAAATATCACTAGTGTGCTTTTGCTTCATTTTATGGTATTAGTGTGTTATTATTATTATTATTATTATTATTATTATTATTATTATTATTATTATTATTATTATTATTATTATTATTATTATTATTATTATTATTATTATTATTATTATTATTATTATTATTATTATTATTATTATTATTATTATTTTTATTATTATTATTATTATTATTATTATTATTATTATTATTATTATTATTATTATTATTATTATTATTATTATTATTATTAATATTAATATCATTATTATCATTATTATTATTATTATTAATAATAATATTATTATTATTGTTATTATTATTATTATTATTATTATTGTTGTTGTTGTTATTTTTATTATTATTATTACTACTATTATTGTTGTTGTTATTATTATTGTTGTTATTTTTATTATTATTATTATTATTATTATTATTATTATTATTATTATTATTATTAGTAGTAGTAGTAGTAGTAGTAGTAGTAGTAGTAGTAGTAGTAGTAGTAGTAGTAGTAGTAGTAGTAGTAGTAGCAGCAGCAGCAGTAGTAGTAGTAGTAGTAGTAGTAGTAGTAGTAGTAGTACTAGTAGTAGTAGTAGTAGTAGTAGTAGTAGTAATAATAGTAGTAATACAAGTATAAACTTCCTGGATATATAATGCTCAAGTGCTTATGTAGGTCTTTCTTGTCATTTGAGTGGTTTAAAATGTGATCTGGTTACACATTAATATGTTATGTGTTTGATAGAATAACATGGAATGATACCACACGTGTAACACTGCATATATTAACATAAGTAGAATAAATAATACTTCAGATTCTCCACTCTCAAGCGAATTAAGTAGGTATTCTTTATTTGAATTAGAATTACACAAAATAGCACTTGGAAATTAGCTAACTGTATTTGATGGAAGCAGAACATAACAGATTCTTCTGGTTTATTTTGAATTAGTATTACTATTTATTTCACCTAATTTATCATTGCGGTTCAATTGTTTTGAAATTTAAGTTTGGAAATATAGATGCAAAATCTAATCAGGTGCTATGGGACAGAAAATACTGAGGTCCACTGCTTTAGCCGGTCCCAAGCAGATTTGACCAATTGCTTGGTGCAGTTTTTTTTTATTATGAATTTATTAACTTTCGTCAGTGCTTCACTTCGTTTCTGATAGATATTGTATGTGGTATTATTTAAAAACTTTAGAAAGGGAGTATTAATGAGCGTTCTATTTAGAATATTCTTAAATTGAAAATGTAACGTTCGTTATCAAAGGTTATTATTACTTCTGTTACACTGGATTTACTATTGGGACGGGTGTTGTCTGCCACGCTAATAGGAACCTTGCGTAGGTATTTGGAATGGAGAATACACAGATGTTTTTATTATATTCAGACGCGGTGATGCATATTTTAATGCACTTTCTCTGCTTAGCTGTGAAACTTACAACAACTTTTAGAAGATTCATTTTTAAATACTAAATGAATTTTAATTTTTGTTATTATAAAGCATATATTAATTACAAATACAGAGGATATATTATTAGACAATCAATGACAAACTACACAAGTATTTTGACTTTATCCAAAACGTATATAACAGGTAGAGAAGCTTAGCACTCCACCCAAAAATTCGATTCGGTACTGCGATTTCACCGGAAATACAGGTTTTGAGGCCCCCCTGAACCCAAAAATCTTTTTAAAGAGCTTCGTGTGCATGTATGCGTATCCGTCTGTCTATGGTCTATGTGTTTCTGTGACTGTGCACTGCATAAATAAAAAATGGAAAGTGGGATGAATATCAAACTTGATACCTAAGTACACTATCTTACTAAAATGAGATACAATGATTTTCAAGAAAGTCTCCCTGCTCCCAGTTACATCCTACATGGTACATTTTTCGAAATTGAGTTTCTCAAATATATCTGTAACGATTCTGATTAAAATATCATATATTAAAGATGGCGTAGCAAATAGAATGTTTATTTTTAGTGTTCTAGGAATAACCTGTGAAGATTTCGCCCGGAAGAGATTTTGTAAACGTCAAGCAATAGACGAGGAGGTACTATACGAAAGACAGGTGTCTTTGAGACACAAAATTTATTTCAAATAACTATTTTTCGACGTGAACTATTCTATTTAACTATTTAAGTTTTGCCGATGTTCAGTTGTTTGCCTGGAAAGAATATGGAATTTTTACGTTAGCACATTGCATGCAGTTCTTAAACGTTTGAATATCACTGTTCCTTTTATATCTATAAAGAGATATGCAATGCAGTTGCTTGTACAAAGGTTTATCTCGATTAAAATGAAGTACAGACAAAAACAAAGCTTGCTTATGAAGTTTTATAGGTACACATTGATAGACGATAGAAATAGAGAAAGTAATGTGGATGTAGCACGTCAGATTTTTCCTCTTGATGTAATAGAGCAGCTGTAAGTATACTTTGGTGAGAAAAGGGGATCTTCTATGGAGATTTTAGTCATGGTAAACTTTATTGCCGATGCGTTCAACTAGTTATGATGAGATAGTTGTTCTAGCTTTTCTGATGGAAGCAATGTGCTACATGAAGATTTTGGTCACGTTAGTTCTGCTTTCCCAATTTTTAATTTCCTGAATGAAAAGAAGACGGTTGAACTTGACTCTCACAAGGTTTCGTTCACGGTAACCAAGACAGTGAAACGTTCTGAATGAAATAGCTTGGGAGCGGTGTTGTGTAATGATGTAGGGAAGGAATCCGTTAGAGGCTTAGGAAGGTAATCATTAAGCGGTCTGTGTACTTTTCCTTCTTTCCTCATTCCTATCACTTACCTTGAGGCTTGTATGACGTCACTTCCATAAGGTGGGGTGGCTATTTTTCCTGAACCCAGCCACTTGTCTGCTTGGCGCACTTTCGAGGCGCAGATTTGGACCAGTGACCCGACCAGATAACGTTCCTCAGTAGGTCACGCGCACAGGCCCCGCATTCAGGAACCTAACAAACTAACAAAACGGAAAGTATGGAACGCAACGTACTCCACCTGAGTCGTTCATTCAGCTCACTAGGCATTTTCTTCCCTCCTAGGGCCACAGCGACAACCATCTTCTTGAGCTCATCAACCTCATTTATTTCAGCTTTATAAAAATACTGCACTATATCGAGCAAACAGTGATATTTAAGAAATTATATTTTTATTAATTCATTTTTTAAGCTCAAGAGCAAAACAACTCGCACTTGAGATTTGGCAGAAAACATAAAAACTAATTGGAAATCTGTCGCTAATCCCCTGTTTTGTTTACTATTGTAAAATTAAGAAACACCTACATTTTCTAAAGCTCCTTGTACACGAACAAATTGTCAAATTCAATGCTATACAAAACCTTCCAAGAGTTGCCGCAACTTCACATCTTTTCTGTCAAATTGCTTGCATCATTTTAAAAGTCTTGAAGGCAAATGACATGTTCTAAACGGTCAAAAATTAGAAAATCATTTGATGGCTTTGGCTAATGAAATGTGAGCATTTACAGTCACAAAACCTACAACGTACCTGAAAGCGACAAATAAACGAAAATAACTAGCCTAGCAAGTTAGGTCGTGTGCAAGTTGCTTAGGATATCCAAAACTTGGCCATTCTGTGCTTGTGGGCTCGGTGAATTATCACAACAGGATGAAGAAGACGAAGTGGTACCTGTAGGATTCAAAGTTGAAGGGACAAGAAACAAATTCGAAATATCAAAAACTTGGAAGTAAAAAGGTTAATCTAAAATTGACATTTTAGCAATACAAGTACATACATTATATCTGTCAGGATTTTCCAGTTGTCTCACTGTTTTTCGACTCTTTCCATTTTCATTCGAGGCACTGCTTAAATTTTTGTCCTTGTTCGATGGTATCCTGTATTCTTTCACGATTTCAGATTTTTTCTTCAAACCCTTTTCAACTTCTCGAATGACGGCAACATTTTCTACAAAAGTTGAAATCTTGTACTGGACATGCGGTCTACTAACAGACAAAATGGCATTGATTTGCAACAATTTGAACAGTAGGAAGTTCAAGTGACAACTAAAGGCACACGTGCTTTAAACCACTTCAGGACACTTGCACTTAGTGACAGTTGCACTCAAACACCCTTATACCTGGGTAAGAACTAGTCCTGGCTAACTACCCTGCTACCTGCCCAAAGACAACACTTATTATTGTTGTTGTTAACCAAGAGACAGCCGACATAATGTCGTTAGCAGGGAACACCGCGTGGATGTGGTCTCTTTGCGTTCCCCGTGTTTTTTCCTTCTTTATTTATTTTCTTTCTATCTTTAAACTGTATTAGAAATCAATATTTCCAATGGAAATAGTAATTTTAATATTTTTCATTAAGGGTAATTTTTTTTCGTTCAAGTAGAACCGTGAAATTTCTGTGTATTTATTTACATGCTGTCATGCTTCGTCCTTCAACAGTGAAAACACATTTACTGTATATTTTTTTACGTATTCTATTTCTTTAAGGAAATGCGTATGTCCATTTTCCTCAAACTTTATCAATGCTTCATTAATTATTTCATTATGTTTTATTGCTGATTTTTTCCGTTTTTGCCTTCATGATTGAGGTCTTTTCTGTTACATGTATGAATATGGTATTCGGTATCTTCTCGAGGGGTATTTATCTAATCTCTATACATTTGGACGTGCATTTCGATATTAATTGCCCAGCCTTCGATTCCAATCTTCAGAGACGTTGTTGGTCCTGTGTCGTTTGCTCCAGCACTGTCATATAGATCCAAGAAGCATGTAGTTCTCCAACCACTACTCGACGAAAAAGTCGAAGAAAAGCTGGAGCTTTGCATTTTCAGATGTGAAAACAACTTAACGAAAATAAACTCCAGTCTATTTCGGCTGAGCAAGTTGAACTAACAAACCAAGCTTTAGGTAACAATAGGGGTGATTTCCCCCACTACCCCAGCTACCGCCTCCTAATTTACCCAAGTTTAGATAGTTTCCCAGAATTGGAGTGCACCTGTCACTAAGCTCAAGTGTCACCGAATCGCTTTAAACAAGGGGATGTGGAAAACGTGCAGAAGTGCAAGGTCGGCAGTTAGGAAAGCTATTGCACCCCCAAAGAGCATTCCAACTGCATTCCGACAAAACAAACACCTCCGGAGTGATGACCTCTTTTGTAGAAACCATGGACGAAGTTATATTAAATTTCCGCATTTAGGTTAATTTTCAACTGACATTTCCGAACAAAACCTTCGAATTAAGAGAAATGAAATTAGAATTACGTGTGTGTTTTTTACATTACTGTAACACAAAGTTCAAGAAAAATCTTCCAAATCACGAGATTTCAAATTGTAAACGTTCGAATTATCCAAGTTCCACCGTATAACCTAGTTAACCTATAACCTATTCGTGTTATTTCCATTATGTTCATTAATCGTAATCTGAATTAATGGACTATAATATGTAACAAGATTACCTATATAACACTATTTCCTACAATGACGCAAATAGTAAATTATTTCCATGTCACAAAACATCAATGTGTTCTGAAGAGGTTCAGTTTGACAGAAAAACGTGTAAAACATATTTATGACATTGCCAGATCTTGCCAAGTCTTGCCAATCTTTCCAAATATTTTTCAATATTTCACATTCTTTCTTGTAAACCCCTGAATTGAAGGACAAGTTTGATCATATACACGGGGTTTTAATTTTCAAATATGTGGAATAATTCCATTACCTTCACAGCACTTAAACATCAAAACGTTTCCCAAGTTTAACTTTATATAGGTTTTAAAACCTTTAAATTTTAAAAGAAACACTTTTAAGGAGCCGAAGACAGATGTATTGCTTTAAAACATCCATTCGATAAATTTTCTTGTAATCTAGTAGAAAAGCAATAATTTATTCAAGTTTTATAAGACGTTCGCACAGAAATATGGTTAGGGAAAGCATGTCATACTTAAATACTTAGCAAGCTTCACTTCTGGTGATAGAACTTATCACAACACAATAAACTCTAAATCCAACATACATTAAGCCAATACCACTACTGCTGCCGCTGCAGCTGATAATAATAATAATAACAATAATAATAATAATAATAATAATAATAATAATAATAATAATAATAATAATAATAATAATAATAATAATAATAATAATAATAATAATAATAATAATAATAATAATAATAATAATAATAATAATAATAATAATAATAATAATAATAATAATAATAATAATAATAATAATAATAATAATAATAATAATAATAATAATACATCATTTATACTTCATAGAAAAATGTTAGGTATCCTGTGAAACACACAATCTGAAAGATAAGGTTAAAGACACATACGTAAAGAAAAAATGTTGAATTTAATAGATATATATTATATATAATGAATCCGCTATGTAATTAGATGTATAAAATATTCCTTTAAATCTATTTTGCCAGTTAAGAATACCTCCAAGAAGGCAGGAAATAATACACCCAAAGGAAAAACAAGTCTGGGGCGACCAAGGAAAAGAAGAAAGGAATTTTGAAGCCGGAACACACATTCCTGCCCATTCCATTAAGGGCAGAACAAGGCATTTTAATAGCGAATGCTTTGCTTTCCCCCTAGAACCGTGTTGTAGAATTAAACGAAATGGGCAATAAATGATAATACCTTGATATAGTATTAATAACATCTAAATATTCATGTAACAACGTAGGACACCTCCGCGGTTAATATTTGGTGTGTCTGTTTAGTAATCCGGAAGACCATAGTTTGAATCTAGTTTGGGCCAGTGTATTACATATGGTTTATTCCAGTGCTTTCCCTTATTCTGCAAAGACAGAATGTCGTGTTTACCCTAGCATTACCAAGGGGGAGACGTATGACCACCTTCTGTAATTTTTTTTAATTCTGTCTTTTAATTTTTCAGTTAAAGGCATGGAGTTAATAGTTATTGTCAATAACTGTTCCTACTACTGAATTGCGCAATTATTTCAAAGTTTTCGTTGTTGGTCTTTTTGAGAAACAATGGAATTTCAAGGAAGTCATAAAGTACTCCCCATCGGTATAATGTGATTCATGTAAAAAGGTAAAAAAGGACAGTTAAAATGATAAATATTACCTTTATAAACATGACAAAGCATGATGCCCAATTTTAAAATAAATTTGTTGTTTTAAAACCTGCTGAGACGTGTCGTTACCAGTGGTAGTCACAAAGTACCCCTTCTCCTGGTAATCTAAGTTCTGGAATTGCGGGGCTTAAATCCCAGATCTCTAGATTTGAAATATTTGTGGACTCATTAAATATAGCCCATTTAATTAATCCTCTGCGTAGACCTGATGTGTTTAAAAGTAGTTTAAGTTTGAGGGAAAATATATGGTGTGTGACAGTGAGCTAACGGTCCGAGAATAAATAACGTTTTCTTTATCCCTTACCTTGCGTTTGAAAGTAATGTGGAGGTACAGAGTGAATAAGGATCTAAACCCAACGTATAACCAGGCACACGATAATACTTTGTGTGCATTGGTAAATTGAACTCCATTGTTTAATTTACCGCAGTTTTTCCGAGTTGTTAATTGTATAACAGTATGCTGTCACTTACTGGCATTCTGCTCAAACGCTCAAATTCGCCTTATATCAGGTGAATCACAGACTCTTATGTGAAAACGGTGGGTCTATAAAAGTAAAAAGTCTATTACCTGAAGGGTCATACCACATTCATGTCATGCACAAAATGTTGATTAAATCTTAAATTCTGGCGCGGACAACAGCGTGTATATTTAATGTAGCACACATGATAACTTTTCCATTTGATTAATAACCTCGAAATGTCTAAAGCATAGGTAAATCCGTACTAAAATGCAAAAAAATCCGTCCAAACGTGTTAGATAAGATGTAAAAAGCAGCTAAACTTCAAGCTTCAATGTAACTCAATGGTGTCATACCTTGTTGAATAAACGGCATGTGCTCAAATCTTACAGAGGGTCTCAGTTTTTTATCCCCTTTATTTCTTCCCTTCCTCCTTTTTGTTTTGAGGTTGGATATTTCTCCATACAGTGTGAAAGGTATGATTAACTAGCTAGGTATGCTAAGAAATTTTAGGAGTGTTGGAAAAAAAATATATAAGCAATACTTGTATCCTTCTACGCCTTGAGAAATAACTTTACATGAATAAGAACGATTTTACAACACTTCAATAATTGTGTGGTAAAGTCAGTATTAGTAATAATATTTCGGCTCGGGTGTAAATCATTACAAGTGAATATATAAACCAAAAGAAAATAAGTTTATCATTTCACTTGACATGCAATATTTTCAAATATTTCCAAACGATAACTTGTAGCCCGTCTTGAACCCTTACTGCGAAGCTCAAAATAGAGCATATATGTACCATCCTGCTGTCTTTTGAGATCTGCGTCAAATTATTACGCTTTCTGGAGCATTTATTTGTTTTTATACTAATTAACAATTAATGCTATTTAGGTGTGGGAATGAATAAAAAAAGTACAGCTTCAGGAGAACGTCTTTTCTGGATGAAAATACGATGTTTCCATCTAGGAGAATAATCTACCGGTTGCTTAGTTACGGAAATCCAGAGGCGGTTAATTCCTGCGCTTATACTTACATACATATAAGTTGCAGAAAAGTCAATTAGTAAAACATGGTGTACATTATCAACAAAATGCTGAGAGAAAGAATTTATAACGCTCTTATCATTAGCCAAGTATGAAAGACTATTTCCGTATGAAAGGTTTCTTTCGTAACATTATACATACATTTCTTACTTTTTTCTTGCGATTTGAATGTGAATTTCAAAGGGAAAATTGAGTAAGATATTTCATGATCAAAATACATTTGTAATATTAAACATAACTCCCTCTCTTTCTCTCGTAATATCTGAGGATTTGAGGAATTAATAGGTTGTTGAAGAGGGAGAAAATTGTGCACCACGCACACATACGGGCACAAGGATAAAAATACCCAAAATATTAAGCAAGATATGGTGTTTATCAATGGGCCTAACAGCGTATCCAGTTTGAAGCAAACATTTTAGCTAGTATAAGTAATAAAATAGTGTTGTTGGGTACCAAATTACTTCGCTGTACGAGAAGTTATGAAGAAACTCAAGGTAGATGGTATGTCATATGCATTTCTAACATGTTACTCTATGTTTTATTGGGAGAAGCAAAGCAAAATTTATTTTAGGATAAATTTCACTACACGATCCTGTAGCCCATTTCAAGGCAATTAAATGATAAGCTGTACAACAGTTTAATTTTTTTAATCTGACGATTTACTATACATCTAATCCCGATGTCTGTCACCACCAAGGTAAACCATACTTTTTGTGATTAAAACTCAAAACATTGCACGACTGAACGAAGATCTGTTTTTAATTGACTTTTGTAAATCATAATGTAAAATGCATAGCTCAGAAATACTACTGAAAACTTTGTAATTCCTAGAATTCCACAGCAAACCATCTGTTGGTTACTCTTTTGTAAACTCTAACAATAAGTTTGTGTTATTTCAGTTATATTAGTATAAAGCAGAGAATACTCCAGAAAATAATCTCCACTCTAAAAAAGTCACCTTTATTAGATATTTTAAAAAAGCAACTACGTACTATGCGAATTGGTAAAAATCTATCTAGAATTTAAAATAAGAATATCTAAAAATCGTAATGTTCGCAATCATTTACGTTGTGAGTTAGAGACACAACAAATTCCTTGTATAAGTATTAGTTTTAACTATTCAGAACATTACGCAGCACCTAACAGTAACACGGGCAATAAATCGTCAAACTTGTTCAAATCAAGGTGGGGTTTTGCAGGTCATAACTAGTGCGTTCTGATATGTTTTTGATGACTTGCAGTTCTGTAACTAAGCAGAAGGTAACAACCAGGCAAAAAGAATTATTGGAATTGACTTGCACTCATTTTTAGTTAGTAAATCTCAATAAACCTAAGAACACTAAAAGCCATTAAGAAACCAAAACTAAATCCAAAATAAACAAGATACACAGTTAAGGAATTAAATAAATAACAGAAAGCATCACAGTGAGAAGAAAGACTCGTTGACTTATGTCGGGTTGCAAGGTTTTAGATATCATTTTAAAAGGAGATAGATGGATAGGGAGAGAGAGAGGGGAGAGAGAGAGAGAGAGAGAGAGAGAGAGAGAGAGAGAGAGAGAATTACAGGGGACACTAAAAGTTTATGAGTACCTTTCTCTATACTCTATAGATCTGTAGAAAATAGAAAACTGTTTTGTAAACAGGAAATATTAGGGAACTGCGTGTTTACCGAACTGGTGAATGAAACAGGTGTCTGCCGGAGAGGTGCGTTCAGATTCCCCCCCTCCATAGAGTGCCTAGCGGCCTCATGACACCAAATATCGCTCTGTGTGATTGACACCAATTTTTGCTGCTGATGTTTGAACAGGAAAGAAAATACTTCACTTTAGTAAGAAGAATATCACGTATTTTTGCCGAAACATGCATGGAAAATAGCACAATTAAAACAACTACGTTACATTCCAGTTTAGGAAACAACAATGAAATCAATATGTACATCTGTGAAAAAAGTCATGCCTTGAAGGTCAAATTCGTCTAAGTTCTACACGACAGTGCCTTGAATGATCATATGGGTTAATAATATTAAGATTTGGAACTTGTGACAACTTGTTGCTGCCGCTACACAACTGCATCGCGAATGATGTAAACAAGGTGCTGTGTCGTGTACGACCTAGAAAATTTGGCGTTTTTTGTTTTGTCCACGGATGTACATTTACTTAAACATTCGGTGGATTGAAATAAGGTGTCCAGTATTTTTTTCCATCTAAATGAAATTGACAGAACACCCTTGATTGTTTAACAAGCCATATTGCTTTTAAAATTTGCAAATGATAAATTAATTATGCAAAAATAAACAGCAGGGAAATACACTTTAAGTGAATCATGGATATCTTTTACTAAAACAGAATAAATTACCGATTAAATTAACCCATCTTTTTTCCACTTTTATTCAAGACAAATACAACAGAACTCGTTTTGTTTAGCTTTAATAAAAAAGAATAAATTTGCTGTATAGCAGTTCATCCATTTTTTATCATGCACATTGTAGTGGGTGATAAAATTGTCTGCTGCAAGGCCTCGTCGCAACGAAAACTCCATTACAAACTGCGGTTCATTCAAAACAATGGTGCTAAATTGTGGCAGAGGGTAACACTTAAGAAAGAAGGATAAGATAAAAAAAATTACACAACAGCTATTATATTATTTATTTCAACAAGATTCCATCGACATTCAGAATATTACTAACAGACTGCGCAAAGTTGATTTGTTTTCTGGCGAAATAATGATTCAGAAACTAAAGTTAGTTTAACTGCCACTTATGCAGTAAATAGGGGAAGTACTGCATTTAATCTGAAAATTCGATGTGTGTGTGTGTGTGTGTGTGTGTGTGTGTGTGTGTGTGTGTGTGTGTGTGTGTGTCTCGAAGAATAGGATACCTACTAAAGATGCGATCAGAAGATTTTTAACAAAACAAAATCCCTCCCTCCAAAATACCATTTCCATGGAACAATTTTCGATATGCTTTTGTTTTCTAAACGATTTTCATTAAAATACCAAAAGTTTAAGATACTTTTATAATGTGAAAACAATAAGCGATAGATAATAACTTACTCCATAATAAATGTACGTTTAAGAGATGGAATCAGGTCTGAAAAATTCAATGCCATAGCTGGGATTTGAACCACGGATCTTTCGCTTATCAAGCGGCTGCTTTAACCACTAAGCTACCATGGTCAACTTGCCGGTACATTAAATTCCCCAGCTGATTTCTACTTTTTCCCGGTAGACCACAAGGGGATCTCACATCAGAGACAAATACCCCAAGAGTGACCTACAAATTGTAAGTACTCTATGTCCCGGATTTAAGTAACCTTTAGATGGTAATTATTATATTTATGCCAACAAACTTAATGCTGGTGTTTTAAACACACAAGCCGTATGTTGGCAATGTTAAAGGGGTGGAATTAGGACTGAAAAATTCAATACCATAGCCGAGATTTGAACCACGGATCTTCCACTTGTGGCACTGAATTTTTCTCTCTTGATTCCACCTCTAAAACATTGCCCACACACGGCTTGTGTGATAAAAACACCAACAGTAAGTTTTTTTGGCATAAATAAATAATAAAGGTACATTTGTTTAAAACAGAAATTTATTTCATATAAATCTTTTTGTTGCAACAGCTATTTCCGAGATATGCATGATTATTGCATGTTTGAATATTTCAATATTTTTGCCATATTTCCTATATACCGTTGCAGCTATTCAGTGTTCTATCACGATATAATACAACGTGTATGGAATGTCAAGGTCAGCATAAAACTACTCGGTTGTAAACATGTGTGTGTATTATTATAACTCGTGAATAAATAAAATTATATGAATGTAATACATACGCTTATTTTTTTAATTCGTTTCCGCGCACAGAATCGTCTTCTAAACGTGCGAAATGTATACCGCTTCTGTCAGACATATCTTCCAATACATTAATTGCAGAAGAAACAGCACGAGTGCTGTATTATGCTCACAGCATCCTTAGCGACACCTGGACTCAAGAACTCAAAGACGGACAATAAACGCACACCGTAATAAAAGTGTCAAACTTGTCTTTCAGCTTTATAATCTACCATGAAGTTTACAAATGAAGTGAATAATACCAGGCAGTTACAAGCACTGGGCTGCATTTTATGAGTTGGACTATGTTATTTATTAAGGAAACTGTTCTGTGCAATAGTTTGTGCAGTATAATTATACACATTTACTAAAAAACGAAATTCACATGGAAGTTGCATGTGAGTTATAACTAAAGCCACAATTTTTAGTACCGCATTGTGTTTAGGAGTGTCAGTAATGCCGTGAGTGTGTTCGCTCTGAGGTGTAACTCAACAAGCAAAATCTTTTAACTAACACTGAATGCACAACTGTAACCGACTTGACAACAGTAGATTCTTTCACTAAGACTATGTTATTTATTTATTTATTTATTTATTTATTTATTTATTTATTTATTTATTTATTTATTTATTTATTTATTTATTTATTTATTTATTTATTTATTTATTTATTTATTTATTTATTTATTTATTTATTTATTTATTTATTTATTTATTTATTTATTTATTTATTTATTTATTTATTTATTTATTTATTTATTTATTTATTTATTTATTTATTTATTTATTTATTTATTTATTTATTTATTTATTTATTTATTTATTTATTTATTTATTTATTTATTTATTTATTTATTTATTTATTTATTTATTTATTTATTTATTTATTTATTTATTTATTTATTTATTTATTTATTTATTTATTTATTTATTTATTTATTTATTTATTTATTTATTTATTTATTTATTTATTTATTTATTTATTTATTTATTTATTTATTTATTTATTTATTTATTTATTTATTTATTTATTTATTTATTTATTTATTTATTTATTTATTTATTTATTTATTTATTTATTTATTTATTTATTTATTTATTTATTTATTTATTTATTTATTTATTTATTTATTTATTTATTTATTTATTTATTTATTTATTTATTTATTTATTTATTTATTTATTTATTTATTTATTTATTTATTTATTTATTTATTTATTTATTTATTTATTTATTTATTTATTTATTTATTTATTTATTTATTTATTTATTTATTTATTTATTTATTTATTTATTTGTCTATTTGTCTATTTGTCTATTTGTCTATTTGTCTATTTGTCTATTTATCTATTTATCTATTTATCTATTTATCTATTTATCTATTTATCTATTTATCTATTTATCTATTTATCTATTTATCTATTTATCTATTTATCTATTTATCTATTTATCTATTTATCTATTTATCTATTTATCTATTTATCTATTTATCTATTTATCTATTTATTTATTTATTTATTTATTTATTTATTTATTTATTTATTTATTTATTTATTTATTTATTTATTTATTTATTTATTTATTTATTTATTTATTTATTTATTTATTTCTTTATTTCTTTATTTATTTATTTATTTATTTATTTATTTATTTATTTATTTATTTATTTATTTATTTATTTATTTATTTATTTATTTATTTATTTATTTATTTATTTATTTATTTATTTATTTATTTATTTATTTATTTATTTATTTATTTATTTATTTATTTATTTATTTATTTATTTATTTATTTATTTATTTATTTATTTATTTATTTATTTATTTATTTATTTATTTATTTATTTATTTATTTATTTATTTATTTATTTATTTATTTATTTATTTATTTATTTATTTATTTATTTATTTATTTATTTATTTATTTATTTATTTATTTATTTATTTATTTATTTATTTATTTATTTATTTATTTATTTATTTATTTATTTATTTATTTATTTATTTATTTATTTATTTATTTATTTATTTATTTATTTATTTATTTATTTATTTATTTATTTATTTATTTATTTATTTATTTATTTATTTATTTATTTATTTATTTATTTATTTATTTATTTATTTATTTATTTATTTATTTATTTATTTATTATTGAACACACTGTGTACATTAGTCAGAATAAATGTCTCATTGAGTTATTGTCATCTGCATGAAATTTAAGCGACCTTCTTCTTGCTATACAGTCAAGTAAGTGGGACTGATCACATGTGTATTGAGAGGACCTTCTTTATTGTGTTCATGTCAGTAGCAGCGGAGGTTGAGGGACAGTTTTAGAACTTCTTGGAATGTGGTCGTTAAGGGATGAGCACTGCTATATCTGTAGTTGCAGGGGTTAGTGTGTTATGCAAATGAGCTGTGGAATATCTTTTAGCTACCTCGGAGGATTGTAAACACCTTCGGAATCTCTAGATCACTATTAAGAGTGGTGTTGCGAATAAACCAAGGTATATCTTTATAACTTCGAGTAACCAACGTTGCCAACTCTTGCTGATAAAAAGTGGCTAAAAGTGACTGCCAGAAACGCCAGAAATGGCTAAATATGGAGCAGCGTAAAATAGTCATTATACGGACATAAAGCAGGTTTCACATTAATGAGGGAGATGGCAGTTGAGTCGGTGACACTTGCGCTTAGTGACAGTTGCACTCCAGTACAATTTAGTGATAGTTACTTACTCAGCCGAGATAGACTGAAGGTTATTTTCGTTAAGTTGTTTTCACATCTGAAAATGCAAAGCTCCGGCTTTTCTTCGACTTTTGTCGTCGAGCAGTGATTGTAGAACAACATGCTTCTGAGATCTATATGGAAGAGCTGGGGCAAACGACACAGGACCAACAACGTCTCTGAAGGTTGGAATCGAAGGCTGGCCAATTAATATCGAAATGCACGTCCAAATGTGTACGGATTAGTTAATACCCTTCGAGAAGATATCAAATACCATATTCATACATGTAACAGAAAAGATCTCAATCTTGAAGGGTAAAGCGGAAAAAATCAGCAATAAAATCTGATCAAATAATTAATGAAGCACTGATAAAGTTGGAGGGAAATGGAAATCTTATGCATTTCCTTAAAGTAATGGCATATATACAAAATATACAGTAAATATATGTTCACTGTTGAAGTACCAAGCATGGCAGGGTGTAAACAATGTACAACTATTTGACGGTTCAACTGAACAAAAAAAAAAAAAAAAAAAAAAAAAAAAAAAAAAAAAAAAAAAAAAAAAAAGACCTTAATAAAAGATATCAAAATGACTATTTCCACTGGAAATATTGATTTCAAATACAGTTTAAATATAACAAGAAAAAGAGAGCTTGCGGAATGCAAAAAGACCACCTCCGCACGGTGTTCCCTGGTAACGATATTATATTGCCTAAGTGTTTCTTGACTAACAATAATAATATCCACAATAAATTTCTTTACCTAGCAATGGAGAAAAATTATCAATTTCAGGGTGGGTGAGTGTTCCTTGGACAGGTATTAAGGTAATTAGCGAGAAACTAGATTTTACTCAGGTATAAGGACAGTTCAGTGCAAGTGTCACTAGTTGCAAGTGTCCGGAACCCTGCCAGTTAATTCGCAATTGTAAAATAATGTTCCAGGCTTGTCAGAAAAGAAATCTCCTTCATTGGGAAATATGTTTGGCCTTTTCATCACAAAATGCATATCAGTATCTTGGTTACCCTAAGGAGAAGTGGGAATTCACTACCAGCCTTACAAATTTCATGTGACATGCCAACATTCGTACTCACAAACTCTAACTTGTAGCTTGCAATGGTCTGTAAATTGCAAATCAAGAAATTCTTTACTTCGAAATCTCCAAATGCCCCGCGTAATCACCAAAGAGTGCACATTTGGAAGTTGCGAGATTTTCACTGATATCCAATTCTTCATTAAAGTAAATATGATCAACATCCTTTTTATATTAATTTAAAAATTGCAAAATAAAGCTGAAAATGGCTAGAAATGTTTGGAAAAAATGGCTGAAATTGACTCAAAGATTATATAATCTGGCTGGAAATGACCGTAGTGCCTTTTTCACAAGTTACTTTCTGTCTCTTAAGAAACTAAATTTAGCTATAAAAGAGCTAAGTTTGACATCACTGAGTCTGAGTAACCTATTCTGTGGAGCTAGTGTTCTGTGATGACGAAGCAGATCCCCAGATTACACACCTATGCTGCCATATAGGACGGATGAGGCAATTGTGTAGTAATATTTTGTACTGTAAAGCAAGTGGCAATTTTCTTGATATGTGATGAACTTCCGAAGACGAATAAGATGCCTGATTTTTTGAAGTTGGTGATATGCCATTCCTCGTGCCACGTTATTATTCGTGAAACAGGCCCTCTTGAGCGGAAACATCCTAAGAAGAGTGTGATGCCAAATCTAAAAGCAATAAGGATAACACCTATAAATAAGAATAACGCCTTGCTAATAGCCTAATGTGAAGGATGACTATCTTCCGGCAATTCGGTCACAGTATTCTCAAAGCCGTTGGCTTCCAGTGCCAACAGTTTGTCACGGTAGAGTCCTTCAGTTCTTATGACTGGCAGCACCTATACAGGGTGCTTCTAAATGACGAGGAGCGAATATAGCACTATTATAGTCTACACTTTAACCAGTCCAAAGTTTGACGTTGCAGCTTTGAAACTCTTTTAGGCTTGTTTTTTGTGTCATTGACAATTACATTGCGTACCAAACACTAGTGTGTGATGCTCACATACGCACACCTCAGAAGGTGGTGTTCTTGGCAAGCACGTGTCATGTAAACAAAATAGTTTCCCTTGTTCGCTATTAGCAAACCTGTCCTAGCTTTCAGGTAAAACGGCAAAGGACAAAAGACTAACTGTGACTCAGTTTCGAGATTGTTCTGGAATGCGAAAATATTTTGCCCTAACCAATCTTCTGTTTAGAAACCAGGGGTTGATAGTTTGAACATTTACTTTAAATTGTTATTAATGTAAATGTTAAGGGAACAGAATAACTACTTGTGTCATTGCAAAAGAGATTTATTTTTGTGTAACTTTATTTACAATCCTTTGGAAGTATTCTGATAGTATTCTTGTCACCATCCTAAAGATCTCTAACGCTACATTGCCTCTAAAAGGTAGCATTAGAAGAGTGTGTATCCCAGCTTATTTTCCAGCCAGTTCCTTTCATTCATTGCCTGTTATGATATATGCCTGAAGAATAAACAACTAACTAAGAGAGGTTTTATGAGACAAGGAAACCTTAATGTTAGCCAACCACTATACTACATGTTGGTATTGACGAAAACTGCTAATGCGCGCGACTCGGAGCTTCCCATCCTACCTGCATGACTTCGGATAACGCGGCCAGGCAAGCGGCTTTGTTCCTGCATAATCCACGCTGACCATAAGGTGTTTTGTTTAAGTATCTTTACTGACATTGAAAACTACACTTTCGTGTCACGCAGGATTTGAACTTGGCTCACTGTCGTTTTGGGAGACCCTGTATATGTACGTACATGTCACCACAAAGGACACTCTTGAAATGTATTACAACACATTTTCTGGCGTTTTTCATTTTTAAGTTGGTAGCTATCGCGTTTGAGGTGTTCTGGTGTCGCCAAAAATTGAACTTTTTGACAGAACTTCAATGAGAATGACCTTAAGTAGGTGACCAACTAGGTTAACAATTTGACAGCAGTTTCCTGCAACTTCATCTCAAGAAACCTCAGTGGCACACATGTTCTTTTAGTACATTTTCAGTACGTTGTTCCGACTGACCTCGCTAAAGACAAAAGCAGTGGCTTTTGGTACAGTTATAAAGACTCCTCGGTACTTAAGGGTTCTGGATACAAATCGTTATTAATTACACTATTAAATTTCATGCAAGATTATTTGTGTATAACCACTTCTATGTTTTTTAAAATAAAATGCACGAAGATTGTGCACTAAATGACATGCTTGTTATTTCTATGTTGCTTTAATTTTGTTATGCCTAAGGATAAATATTTTTACCTAAAAGAGAAGATGAATGTATAGAACAGTAAGTTTCAAAGCCCTAAAATAAAATTAATTACTAACTAAAGTTAAGATGTTTTACTTTAATCGCAAATGTTTTTCTGCAAGAGGTTTCCGGTCACAAGGTACGGAAGTAGCATATTCTTCACCTCGTCAGAGGAGCCTGGCCGGATTTATCCCAGTGTTACTGTGCCATCTGTAGCTTAATGAACCGCAAAAAACGAGAGAGAATGAATGGCGCAGAGTTTAGTGGCCGACAGTGACCGACCGACAGACTGACTGGTTTGACTTGAGGCGTACCAACCCAAAGCCGCTACCTGCTTGCTTCGGTCAAGGTCGAGGTTTGGTATCAAGTGGCACACTTCGAGCATATCTGCACCATTTATGTAACAGCATCGCGTCCGCAACGACCTCGATGTCGTAACGGGAAAATAACACTTGTATACACATGTTCAATCCCTTCCTAACCCTTGGCGCACTTTTCAATCATGCGACTTTTATTTTTAACTTTCAAGAGAGTCATTTGTTTTTTAGTTTCAGTATTCAAAGATTGACTGTATGATTTATACAGGTGCTATCTGTTTCTTTGGCACACTGGTTAACCTCATAAATTTTGCAATGCCGATTTTCAATTGTTTAATTTAGAAATATGTTCCAAATTCTTTAAAATAAACGACTTTTAAACACTAAAACCGGATACACTATGCACATTTACGTTTATGGTGGCAAAAAATAATATTTGAGTCGCTGAAATCAGGAACTCCTTTTGTCTAACACTATAACTTGTTCAAGGGAGGCAAATAAGCAGTTATTATCTCAAATTTGTTGGAAAAATTACAAAAAATGATACTTTAGGTTATGTAATTCCACACCAAAAATGCCACTGTACGTACTAAAATAACCAGTGCATTAATGTATATACGTGTTGAAAATGAGGTGTTTCTGTTCAGAATATTGAACACAAGAAGTTTATACGTAAACTTACTTATTACAAATTTGAAAATCTGTCGAGGTTACACTTCTCTACGAGTGGAAGTCCGAAAACCTCGGAGAAAACACTCTCCCATGTTCTTCTTCAGGCAGATATGGCAGGAACTTGTGGATTTATGTCTTCCAACTTCTCTTGACTTGCGGAACAATTGCACAAGTAGGTTCTCCACGTTGCATATGCAGCTACGATAACTTCCACAAGTTGAATGTTGTTACCATTGCTCTACCAGTAAGTGACTTTATGGTTGTTAAAGGTTTAATGTCTCTTTGTGAACGGGAAATGGCTGTATTATGAGACCATTAATTTGACCTTTTTGTCTGGTGGTATACTGACTCCTTTTGTTGCCTCAGAAATGACCATCCTTTTGTAGCATCGAGGCCACCAGTACATGCTTGATATCAGAAATTTCACTAATTTTTTTGTTAAAATGTATTTTTTACTTTCTCTACCACTAAGTAGAGGAAATATTGTGTTCCACCCAAAAATTTGATGCCGAGATTTCACCGGAAATAATGTTTTGAGGCTCCCTAAATAAAAAAAGCATTTTTAGAAAAAGGTCCGTGTGTGTCTGTGTCTGTCTATCTGCCAGTCTGTGGACAGTATTACTCAAAAACGAAAATTCGGTTGAAAACCAAAGTTGGTATTAAGCTTAATGTCTTTCAAGGATGCGACACGAAGATTTTGAAGAAAATTCCTCCACCCTAAACTACCCTTTACATGGAACATTTTTCGAAAATTTTTATTTTCTTGAAAATGTCTCTAACGATTTTGATTAAAATGCCATATGCTTTAGATATTTTGATGACAAATGAAATGTATGTCTTGAATTTTCTGGCTTTAGCCCATAAAGTTCTATTTACTCTGGATGACTTTTACATAACTCATAAACCGTAAGAGATAGACAAAGTCTTATTGTATAAACATGTACATCTTGCTAAAGCACACAATTTATGTCCCAATAAAGTTTTTTGTAGAGTGAAAAATTTCGGAGATATCTATTCCTTGCTATTTGTATAAGTTTTGGGGAACTTATACTTTTGTCAAATGGAGCATCGCTATTCATATTTTTATGTTAGGCGTGCAAAGAGAACGACATTTGAAAGCTTTAAAATATTTGACTATCGCTCAAACTTACTGTATGCCCATACTCTCGTTGCACGTGCAAGAAAACGAGCAATAAGATAATTTCTGCAAATGTTTATCTCAACTAACACGAAGAAGTAAGAAGAATAAGAGTTTGTAAGAATGGTTAGTACAAGAGTAAAGAAATTCGTGTGAGTGCAACACATCAGATTTTTAGTACAGGGCTGCAGAATCAGCTCTACATATTCTTTAAAAATTTAGATACGCTCGGTGTTTGTTTTTAAATATTTTCCTTTGGCCATGCTGAAGTCCGTATCAAGATGGGAATAACAGCTTTGGGAAACAAGTTTCAAAACTCGGAATGTTCAGCAACAGAAGTAGGACATGAATAAGGCTGCGGTTCTTGTACTGTGAGCCACATGTTTTTGATAAGTCCCACAGATGCTTCACTTCGCGGCTGATTCTCTCTTCAATAATAAAGAAAAAAGAAAACCTCGTTTGGACCTGTCTTCGCTGTACCTTTGATGTACAAGTACAGTCTACTAGTGTTAGTGTTTAGGTAATGAACAAAATTTATTCATAATATTTCTTGTACCGGGGTCATAGAAAGTACCACGTTCTGCATGAAATAAGCGTTAACCCAGAGTTTTGTCAGTTTATAGCCTTTTCAAGTTTTGAATGAAACACCTTAGCCCGACGCTTATGAATCACAACTTCGCCACAGCGATACTGTTGTAATGATTTCTACATAAACCTCACATTTGGCACCGGCACAGATGACAATCTAGTTTAAATAAGGTTGCTAAAAATGCCTTCCACAGCTCTGCCATTAAATCTAGGGCCAATAAAGCAGTAGTGTTTGCTAACGTAATGTGTCATACAAACTAGATACCAGCAGGTTTAGCATTTCATGACTTTGATTTACCTCTTGTTTTGAGGTGATTAACCAAAGGAGCGTCTAACGCTTTGTGAAAGAGGAAGGCTGGATTTACCTCCTTCCGTATACGCGGACTTGGTGATTATTTAACGTGTATTGTGTATTGTGTTACGTTGGCGGTTTTATTATATGTATGTTGCGTTTGATTTACGAAAGCATTTTCAAATCCTATTCGATAAACCTCTGCTCATTAGTGACTTGTTTGGTGCTGCTTACATTTAAGAAGTATAGCAATATTTGTCGAGAAAGCCGAAGCCTTAGAACATACACCAAGTGATCGTCGCGATACAGACTTTTAGTATAGGTCAATTTGGAGAAACTCTGCTCGCAAATATATGTAGAGCTATACACACTCTTATACAAACTATCCTTGCAAATGTTTATTTCTCTATCTACTTCATTTTAATCGACATAAGCATTTTCAGAACGTACCTTGTTGCTAATTTTCTTGAAGGTGCAAGGGAAATATGGGAATACAGTAGGTTTTAAGCGAAATGAAATTTTTAAGAGCTGGTTGATATGTGATGCCTTTGAAATTCCGTTCGTCTTACAAGGCCAATATATAAAAAAACTAATAACATATTCCTATTTGAGAAAAGTATGTATTGGCAAATTCACACAAATAATAAACTGAATCTCGGGAATGGTTCACTAAAAATCGTATTTCGCATACATTTTGTGTTTTAACCAGATCCACATTTTTATTTAGTAAGCTTTGTCTGTTATTGTTTACCATTTATGCAAAAGTCATCCTGAATGAAGAGGTCTTCTGGGAACATTCCCAGAACATTCAATTTGACTTAGAAACTGCCATGGAATCGCCTGTTTGTGTCCGTCACTGGATACTGACAGTCTAGCTGCGATTGGACACGTCACAAGCAAGAGCTGATTCACCCTCCAATTGGAAGATTGAAGTGGCGAATCGCCGCTAATCACGTAAGCGTCTCCAAAGAGACAAGGTTTGATATCGCCGGTCAAAAGTGTTCTTATTAGTTTAATTCACAGCTTATTATGCAGACAGGAATGCATTTTTACACACCCGTTTTCTTTTCACCTGAATGGGTTAACCAATGTACATAGTTCAATTACTTTGGTTTGTTATATTCCCACTTATTGTTCTCTGCTATTCCAGATTTAATTTCCATCACATTTTGAAAATAGGCATCTTGTTCGTTTTATGTAGGACACCAACGCTGCGTGTTTATTGCACATTATCTGTCGACCTTCGTCTGTACCATATTCACAGCTTCTCATTCTGCATATGATACATGTTATACGTAAAATAAGATGGCAAGATAATGCTGGACTTCTGATTTAAACTTAACAGTAGCCAGCCAACGTTAATAGATATACATTGGATAAACCTTGACAAACATTTCCTTAAAGGAAGAGCAAAAGGCAAAAATCATAGTAAAATCAATAAATCCATGAACGATAAATGTATTGTATAGTTTTAACATAGACTCGTTAATTGTGGGTAAGCAGCGGAGTTGGGGTAAAACGTCCTTTCCCTTGGCAATGAAGTATTCTGAATTTCTCCTCGTTCCCTTTATAATACCACATTAAATTTACTACTATGTCTTTCCTCCGTTCTTAAGGTGGTTCTCCATCATATTATATGCATTATTAAACAGCGCAGGAATAATATTTGTATAAATATGAAGCGGTCATTTCATGACGAGGCCACAGATCACGTGTATATGCGTGGTTCGTTTGCACTCCAAAGCGTGGAGCACAAATACACGCGGTCCGTGATAAAACAACCACACTCTATTTAGCCACACCATAATCTTGTGTTTATATAGGTTATTGATCGTTAACTGTTCACTAGTCACGCAAAGAACCTTTGAATGGAACAACATAGATAACGAAGGGGGACACCTTGAACACCGGGACCTACGTGGATATATTGTTGGTGCCACCCCCGACAAGGAAGGGATGAAGTGAAGAAACACAAGAGACTACAGGTCGCACGCAGACGGATTACAAACGGAAGCTCGGAAGTCCCTAGTAGTTCCAGGGTCAAAAACCCATCCTACTGCTGGATCTGCCAAGAGCTGCTTAGGAAAGTAGCCCACGAAATGAAAAGGAAATCGTACTAGTTGAGTAACCATCACAACATTCGCCTGCTGACGAAGGAATACGGAACATCAGACTGGGTGGTTGATGGGAATCGAACCCGGGCCGTTCTGAATACGACTCTGGTATGTTACCCGGAGCCATCTCGCTCGGTAGTGGAAAACATTAAGTGGACATAATTTATTTCAGTCATAATCGGTGTCTACCATAAACAACATATATTTCGCCATTAAGTCTTTCCTGCAAAAATGTGGACAAGAGGAGTTTCTAATTTTCGCGATTCACTATATAATAGTGTGCCTAGATTTTAAAGGGGTGTAATTTGTCTACAGCTACCTGTTATTTATATATAGAAGTCCTAATTAGATAACAAAACCTGCTTGAAGAATTTGTTTCAAAATATATCATTATGCTTCTGGCAATATTAGAATGAAAGAGATAAGTGTTTATTAGCAAGGAACGAAGACTGTCTACAAAGAACAATTTTGTGTTTTAAATAACATTACATAACATAATACTTAACATATTTAACAATCAAGATAATTTTACATTTGTTGTTACGAACATTAAATATGTAACAGTTCAATTATAACTAAACGAAAACAATTTTACATTCTAGAAATGGTTGTGTGATTCTGTATAAAAATACAGGAGTTCAATTTCAATCCTATGAGAGTTACAGAGCATAACTCGAATGTATGTTTCGAGTTGAATGAGTATATGGGTGGAGTTTAAGGGTCCGTCGATAACTTGGTTATTAGGGCGTATATTTTGATTAGGCAGCACTTAGAATCATTATGTTTGTTTACACGCGAGACGCATTTACAGTTACGCAGTGGAGTTACATTATTGTCGTAAAATGGGAGATTTTATTTTTTAAGCTGACAGATTTATAGGTAGTTCGTACTAGATTCAGGAAGAAGTAAACCAGAACATGAAGAAGTGGTTAATTGAAGGACACCACTGGAAAACTCAAAGGAAGAATTGAGTATAAGGAGGATAACTAATTCCACGCTAGCAAACGTCACTAATTCTACGCATTTCTGTATTATCGAAAAGGTATCGAAGATAAGGATAAGACATACTTTGATACCACCGATTATCGAGAGAGCTGAGGTATCAACAGTATCGAAGTTGCATTCATAATTTCACTGCATTATTGTAAAATGACATTTATTTCTGCTAGTATGAGTTACATTCTTTCTGCCTCATTTCCATCCTGTTTATGCAGTGTTAATAACTGATCATTAGCATGTACAGGTGCTTATTGTATTTACTGTAATCTCTGCACAATTTCTCTACAAGTTGATAACTCCCTCAGTATTATTGGCAATAATCTGAAGAGAAGCAGTATTATCGCAGTGCTTTGTAGCTTCGATTCGCCGCAACAGTTCCCTAGTAACACAAATGGAGGCATACCTAGATGAACGTTTTATTTAGCGGTGTTATCTATGATGGTAGGCATTTATAGGTAAAACATGTACTTACATAAATGTGAACGAGTTGTATATTTGAATTGCCGTATCAACTAGAAGAAAACCCGTTCGAAACATCTGAAGGGATCCCTACATATGCTTAATTTATACGTTTTAAACACCCGAATTTTTGTCACTGCCATCTCCTTACAGAGCATGATGGCTTCGCAGTAACGTGCGAGACTTGCATTGGGGAGGTCCTGAATTTGATTCCCATCGCCCACTCTGACCTTGGTTTGCAAATGCTGGGATGGTTTCTCATTTACCACGATTTCCTTTCCACCACTTCTCTTTCCATCTTTCAGGTGTGCTTCCGGGTTTCGTGGCGTGTGGTGATGCCAGACAAGTGACGGGATGCTTGCTCAAAGGATAAAGTACTCCCGTTGACACTAGAAGGCTGCTAGGTTGACGGGTCGTTTATCGTCCTCTCTCTAGACAGCTCCAGCAGTAGAACAGGTCTTTGAGCCTGGAATTGGTAGGGACTTCCGCACGTCTCTATGACATGTCTGCCTGTGGCCTATAGTCTCCTGTGGTTCCTTCACTTCATATCTTACTCCTGGGGAGTTTTAGTCACAATAGATTTATGCAGGTTGGAGTGCACGAGGTGCCTCCCTCTGTTACTAAACCTAATCTAACCTAAGTATCTCCTTTGTCCTTGGATACAGATTGATACCTTCTGAGAATATCTTTCGTATTTAGATAGTGCAGGTAAGCTTCCATTTGAGGCCCGCGTACGGGAGATCCGCTGCTCAAATCCTGCCAAAACCTTCCTCCCTCACTGAGGCTATTTCCATGTTTTCCTTAGCCTCATAACTAGCAAATGCCGGAGAAATGCCCTAAACTTAGTCCTGGAACGTGTTCCTCCTAAATTTCCTTTCCCAAAGATTATGTCACTTCACGTATCATCAATGCCCACCGCCTGTAGGCTTTGGTGGTTGAAATCTCAGGAATTTGAGCTGAAAAAGTTCAATTCAGTGCTCATGTAGATGAACTTGAGCATATTAAGAACATATTTTATGTACATTAAATATATGTTTATATACTTCTTGTCCTTCTGGTGGTCCTCGTATGGAGGACTTAATCCCCAGAAATTACAAAGCAGTGCCTGTGGTCAGATGTCTGTCGAGGAGCAGACGAGCTCTAGATCAGAGGAAATATTCACGATTGGCGATCAGAGTGATGCCTGCAGAGTGAGGAAGGGGATGATATAAAGCGAGGACGAAATGGATCAAAGGAAACGTGATTTTCGAGTGGTTGTTGGATTGTATGGCTGGGGAAACCGAAGAATTTGGTCAAAACGTGGCCAGACGCCGCTTTGTTCACCATTGGGCCACATACGGTCCCCAGGGATCCAATCCGGTCCGCCCTGGTGAAAGGAGCAGTCTGACCACTGAGCAAACACATATAAACACATAAAATGAAATTTCCCACAAACTTTAAGAAACGTTTGAAAATGATAGTTCCGTTACATAAGTTTTACTGCTGACATAGGACTTTATATGTAAGTATACTCATCAGTGAATTCAGTGAAGTGTATTTATTGTCTTTGGTAGTTACGTATGATACATGCATAATTTACAGGTTCATATAATGAAGTTATTATTTTTACACGTAGATTAAAAATTAAGAATTATTGTAACAAACAAGAGCACCGGCTACTGCTGAACACACTTTATTTATCTCTTATGCGATTATACCGATCGCAAAAGTTAAAGGCATGTGAACGCTGGCCAATGCTCAAGCAGAGCGCTGTTGCCAAGCGTAGTGTGTGTACCGGCAGACGATCTGTACATAAGGTTGTGTGAGATGCATGCACCACATCCGGCAGCGCTGGTAGGAGGGGCAAGCGTAGGATTCGCTGGAGTCCGCAGTACGCCCCGCCTCCATATGCCTTTAAGTTTTGCGAAGATTATAGGGTAGCGCAAGCGTTACACTTGAGAGATTGCTGCATACACTCCAAAAAAACGCAATTGATCCGTAGAATCGAACTATGTACTACTGAAGTGCCAACTCACAACTCATGACTGAATTGTACTGGGTGCTATCCATTGAACTCACTGTACTTTCACTGTTAATGCCCACTGAAATACTCACTCATCGACCCTGAAGGACTGTCCAGTGGACACTAGCCAGCTCCTTACATGGAGCCCAAACACAAAGGAACATTCTGGAAAAGGAATGTTCTCGAACGAAACGAAACGAGTCCTCTGGGGCAGAAAACTATTGTTGCTATTGTTGTCCGCGGCTTATTGTTCAGTCAAGAGGACCGGCTATTAACGCAAGTGGCCGGCCGGGTCAGTATGCACCTATCCCCTGTCGTCGGTAATTACCCGCGGCCGTGGTGACTATGTTTTATTTGCTAGTATTTCAATTTGTTATTACACTTTGTCGGTCTTTCCTCAAAATATTTCATGACAGCTTGCCAACTCTCTCTTAACTGAAAGCAGGACAACTTTCCCTCATTCAAGAAGGTGTAATAATTTTGCGATGAAATGAAAAGTAAAATTTGTAAAACGTTCAGTGCAGTTAAGTGTATAAAACTTACATGCAAAACAAATAGGAGCGTTCTGGAAGTCCCGCTAGTTTATGGGTTCAGTTACTTGCGTTAAAGGCCTATTTGTTAACAGTTACCACTTTTAACTGCAGATAAACTCAATCGGATACTCTCACGGGATTAAATGCAATAAGAAGACACATTTACGACTCTTATATGACTCTTAAGTGACGCTACTGTCGTCCGTAGTCTGATGCCTCCTATCGAAGCTCGCCACTGTCATTTCGCTCTTTTGTATTTTACTGTTACGTGCTGGTATTCTTCTTCCCTTTTGCAACACTTTCTTGCACTTGGAAAACTAAAATCAACATCATAGAATATCTGGGAAATAACTAACACAACCAAGCAAAATTTTACAAAAATGGTTGTGTTCAACGAGATTCGTAGTATTCCTTATATTCCTGGGAATATTATCACATCCAAGTCGCAGCTTCATTAAAAAGAGTTATGAAATAACATGGAAATGTTCTTCAAAATTCGTTTAAATAAGTCTTTCTTTAAAGAAAATTTTGAATTTATAGGAAGCTAAAGATGTCCCTTCGTGTTATTGATTTCCTGCAGATCCACAAGAAATATTAAAATATCTGATTGTGCACTCGCATGACTTTCTCTACTTACTCTTGTGCAAACCATTTTAAAAACACTTATTCTTATATTTACTTTCATGTTAATCGAGATAAACGGTTATAAAATTGTTTTTATTACGTATTTCTTTACGGGTACAATGGAAACAGTAGAATATGCGACAGTCAAATCCTTTAAAGGCTGCTAGCTGATGATTCTCTCATTCCACTTAGGACACTGAATTACTGGTATTCAACCCTTTTTCTCCGCGTACCCCCAAAGACAATTTTCTGTTTCAGCCTGTACACCTAGGCCCAGTCCTAGAGTTCCCTTAATTCAAATTATACATCACCTTATATAAAATGGATTATAATATTTATAACTTATTCAATACTACATAAAGAAGGCTTAAATTAAATTAAATTTTACATACGCCCTAATAAGTCTTCGCATACCCCAGATTAAACATCACTGACTTAGGATAAGATTTTAATAATTTCCATGAGTCAATGCCTTTAGAGGACGTTCATGGGGCTCAGCAGTACTTTAAGTTTTAATGTTAGGCCAGTAACTTCTTCAGAATGTGACAGAATCCTTTTTTCTTTCCTCCTTCTTTTGCGAAAATTTCCTATCCTAAGCCAGCGTTCACACGGAAAAATTTTCGTTATTTTTTATGCAAATATCTTTTTGCGGTTTGATATGAAAGTAAGATGTATACCCCGAATTTTCCGTAAATAGCCCATAAAGTTCTCATTATGATTGCATTTTGCAAAATGTTGTATCACTATCACTAGAAAACTCCCAAATGATCTAGCTGTCGACGACTCCACTCCACTCCACTCCACTAGGAACCTATCATCCTGTTGCACTCTGTTCGGGCGAGTGCGAATTGCCGCCGGTACGCTTGGAGCACAGTTGGAGTGGGAGCGTGAAAGCCAATGCGTATTTGGATGAATGTCATAGCACAAGGTGTTTGCGTTTCCTGCCAGCCTTGAGGATGTGTCGTTTCATATGGCATTTCGTCAAGCCGGTGAGGCCTGTTGACTGTTTCCTGGGCAGAGGAATTGTGTTTTCCGGAAATGACGAACTTACTTGGCATGTCAAAGGGTACTGAATTCGACGAGAAAGTGCAACGCAAAGAGTCACGATACAACACTTCATTCAGTGAAGACCACAACTTGCCCCTACGCTGAACTGTATTGCAAGCTGCAGGCAGATCCCTGTGAGGCAGAGTACTCCACTGCTCTTTGGTGCGCATCCAAGCTCGAACAGCCGGTCATAACAAATAAACAATAACTTACTGTAGTAAATATGTAGAGCTCATTAAAATACACAATTTTTGTTAAAACATTTTTTGTGGGTTAGTAGTTTTTAAAATATTCTACGTCTTATGCAGCAGAACATTCACAAATTGTGCTCGTGCTGGGTTCCGCGATCACTAGCACCTGCACGCAGGGAAGCAAGACTTATGGCTTCTCTGGACCCCTTCAGCGTTACAATGAGAAAGACAATACTTTTCCAAGCCGCTTCATTACGTACAATGAGACATTTCACACCTAAAATAAAGATAGCCTCTAATGAATGGGCACACATCCTTGTTTGTGTGCAAGAAAGTTGCGCTATCAGCAGGGAAGGTCCAGGACATTTTCCCTGTTAATGTCGCCATTCTTAACATTGTCTGGATGTGCGCCTGTTTACCTGCCTGACTGTAAACAGAGCTGCCCGTCACTCAGGTAGGACTCTGAATTTATTGAGAGTCATGTTGTCAAAAAAGTCAGAGATAACAAGAGGACAACTAAGGCAAAACGTTTGCAGGGGATGCAAAATATCTGTTAGGTCATACAAAGGGCTGTAGATCAACCAATGCCTAATTCTAGTTTTAATTATGAGCTTCATGTAGTAATTTATTAAACAAAGAAATAGCCAAAGATTTGCTGCGCGTCACCACTTCACTTCCTTATGTTCCAAGCAATCTTACAGCATTATACTACTAACTGCGAATGTGGACTATCACACAACTAAACTTAAAGCATAATTTATAGTATTTATCTTAAGCTTTGCAGCTAGAAAACACAGAGTAAGTTAATGTGTAGTTTCCACTTGCAACGGTAAAACAATACTTGTATTAAAGATAACAAAAAAGGGAAATAGGAAAGAAACTGAAATTCCATAGTTATATTAGTGGAATAAAATGTTATACATGAGATTAATACTTGGCATTCAAACATATCTCGCAGATGAAGTGCCTACAATATATTCCTATTGTATGCTCCAGTTGCAAAAATGCAAATGTCAAATGTCACAGAACGTCACTGCATAAACAACTGCTACAAAGGCAGCACAGATAACAGAGACATGCCAGGGTTTTAGGGACAATGCTGTTGTGACTGCAATAACGGGAACGAGTGTGCATCTTGAAGGAAAGGGCTTTGCCAAAGATAAAGAGATTCAAGCTGCAGTTTTCCAATGGCTCCAAGACGAAGGAGCAGATTTTTATCGCCAAGGAACTGAACGATTGGTAGTACTTTCAGATTGTGGTTTACAGAGACTTGGGGGAATATGTTGAAAAATAATGTGAGTTATGTGTTGACGCCGAAATTGTGAACGCCATAATTATGGAAATAATAAAATAATACCGCTTCACGTGGCAGAATTAAAGAATCAGTAAATGTTAAAATCGTCGCATATATAAGAGTGAGTGAGTGAGAATTGTTTAAGGGCCCGTCGACAGCTAGGTCATTAGCGCCCTAGCATATATAAGAGGGATAGACCTGGGAAGATGGTTCAGGGTTAAAATTGTCAGAAGGGACACGTAATGTTGCAGGCAAGTCATTAGTGGGAAATTCCAGGTAGTCAGCCTGATACGCAGTAATACCGGTTTTCCTGGAAATCGCTCAGTGCAGGTGTTGAGCACGAAAACAAAGGATGGTCGCGGAGACTTCTTCGAAACCCCGCTGCTGTTGTAGGGGTAATTAGAAGATGAAGAACATTGAGAGCGTCATGACGCGGAGTTTTCGCGCCATGAAATTGGAGGGGTTTTTGAGGGAAAGTCCGAGGCGACTTCTGACCGGGAGCGCACGGAGCAGGCACTTGCCCTACAGAACCCGGACGGAGCGGGTCAGTACACTTGTCGCCCAGATCTCCGAGCGAGCACTTTAGTCACGGGACTTGTATTCTGGATCCTCGAGTGTGAGAACAAATATTTAATAGTAACAATCTTCGGTCTTAGTAAAGACACAGTAACGACTTAACGTTGCTAATAGCGATCGGCAAATCTCACGCATTCTTATTTCGGTGAGAATAAAAGTGTTTCAACGAGGGTTCCGGCTTTTATTCGAAAACACCCACGCATACCCAGAAATTAAAATCACATGCCAGAGCAGCCGGAGCATAAATCACCTGAAAGCAGCATTCCGCTTAGGATAGCGGAATTGAGGAGCGGGTAATACAGCATCAGTGTGCCACTTTGTATTGTAGTTTATCATTCAATAAGTGTCACTTGTCGTGCAATAATCATGAGTAATCTTGTTTTGAATCCCCCTAGTATCTTAAAGGGTATTAACATTATAACTTAGGTTTCTTAAAACTTTTCCTTGTCTAAAATATGTAACTACTTTTTTTCTAAATTTATTGAAATTATTTAGCTATGTATGTCATCACTCTCACCGCATTTGTTTGTTCTGGTTGTACCCGACTAGCAGAGTACTGTTGTAAGATGCAGCTGCACTTAAATTGCTCTGTCATACATTTGGAAACAATAATCTCCGGCTGGGATGACTTGGGACATTTGCCAACAGAAACTCAGTAAGGACGGATATCAAACTATAGGTATGTGTGTCATGAGTTAGATCAACCCATATACCCAATGACTGAGCATAACAAAACAGCTAGCTTGAGCTAAACTGAGTAAGTTGTAGCTTTCTCTGCAATGAAGTTCGGAGTTTTGAAATTGGTTTTAATGGCCTTAAAATAATATAATAGTGTAGATTGTACAAACAGTATAAGTTAACGACTACCCGGTGAGTCGTGATGGAATACTCATGGTTATTGCCTCTTGAAGGGAGCCGTCTAATGAACGACGTGTTTATTTAGTTGCCTCAGAATGTATCATAACTGTTAGCAAAAGCTGAAATACTTAAGCCCTCGATAATAAAAACAATATTATTACTGAGCATTTTTTCGCAAATGAAACATTTGCATGATGTGCACATTTGTGTGGTTGCGAATTGTCACTGACTTCATTTTTAAACAGTCAAGTGCATGGAATCGTATGCACAGTGCTTTATGTTTGTAAGGAAATACTAAATGCCTCTGCCATTCGCTGCCCCCACCCATTAGCTGATTCTGGTCGTGCATTTGATGTTTTATTTTCCTTTTCCCTCTCTCCTGATGCCAAAACCCGATCTGCGTTCATAGGTTAACGTTTGAGTGCCAGATCTTTGACATCTAACCAATACCAGATAGAACAGGGGTTGATGTGGACTGTCGTTGCGAAGCACGCCTTCCAGTCACTCAAATGTTCCGTACTCCTCCCCTTTCGGCGCTCAACCAGGCCTGACCTTTGCTCATAGACTAAAGTGTGTCGGACTTGAGTTTAAACCAATAAGAGCTTGACTCACCCAGGCTGGTGTGGAACACAAAGGTTAAGGATTTTCTGCCAATTTTAATTAAGAAATATAAAAAGTTATGTGTGTATATATTTGTGATGTTACATGCACATGACTTTCTCTACCCTCTATCGTTGATTAGTGACTATACAAGTTTTTCTACCGGAAATTTATTTTATTTGCACTTAATTTTAATCGAGATAAACTTTGGAGAAATACCTGGATTACGCATTTCATTATAATTACACAGTCAAATTTTTAAAAACTGGGCGCTACAATATGTTGATCTTAGAAGTCCATACTCCCTCCATATAATCGCGAGAAAATCGGCAGGACTTTAAAGGAATGACAAAATATTGAACAAATCAAAACATTAATAAAGGATATCTCGGAAATAGCTAATGCTACAAAAAGTTCCTTTGAAATAAATTATGCGTTTTAAAGAGCTTTACACATTTTTGGGTAGTGCGTTTTCGTGTATCACTTACATTTTCCAGGATAAAAGAACTTTTTTCGAATGAAGCGGGCTTCATGAGGTATGCCGAGGAAATTCAGGATATGCATCTTATTTGACATATAAATACTTTTAATCAAAATCGTTAGTCATTTTTCAAAAAATGTCGAAAAATACTCGGTATAAATGGTAGTCAGGATTTGTGGGATTTTCCTGAAAATCTCTGTGTCGTATCTTTGGAAAATACCGAACCTCTTCCTCACTCTTACTTAGTGCTGGGCTGACCACCCGCTTCCAGGTCTTCATTCTGTCCGTTCCATAGGTTCCTCTGCTCTCCAACAGGACACTGGCTTGTAAGTCTTAGGGGGTGTAAGTCCTACATAAGGGGAGGGTAATCAGATGAAGAAAGAAGAAAATGTATGAAAACTTTTTTCAACAGAATAGCGGCAAAAAAAGAAATTGTCCCTGAATACTTTCGCACTACACTGTTAGTTTTCTAGCAAGCTATCCTTCGACTGTGTTATAGAACTTTATTCTGTTCAATTTTCATGCGAAAGAACTTGCAATTGCTGTTTAGAGCCCTATTTAGGGAAGTCATTCTTACTGAGAGTAACATGTCATAAGAGATGTGACCTAATGCATAGAAAGAATAAGGGGAGTGGTTTACTGTTGCTTTTAACACCTAAGTTAGTACAGACGACGTAAGCTTGCTGCTGCATTTCTGGTTTTCTTTCTGTTAATATTAAACGAATATTTCAACCGTTATAAAACAAATACTGCAGGTTTTACGAATAACGTCAAGTGAAACAAACAAGTGAAAGACGGTCACATTTTCCTTCTTTGCGATTTGGTGCTGTGAGTCACACACTGATTTTGTATTTATTCATTGCTTGGAATGAATGCATCAAAGAACTTGGAGAACTTTATTTACCGGATACGATCCTGGCAATTGACAACGTCCTTTACAAACAAAATGTTTATTTTTAATAGGATACTTGAAACTGATGTATAAAGGTTCCAAGCCGAAATACGCTCATGCTCTTTTTTAAGCGTAATGTTCTTTCCTAACTCATGTTGTCAATACTGATGCTAAAAAGAAACAAGTGACCATCACAACCACGTTGTACATCACAGATACGAAATGAGTAGAAAGAATTAGTTAAGTCTATAGTTCGTCCATAACATATACAGGAGTACCTAAACAATATTGTACTGTTCTTCAGATTCCATAATTACTGCATTCAAATTATCCGCCATTGCATCAAAGTACATTCCTCTTGGATAATAATCATCACATCTCCCAAGAAGTCAAAGTTAGTAATCTTGGAGTGTTATAACTTTGTCCTACTCAGTGGTACAATTTTATATTTTTGGTTAATATCATCTACCCTTAAATATGTTTACATTACATTTTTATCCTTTATTATTCATATTTAAAATTGTCGTTTTCTACAGAATTATGACAACCCTGAAATAGGACAGCTATCCAACTACTGGATTTATTTTCTACCTTGGACTACCTTAAATAATATGAGAAAAAGGTTTCCTCCCATCAATCAGTTTCAGTTTTCTGTATCTTGTTCTTTTTAAAACTACGACAAAAGTAGCCAAAATAGTAGTAGTCGTCTTTCTCCACGGATATCGCTGGCCATTCTTCCATTTAGGATCGCTGACTATTCAAATTGAGCTGAAGATGCAGGCTAAATGTAGGCCACGCGAGAATTTGAACATCATTGTTTCATAGCCAAGTTGTTATTTTGTTTAAGAACGTTCAAAGCAATGGTATTCTGCTCACAAGATCGCTGAAATGCCTACTCTGGTTTTAGAATCATTCCTACTCTCAGAATAAAATCCCACGTTTAATCCTTGTAGCATAAATAACTACTATAAGCTACGTCCATTATAGCCTCACCAGGTTATTAGCTGAATTTGAAACGCCACAGACAAGGCTGACTTTTAATGGATCCACCGAGTAAATCGCGATTCTCCTTTCGCAGAAAGGTAAACATATGACTAATTCACCACTACCAAGAGATCACTCACCACTTGTACAAGCCTGTCCATACACACGTTCAGTTTTGCTAGCACAAGTATGCAGACGAAAATATAGCCAATATTCAAGCATTGCTTATACAATCGAAATGAACAAAGCCTCAAGTGAGCCAGACAAATGCTTTCTAAAAGACCCCCTTTTATAAGACTTACGTGGTGAGCTATTCCACGTGGGTAAAGGGTTATTATTATTATTCTTATTCTTATTCTTATTATTATTATTATTATTATTATTATTATTATTATTATTATTATTATTATTATTATTATTATTATTATTATTATTATTATTATTATTATTATTATTATTATTATTATTATTATTATTATTATTATTATTATTATTATTATTATTATTATTATTATTATTATTATTATTATTATTTTTATTATTATTATTATTATTATTATTATTATTATTATTATTATTATTATTATTATTATTATTATTATTATTATTATTATTATTATTATTATTATTATTATTATTATTATTATTATTATTATTATTATTAATAGTAGTTCTTGTACACATTGGATTGCACTTAGACTTCAATTAATAGCTCTTAAAATTATCCTAACATAAATTTTGTTTTAACATCCATTATTCCTTATTAGTTGTCGTTCGTAGTTATTTCCAAATAGACCTATAGCTTAAAAACTGGACCATTATTGCCCCATTAGTTGTCTAAAGTCGTCTGCCCATTCTGTTCTTGGTCTTCTTCGGTCTCTGCTTCCAGTGTATGTGTCCCACATGGTGTTCGACTGAGCTCATCTGTCGTGGTGAAGCCTTGCGACGTGTCCCGCCCATTTCCATTTGATTCTTGCAGCCTACTGCGCTAAATTATTGGAAGACGTGAGTTTTTGGAGCCCTTTGTTTAAAACTCTGTCCTGTAGTGACATTATACTTGCAAACATTTACATTGCAGACGTTCAAGCATATTTATACAGAAATAATGAGTGAAGTATGCAATAGCTTGCGTAGCCGCATTTGTTTCTTTCAGCTGCTGTCCTTAGCAAATGTGATGCCGTATCGTGTACTCTGCTCAACGCGCTAAATGAGCTACGTGTTGCGTAAGATTTAGGTGCTGAAATTTAACTATAAAATAGAATTATATACCTCCTCTGTTTTCATATAGCCCGTGTATAATATATTTTATGTTCAATATGCAAATCTATGTTCACCCGTGGATAACAACAAATATAAAGGACTCATGTCTGGAACACCAGGTTACCTTAAGGGCAGAGAAGAGCTCCTCGAGTACCAAATAACTTGCAGTTTTCAACAAGTAGGTATGCCTGACTGTCTGTCTGCCTATCTGTCATGTACGTGTGTACGTAGGCACGTATGTATGTATATATGCGTTCCACACACGATTCAATTTTCTTTTTTGTACACGTGGGTACATATGCAACTAAACTACAATTTCTTGACATGTTCAATGTTCACAGGCCTTTATAGCTACTAAGTGAAATCACTGAACGCAATTCAAACCTATTTAAGCGATAGTCAAATCTTTTAAAAGTTGTAAGATTTAAAGCTTTCACGGCGCACATTATTTATTACAGCTTCTCGAGTGATCAGCCGTGTGAGGTTTAAAAACATTGAGCTTTCGGCCATTGTAAACTCTATGGCCTTCGTCAGAATGAAAAAAAGAGTTGTTCGCTATATGGTGACTTTGAAATTCCGTTCTCCTTGGATGGTCAGGAGATCAAAAAGGACGGATAACGCATTTCTACTTGAGAAAAGCGTAAGTATTTGAAAATTTAAAACACTATCAAGGAATATCTTGGAAAATGGTTTGCTTGAAAAAAAGGCCACATAAATTGCATGCTTTAACGAGAGCTACATTTTTGTGTAATAAGACTTTATTTTTACGGCTTACCAGTTATTCAAAAGTCACTCAAAATGAAAACTTCAGAGCCCATGTCAGGAATATTTGAGATATACATTTCATTTATTATGAAAATCCCTTGAACATATGGTATTTTAATCAAAATCGTTATGGCCATTTTTGAGAAAATTCGAAATGTTTTAGCAATGTAAAAGATAAGAGAGATTTTATTTAAAACTTTTACGTCGCTTCCTTTGAAGATGCTGAAGTTTGGTATTTAAACGACTTTTCGATTTTGAGTTATGCTGTTCACAGACAGATAGGCGCACGCACACACACACGCACACACAGACACACACGGACACTCTCATTGCTGTTTCAGAGCGGCTTTTTTGGGTTAAGGGGGGCCTCAAAATAAATATATCAGTTTTTGTGTTAAAGGGGGCCTTCCACATGCGATCCTCACACGTTACTGTGGAGCCACCTCGCTAGGTAATATTAATTGAAATATATTTAATATAAACTCTCCCACGTAGTGTCCTTCACCTCCAAGAAGTCAGATAAACTGGACCACGCAATGCTCAAGGATATTGACCTTGTAAACAACATTTACGATTTTATATGTGAATACTAACGAAAAACAGAGGCTATCTAAGAGTTATACTATGCAGTGAAATTGAGATGTATTTTACGGTCCTGCTTCAGCACAGGCTTCTTGCACCCATTTATTCATAACATAATAAAAATACATATAAAAGAATAATAGCAATAACAACAACAATACAGTATAGTTTTAGTATATATCTTTTTAAAAGAGAAGGGCAGTTAAGTGTTCCAATTTTCCATTTCCTTAAAATAGTAGAATATCTGCATTTATAAGTAGTAAAATATATTACAAATACAATTAATGCTGGGTTTACATTTTTTGAATTACATTCTAAGACAACCTAGTGAATTACGTGAATTACGGCAGTGATATCTGTTGTAGCTGTCTGCAGATATGCTATATATAATAGGTACACAATGTGGAGCTAATATGAACAAAACATATTTCTCAGGTAGTTATACTCATCGTAAAAGTTTACGATCACAACACCGAACATACTTTGGCTGCGCTCACACATTTCTGTGTTGGTAACAGTTATAGTCAGCGTTGTTATTGCAACCGTAAACATGAAAGGTCAACGTCAGAATGCTGGGACGAGGTTACAAGATGAAACATTGTCAGTAAATATCAGAACAATAGATTGTACTTCAAGACCTGCAACATTGTTTGATGTATTGAATCACACAGGTTTTGTTATGTGCGTTAGATCCATAAAGGGGAATCGGTTCTACACGCAGAATGACGACTCCAGAACAGGATTGGGGCCATTTCAATCTGCGCCCAAATTTAGTAACGTCACATGACTTTATCCTCTAGAACGCCCTAGGGTCGCGGGGCATCTTATGGCAGAGGCAAAGCTCAAAATGACCTACACAGGTAGACAATTAGGCAGTTTTCACACAGCATACAGGTCACCGGCGATTCCCTAAGTTAACTGCTTGAGGCCTTCAACTACTATCACAAGCCCGGGAGGTAGTTAGCAGACTCAAGGTAGCAATTGGAAGCCAGATGCTTCCTCCTCGAGTTGCCACTACTCCAAGTACATATAACAGCACAGCAGCCCTTAAAGATGGTACCTGCCTCCCCCCTCTCTACGCTATTCGATTCATTGTTGCTGCAAGATTAGAAAAGGTTCAAACAATATACCACTTGAAATAAATGATAGAAGTTGCCATTCATTCCTGACCATACAAATTTGTAGCTGCTACATCGACTGCAGAACACATCCAACACAACAAAGACACGATAGCCCTTAAAGTAACAAATAAGTAGCATGACAAGAAGTTTGTGGGAAATAAGGCCTTTTAGAAAGAGGCAGCTTTTGAATCTTGCTCGAGGTACATGTGTTTCAATTGTTGCCTTCAGAGAGGCACTTGATACCTCATATCCAAGATAGTATTCGCCTATCGATCACTTCTGTTTCTAGTTGCCTGTACTTCAAAAACAGCACAATGTAACAGTCATCAGATAAGTCTCTAATTCAACCTCGTGAGCTGCAATGCATGCACATTGAGACATTTCAAGCTATCCATTTTTACAGCGGGTGCGTGCGAGTACCTCATTACTTTGCGAGATGGCTCCGTGCTAACATGTGTGGATCGGATTTGATAGGTACCGAGTTCGATTGCCGTTGGATCGGCCACTTTGAACATGGGCTTATTCATGGTTTTCCTGGGTCATTAGGGAATGCTGAAATAGTTACCCATCTACCGCCAATTTCCTAGCGATAATTTCCTTTAATATGTTTACTTTATCTGCTTCAGGGTTGTAGGAACAGACGGCGGTGGTTGGTGTGTTGCGAGTAGCTTAGGCAGAGCTAGCCAGCGTCAGGATTGATGACATCTTGGTCGTTCGTGACTCCGTCCTTGCGAGTGGAATCGGATCTGATAGCCCTTCGGGTTTTTCCTTCATCTCTTCCTCCCCAGTCACGTTGGAAACATGAAAAGCCCACTTTACGCACTTCAGCGCTCTGTTTCAGTTTTTGGAGGACCCTCCGCCTGCCTGCTTCTAACCCGCAAACTCTATCATTTACTTCACTTTCACCTCTTTTTCATAAAAAGGCGGGATGTCAACCTTTCTTTGTATCTACAATGTTAGTAAAATCATCTAAAATCGAAGGGAGTAGAATAGAAGAAAGGAGTAGAAAGAAGGGAACCAATTTCTGCAATAGAGCTTCTTCATTTGGGGTCTGGATTGCTATCAACAATAAGTCTGTTCTCGTAACTAACTTGCAGCGATAATTAACCAGTTCGAAGGGGACCTGCATTTGCCTTGACAGAAAAAAATGTGTCACGACTGAAAGAGAAATTGGTTTCTTCAAGAAAATCGTCATTATTTTTGCAAATCAGAAGCACAAACGGCTTCTTGGGGTACTTTAAAGCAATATGATGAGCAGTGTGTGCTAACAGAAGTGGATCAGTCTAGTAGGGTGTGGTCTTGGAATGTTATGAGAGATCGGAAGATACCCAACGGCAAACCAGAATACTGCTATAGATATAATGATTCTTTAGTTTTGGCAGCGCTATCGAATTCATGCAGGAAACCCATTCTGTTCATAGATCCAACAGGGTTCTGAATTAGTTCGATGGAAGATGGAATTCGGTTTCACCACTGAACTCATTAGATTCAAACCTATCAGGAATGTTTGAACAGAAGCTAAAAACTTCATTCAGCAGAAATGTTATAACAGTCATGAGGGTTTGTTACTCCTAGAGGACATGCATACAGGAGGTCAATAGTCCTTCCACAAGTACATAGAAGACTTGAACTGCGATTGAAATGGAAAACCCTTGTGTATACATTTTGTTTTTAAAAAAGGATTCAGATTACTTGAAGCCAAGTCCCTCGGTGAGCTATATTTAAGATATTCTCAACTGTTCGGTCTGTACTTCCTCTGGAATGAAATACTTTTGAATGTTGCTATGCCTTTCATTTGCACTTTTATTCATTGACTCGACACTGACAGCTTTATAATGATACTATAGTCACGGCATTAGCAACTTTAGGCAGCCTAAATGCGAGAGAGTATGGGGTATGTATGATGAGGTCGCGGGTTCAAACTAAAACTGAACTCCGTGACGCTAAATCCCGATAATGGGCCAAGGCCTACCGCTCGACCGCTCCGTCTAGCACCTCTGTCTACATCGGTAGAGTGGGGTGAATTACTGGCGTGTAGGAGGTGGTTAGCGCCCCTAGTCCCTGCCGGTCGGTGAATTTGGCCATCACAACCGGAGCCGCTACCCTTCAATAAGTAGTTTCCTAATTGGTCCCCCAAGGACCTCACTAGGCTGAGTGCACTCCAGACCAGGTCTCCCAGCGGGTGAAAATTCCCACACTGGTACCAGAAATAGAACACGGGCCTCCCGCTATGTAAGCATTTGCGGTATCATGAGGACCATCCAATGAACAGCATTTGAATATCTTCGTGATTATGGTGTGAATCTGGTTCAAATTGATGTTGATTAATGCACCAGAATAGACAACATTTGAAAGCATTTTCAAATATACTGGTAATATTTGGAAAATAAGACGATTAATAAATGAAGATTTCCAAGTTCTGTGTTACAGAATGTAACATGTGTAATATGTGTAATATGCAGAGGCGCTCTTTATTTCTTTGTACTTTTGGCCTAGTTAGTGCTGAAAAAGCAATTTGTACACGTGTATGAATACATCAACTGGAATGTTGCACAGAGCATTAACACTTAAGCAACTTTTATGCGACTTGAAATCTGAATTCATGCCAACAGCAACTTAAATCTGCAGCTCAATCTTTATACTCACTCAACTGATCACATCAAACCAGCTTCAGCTTATCTTTTTTAATGGTTTATACCTTCAAAATAAACACCGTGCATACAATTCCTGTACAAAGCAAGTTTATAAGTTATTTTACAGAATATCAGAAATATACGGAAAGCTCTCTGCTCAGTTTTATTTTAAAGGCTCTGACCTGTCAAAGAACTGCTAATGTCTATTAATCGTTTACATTGGCACAATCCACTTTCTCTGCCACCTACCTATAGGGGGTAACAGGAATTATTATATTCCACCCAAAAATTCGACACCTATAGATTTCAACGGAAATGCATGTTTTGAGGTATCCTGAATCTAAAAAAAAAAAAAAAAAAAAAAAAAAAACACTTTTAGAAAGACATTTATATATGTTTGTGGCCTGTGAACAACATACGTAAAAACGGAAAAGTCGGAAAATACAAAACTTGCTATTTAAGTTCAGTCTTCCGAGAATACGAAATGAAGATTTTTAATAGTATCGATTTTCTCAAACGCTGCTCCAACATTTTTGACCAAAATATCTATGTTCAAGATGTTTACATGGAAAACAAGATACATAGCCTGAATATTAAGGTGAAGCCCTGTGAAGCCCTCTCCATTTGGAGGGAATGATCTATAGCTTGTAATCCACAAGGCATAACCAAAAACGCACTATACAAAACAATGTATAGCCCTTTAAAACACACAGTTTAGTTCAAATGACTTTCTTTGTGGCATCAGCCATTTCCAAGATATTCATTGTTGTTGGCTTGAGATATTTGAGGAAGGTAATAACTTACCGAAAGGCATCTATATTTTGTTAATCTCGCACTAAGAATAATTTCTCTTAATGGCATATAGGTCTGAAATCAATCTAGTAGTGTGGTTATTTTACAAACCTTAATACCAATTGTATGGCTATACACTTCCAAAACATACGTCTGATAACAGGGCTGCAGTTGGGAGCTACAGTGCAGTATTCAGTACCACCTACAAACTGAGTGTATTGCAAGTGTAGAGGCAAAACTTCGTGTTTAAATTTAAGAAAATAAAGTATAAAATGACACGCTTTAAATGAAAATATAGAAATACATATTTTAATAAGTTACAACGTAACTGTCAACGGCACATTCTCCTGGTGTGGACGTATTTTAGGTTGGTTGTTGCATGCCTATATTGACGTCACATGATGCATTCTGTTTAAAAGTACTGAACTGTGAAAGGAAAGGGGGTTGCATTAGAAAACAAACGTACGCTTCATTTGTTTAGAATTCAATCCCTGGTCATTTAGAAGTGTGTAAGTATAAGCTATAACACACTATAGCATGCATAAGTTTTGTGAAAACATGAGAAACTTCGTCTTTTCACACTTAAAAGTGCACATTGTGTATATTGTAACGGAATACAGTGCGTATCAGAAGCATCTACCTTGATTGCAAGTACTTCTGTGTAATTTGAGTAACTCATCTATGTTGTATATAGTGTTGTAAACATGTGTTGCTAATTAATATTGCAAGAATATAAAAATCAAAGTATGCGTATTGTATGACAGAGGTGACCTATAGAAGCGTTGCATGTTTGTTCCACTGATCTATACCAGCGAAGAGTCACATGTTGTCAAAGGACTGCTCGTATCTACCCGAAAACACAGGTACGTTATGTAGAGTACTGGTCAACCTAGAGGAGAACTGGGAGAAGGCACTGTCTCTGATGCTGAGACGTTTAACAGCCAGTGTGCATGTTTATAAGAAGGGATCATGCAAGAGCAAAAATTTGATTACTTACGATTCCGCCCACGATGAAAAATGGCATTCACAGCAATAAGAGGAACACACTGTTGGTAGAGCCAATCGGTAGACTAACTTTTCTAAAAAGTGTTACTTAACACCTGGAAGACGTAATCGCCAACCGTCTGAGCTGAGACGCGGAAGAAGTTCAACAGAGGAAACAGAATGTAGGAAATGTGACCAGCCAAAGATGACCTATATGAGTCCACCTGGAATCTTCTTAACTGAGTCAATATTGCCTATGTTTTTTTCCAACTACGGCGCACTCTGGCAAATAACTGAAGAGATTTACCACAAGTGAAAGTTGTAGATGTCCTTTAGAAAAGATCAGTCTTATTTCAATGAATACGCCTAAAAGATTTATAAACAGTTTAATTTCTCTTTCATAGATTTGTAGAAAGAGAATGGAAATGGAGAACGATTGGCAACATCACCCTTTCACATGCAGGTACGATAGTTAGGAAAATCATACTTGATGGGTAAGCTCAGGTTCGCTGCAGAGTAGAAGACACAGTGGTTCCGATCCAGCTTCCAAATGGTTGCGGCACTGTGGTTGCTAGTGGTGTTTAATAATCGAGACATGTCTTTCCTGTCTTATTAGGGAAATGTCTAACGTGTAATGAGCGTAACTAAAACAAAAAACAGTTGCTTAATCTTAATATATCTTCTAAATTACATGCTTGTTTACTGCATACATATTGCAAAATCAAATAGGTGCAGTGATTTTGAATTATAACGCACAACAATATTCAGGTGCCTATAGAAGTATTCACTACAAACAAACAAAAGGAAAATAGATATATATTCATTTAAGTATTAAAAAAGAAACACATTAATTAAATTTCTTTAAACATTTAATAAATAATACTAACCACAAAATATTAAATTTTGGAGCGTCAAATATGTATATGGAAATAACCGACGCAAAGTGTTAGTAGCGATTGTTATTTTTAAGGGGCTACAAGTTACTGGAATTCACTAAAAGCAGCTATGACATACTTCTCCCATTATAGTGCTCTCTGTTTATTTTTGGGTACATTTTGCTTGTTCAGTTTACATCAATACCAGCAAGTGCTCTTAAAATATGTTGTTGTTAGCTAATGCTGGATTTCTGACAATGAAGTCATTAATCCTCTTGCTCTCCAATATTTTTCACTGACGATATTGAAGAGAGCAATAGCAGTAATAGTAACCACTTTTTAGAGAGCACCATATTTTTATGTTTTGGCGGTCACATTGCTCTCTCACAACCCCCAGAATGTCTGGAGGACCACACCTGTCGTTGGTTTACGGGTCTCACCGACCTGACCGGGAGAATTATCAAAATAAATTCACCGACCATATCCTCTGATCACCAATCAGAGGACGTATTACATGCCATGACAGGTCAGCATGTTAGGGGTTAAGAATTTATAGAGAAATGGAGAGGCTGGAAAAATAAAGACTCCCTAGCCCTGGGGAACCCTAAAAGCATCGGGGTCGGAAGAGAACAAGAGATGACCAAGGTAAGGTCAGATAGAAAAGTTACAGTGAGGAGCAAAACACCAGTAAGTGGAAGTAATGTTCTGCTCAGCTTGGGTACCTTGTGGTCGCCATTCACATATCCCCTAGACGGAGACCCCTGAGTCAGCTCTTAAAATATACGAATACTAATAATACCTACGTAGTTGGTGTTAATTGAGCTGTTATGTTGGTGGTACAGGCATTACCTTTCAAGACATCAACTTTTGGGTTTAAAGCAAATAAGTCATGTTTGGATAGAAGCCATTGTGTTCCTCGTGTGTGTTTATTAGGAATAGTTTTAGTGTTTCTTTCCTTCCAAAAGAATAATAAACAGTTCCAATGGAAAAAAGCGTTTAATTCAACGCTTCCTGATAGCCATTCCCACCAGTCACATGAGACAAGTTGGAAATGTCTACTTTCTCCATGCAAGCAATACACAAGATCAGTCTGCCGAACAAATAAATAAGAAGCAGAAACGGTTCATAGACAGTAGTAAATAGCGAGCAGACAAACTAGTCTCGATTGCCCCCTCCTCGTGCAGTGACATTTCTCTCTCATTTCACTTTGATGAGCATGATGGTCAATCTAAAAGAAAGAATGAAGCAAACAAACAAACAAACAAACAAACAAACAAACAAACAAACAAACAAACAAACAAATAAATAGATTAATAATAATAATAATAATAATAATAATAATAATAATAATAATAATAATAATAATAATAATAATAATAATAATAATAATAATGCTAATGATAATGATGATGATGATGATGATGATGATGATGATGATAATAATAATAATAATAATAATAATAATAATAATAATAATAATAATAATAATAATAATAATAATAATAATAATAATAATAATAATAATAATAATAATAATAATAATAATAATAATAATAATAATAATAATAATAATAATAATAATAATAATAATAATAATAATAATAATAATAATAATAATAACAACAACAATAATAATAACAACAATAACAATAATAATAACAATAATAATAACAACAATAACAACAACAATGACAATAATAACAATAACAATAACAATAATAATATAATATATAATATTATTGATAATGATCATGATGATGATGATGTTGATGATGATGTTGATGATGATGATGATGATGATGATGATGATGATGATGATGATGATGATGATGATGATGATGATGATATAAATCTGTGTACATTTACCTAATGTTGTTTGTGTTTTCCGAAAATCTACGATAGTTGCACTAGTATTTACTGGGCTAAGATAATAGAGATTAGAACAAGGTGACAGATTATTTAGAAGCATCATTTATGCAGTTCGTGCCAGTATGAAAGAATGTAGGTATTTCAAGGATTAGGAGACGTTCTGATTTTTCATTTTGACTGGAGCCAATTCAACTTAAATCTTGGACCATGTTGTAACAACAGACAATGTGTATAAATTGATTTATTTGCATTCTTTTACCTTTTACTTTTTCCGGTTCTGTTGTGGCAATTGATGTGGAGGTTTAGCAGAGAGCTCTCCATTCCTTTCTATTTAAGAATACTTTCTTGGTCACTTCCCATATCACTTTCGTTGTTCAGAAGTTCCTGTACATTGTCATCCTATTTTTTCCAGGCATTACTTTGAGTCTGATTTTAACTATTCTGGCTATTTTGGCTTCCCATACTGGTTTCACTACTCTGTAGTCATTCATTCTGTTCAAGTGTTCGAACTATCTTGTTTGGAATTGGCACATGTTCTTCTGCAAAGGTTGAATTTTTAATGCAGTTCTTGTTTGGCTTCTAACCTTATCCTTCTGTACATATTTCTGATTATTTTTATTGTTTTATTTTATGTTGTTGCCATGTTTCTCTTACTTAATGCTGAGTTTAACGTATACAAGCTCCTTTGTAAATTTGATAGTGTACTAGCTGAAGATACCGAATAATCTGTGTGTATTAGTTTTGATGCATATATACTGGTTTCATTTTCCAGTTATCTATTACAGGTTTTCTAATACCTGGTTTAATTTATTTAATATCATGTAGAGTACATTACCCTATTTTACTCCTACTGTGAACCTCGATTCTTCGGATTTATTATTTCCTGTTTTAACATAACGTCTACATATTTTATAGACACTCTATTGATTCTGTTGTTCCTCTTTAGCACTTCCCATATTTAATACCAGGGTACCCTATAGAAAGCTTTCTCTTACCAAATTTAGCCAACATTTTCCATTTCTTTCTCTAAATATTTACCATTTAACTGCAGCATGTTATGAAACTGTTGTTATTCGTTTCATTATACTTAAAAACCTTCCATTGCTTTGTACAACATTTTTGTTTCTTTGCTTGACTCAAAGATTCCAGTTCAGAAAATCATCATAACATTATGATTGCTTCGTGTATAAACTAAGCGTCTTATTAATTTTATGTGCTATTCGTAGTTCAGAATGTTTAACTGTAGAGTGTCCTTAAGGGGAAGAAACTAATAATTAAGGATTAACACTCTGTCACACATTAAACCGTTGTACATATTAAACAATGTCATTATATATGAACTGAAAGTAGACGAACTCTGCTAACAGTAGGTGTAAAATAGAACTATTAGTAAAAAACGCAATTTTAGGCATATATGATAGAGCTTAAGCACAACCTGGAGGAGAAGTTTCAAACCATACGCCGCTTAAAAGAAGTAAACAAGTGAATAAGGCTCCTATTCTTCTTTAGTAACTTTACAGCTTCATGAGGGTTTCAGATGAATGATGTCAAAGACCTTGTAACATGGAGAGAGTCGCTCATCACGATACTACGTTCACAAATGTCTGTACAACTCACCTGTACTAAACTTGAGCACATTTTATAGGGCATTGATTGCGGTTTCTGAACCCTTAGGCCCGCATGTCACACTGATCTCCCGGAAAATGTAAAGCTGGCAACGCAGCAATATGTAAGAGAAGTAAGTAAGGGAGGAAACGAGAAAGAGGAGGTTTTGCGGAAAAATATGGCCACAATACTCTCAGTTCACTTGAATTGCACGATCCTTTCCGTTCAACACACATGGCTTGTTGAAAGCTTATCTCTTACAACGAAGTGGCTTACCCTTTTTCTACATTTTACTGTAACTCTACCAACGCATACCATTCTCTCTGCTGTGCTAATATTTGCACATTGAACACCAGTTTACGTACTATCTTTCACGAAACTAAATACCCAACTTCAATGAGACCTGCGCGAAGGGTCACCTAATTCTGAGGCGTTCTTGTATAGATTGTAGACAATTAAATTAGTCATATGTTTTCCTTGCTGTTCCGAGGGCAGGGCAGTCATGGGCTCACCTCGCAGTTTTGAAAAGCAATATTTCGGCAAACCTTGTTCATTAACGCGCAAACATTGCAAATTGAACTTCAATGAACCTGCACAAAATATGTTCTTATTGCGTTTCTGTTAAGTTGTGGACTAGAACTGAAAATTATTCCAGTGATGGGTGCTAGGCTTACAGACGTAAGTTTAATCATCGAAACCAAGTTTGTGTGTTCGCTATAATGAAATTGGCTAGGGCGTGTTCGTTCATAAATCGATAGCGGTGGGCTAACATTAGTTCGAATCCCATTTAAGGTTCCTTTTTTATTTCCCCTTTACTTTTTTCTTCCTTAAGGAATTATCATCATGTATATAACCCATGCGAAGTATAACATTATAAAAAATAATGGAATCTACTTCTGATAAAGATCCTCCTTTAGGTATTTTTATTCCACATAGCGTTGTAACTTTTCCCGCTGTCTTGTGAATGCTGCATTTACTGCATGTGTATACATAGGTGTACTAAATTCTCCAATTTGCTGTATGTTATTGCAGGCATGGGATATACTTGTAAATGATAGTTAAATGTTACCATTTAAATCTTATCCACGTCTTTAATTACTTGTTAGTTGTTAACATTTACTTACAATTTAATTCATGCAGCAGCTAAATATGAGGTGTAAGTTGGTGACTTTTTAAGGTCAATAACCAAGTGTGGATAATCGATCACCACCAAGGCTACTGTTAGGACCTTGCAACTAGGGCCATTGTGTTCAACAGGTGTTAATAATTAATTGTGTTTTCGTGTGAGTACTATGTCTATTATTCATTATCATCAAATTAGATGCACTGAAGAATCTCGATTTCGTCAAGTACTTTCAAACCCTTCCTAGTCTTACAATGACGCGTTTATTACACCATGAATTGCAATATAGGTACTATATTTTCTGGTTCCTTGTCTATGCATTCTAGCCATAAAAGCGATGTAAATAATTCACTACAAATGAAAGATTTTAGCATTGTAATTTAACCTTATTAAATAGAAGTACTCTAAATGTACTTTCATTTTTATAATGTGCGCTCCGTGATTATAACACCTCACTACAAACAGCTTTAGAACATGTAACAATACATTAATATTTTGAATTCTGTGTTTTAAATAGAGTTGTTTCTTTGAAACCTTTTCTTCTCTTTTTACACTTTTATTTAAATTCATAGTTGAAAGCATCTGTTCGGATGCATAAGTTGTATCGAACGCTGACACGAACTTTAAGGCAATGCTTTAATTTTGGGAAATTTCTGTTCATTAACACCTTTGTAGAATTTAATTAAACCACCCCTATAGTGGTGGTACCTGTCTTTTAGGATTGCGTCGCACTTTAGTTTTATCGGCTGTGTTTGGAAATTTCATGGTGCTCTTCCAGTTTAGGTGCCATATCGTTAATTTCTTTGATAATTAAGCATTGGATTTTCCCTTTGGTATTGGCAACAAAATATAAATCCTCCTATGAAGAACTAAACGACATTTTGAATCGAAGGAGAAACTATAATAACTGCTCCGCTACTTGCTATATCCTGCTTAATACCACCTCTGCGTTGGAAAGAGGGAGTGAGAGAAAGAGAGAGAGAGAGAATACCTTATTCTTACTGTCTGTCGTACGCATGCAGTCGCAGTGGCCACCACGTGAAGGCACCGGGGCCACTGAATGCCGCACCGGCGCGCCCCAGCGCTAAGTGCTCGAGTTGGAAAGGTCTGCCTAAGGTGAAATTGGATGAAAACCTGGAAACGAATGCAAACATTTAATTTATTGCAGTTATACTCCTTACTCCCATTTGGTGCCTTTAATGTAATAATATCGGCAATATGTATCACTCTGGATGACGTTTAAAGCACTCCTAAACACGGTACTATAATGCACATTCCAACTACAATGCACATTGCAATTTTAAATATTTTTCTCGAAAATTTGTTTTCAATATTTCCATTACTTTATATGATTCACGTGTTAAAATGCTTGACTGATCATTGATCAACTTATAATTTCCACCAAATCTTCATGAATGATTGCTTAAGAGACTCATATAGTAATTTCTGAAATTTTATAATTACATTATGTTTTTTAAACTATTTTCATCAAATAAAAAAATACCAAAATGCAAAGGACTTACATTATTTTAGAGCATAGATTAATTTGAATTAGAACTCCAATAGGCGAAATAAAATATTCAGTAGTATATGAAAACAGACTAACACGTGTGGAATTTTTAATTAATACAATTAAATTAAATCCAGAGCAAGAACGTCAACATATCTGAAATAAATGTAGATATGTGGTTGAAAATGTGTATGTGGTCGTAATATTAATTACCACACTGTAATAAAAATTTCATTCGCTCATTTGGAAATTGTGAGCTTTTAGTTTCTTTTTACAGGTGAATTCCTGTTCATGAACTCCTTAGTTTTCATGTAATTCAAGGACCTGCTTGGAGTATTTTCCGTGTCTAAACTTGCGACTTGCTGTTTACCTAACTTGCTGGAATATCAGATTCTATTCTTCATAGGATTGGAATTCAATTCCATCTTTTCCCATGCTAAACACGTGTCGTCAAACTACGGACACCTAGTAGCACATGTTGCGACATCTGCTGAAGATGACGTTACGGTTCCCTGACCTTAGCCTAATTTCCCAGGGCTCTGGCCAAGTGAACCTCTCGGTTATATTATGAACGCAAACAGGTTTTCTTGCAATGATGAAGTAGGTACAGGTAGAATCATATTCAAATAGAATGCCTTTCCTCCAACCGGTCTCGTGTAACACATCCGTGGTGCGTGGTTCACGAGGAATAACGTTATTGTATCTAATTCAAACATATTGACAAGATATTGCACCAAATACCAGGCGCTTTTTAGGGGATGATGCTACACTCAAAGCGTGATTTTCTAAGCCAATTTAGCCGATAATTTATTTCAGATGTTGTCTTACATAAATATTAGGTGGTTTTAAATCTCAGTGTGATATTTCTTTCAGTTTTCAAGATTGATTCCATTAGTTTACCAAGTGCTCCTCACAATGCAATTTTAAAAACAAATGTGTTCTAATTCCTTCTAATTTACTTTATTATGAAGCACAGTTCTGTCATAATTTTGTTTTACTATCCATAGTTCAGAGAAAAAGAATTTTTAAATTGTCATTTAAAGCTTTTTTTTTCTTTTCTTTCTATTTTGTATTTCTATATAGCTTTAAAAATTAGCTCAACAAAAGTTCGAAAGAAATATGTGACAAATTTAATTGCTGGTGTTTTGGAAATCTGAAGGACAAATTTCACAAGAATTGTATGAAAACCACGTCATATCGTACATTTTGAAAAAATGAATCTGCTGAAGAAATAATTTCAAAAAATCTAAAAAACGAAAAAAATTATTAATCTGAACTTGTAGCCTACATTATACATACATAATGTTAAACGATATATATAGCGTTTATATAAAGGGCAGTTTGATGTGAAAATGTTCGTTTTGCATTCTTGCTGACTTTGAACACTAAGCTTGGTATTTAACTCTGAATTTTCATGTTTTAATTATCTTGTTCGTAGACTGACAGACACAGATACACACTTTCACACAGACTGAATGCTTTTTTCTCTCTCCTAAAACTGCTTTTTTTAGATTCAGAGGGTCCCAAAATGTTTATTTTGGATGAAATATAGCTGTCGAATTTTCAGGTTAAATGCAATATTTTCTTTGCTTATTAAAGGTAAAGTTATAGAAAGAGTAAAATGTAGTATCAATTCATGTACTTTATGAAAGTAAAATGTGTGTAATTTAGTTTTAGTTCTTTAATCAAGTCGTATTAAACTGAATAATACTTATCCCGCGTCGTTTTGCATTACGAGGCATATTCAATCTCTGACTTAGACAAAAACATAGTCTCGCACGACGTCACTAACAGCATGATCTCTTAATTAAGGCGGAACTTTCATTATTAACAGAATTAACCACATCTTGTCTACTACTTGAGTTAATGTAAATTGTACAGTCAAACATCATCTCCATTATATGGTAAAATTTGTATTTTCCGCTAGTTATGTTATCTGAAGTAACTGGTAAGAAAGTATGCAAAATCTTAATACATTCCATTAGTGAAAGTTTATTGTTACAAACTTAACACAGAAACGGGAGTTTCTCGTTTCAATATTAAAGGCGCCAATGAATGAAATGTAGAAATTCTGTATTTCTTTAACAGTTGATCCTTTTACCAAATTTTTGTGTTACACTGCGCTACAAACCTCCAAATTTTCTGCTGTCACTCAGCACTTTCTGAGAAAGAAGTATTTTCTAATTTTTCCATGATCTCCACTATCTTGTGGCACAGTTTTAAATGCCTTTGGAAACAAGACTCAAAGATGTTCTCCAAGTATATTGTCTTACATGCTGAACACATGATTTTGTAAATAAAACATGATTTACCTTAGGAAAACATTTAAGAGTATATACTACTTGCTTTCTTCGGTTTTTAATTAATAAAATTCCTTATAAAGCCACGCCCTCGTCATTTTTATTTCCCTTAAAATATTCCATCGTAAACTTTATTCTATTGTGTACTAGGTGAAAATGTCAAAGTAATTAGCAAACATTGCACCACAAGGTAAGTTTGCTTGGGAACAAATACTGAGAAAAATAATAAAACAGAGAAATCTGTTTTAAGTGTAGAAGGGATTTTGAACTTAAAGATAAACATATAGGGTATACATCAAAGGAAGACACCTCGCGCACTGAGACATGCCTAGATATATTTTGAGAGCCACTCTAAGGAGGAGCGACTGAAGTGAAGAAGCTATAGGAGGCTACAGGTAGCAGGTAGAAGGTCACAAGGATGCGTGGAAATACCTAACAGTTCCAGGCTCGAAGTTCCCTTCCCACTGCTTGCAGCTACCTAGAAAGGGCAATGAACGACCTGTCAACTAAGCAGCCCTCTAGTGTCCACGGGACACTCCTTTGAACAAGCATCCGCGCCGTCTTTCCGGTACCGCCGTACGCCGCGAAACCTAGAAGCACACCTTAAAGACGGGAAGGAAACGGAATGAAAGAGAAATTATGGAAAGGAATTCACCTACAAATCAGGGAAAACCACGAAAAAAAAGTCAGAGGTCGAGTTTGGCGGAGATTGAATCCAGCAGCTCTTGAATGTGAGCCACACGCGTTACCATGGAGTCATCTCGCTCTGGTTATATGAGATACTATCTCGTGATGGTAATTTGACACCGGGAGTTGTGACCCTCGGGTAGTATCGGTAGATCACTCATCCAAGGCGGGATAACATTCAGGGAATTGGAGCCCGAAACCGGTAGCAGCCGCAGTGGTGGAGGGTTTAGCTGCTCCAATGACGTCCACGTCAAACCTACCCTTGAAAAAGTATAGGTTTTCTTAAGGTCAGGAAAGGCTACGTCATTTTCTCGTTGTTTTGTATAGGCTTGGGCACGTTGCTCGTAAACCTAACTATTGCATCATATTTGGTCTCGAGGTGATTAGCTCTAAAATAATTAATACGAGCACGTTATAAATGCACTAATTTAAAACTAAATTCCCAAATTTGGACAATTGCAGCCCAAGTTTGCAATTCAAAATAAGTAACTTCTTGGGGTTTTGTTACAAAACAATCATGAACATCTGACTAACAAGCCAGGCTATTTGCTAATGAGACACGGAGTTGATTATTTACAAAATTTGGTACCCTTAGTTTGCCAGTTGAAATAAGTTTACGTATATTGAAATACCCCTCAAACGATAAAGATCACCAAAGAACATTTTTTTTTTTTTTTTTTTTTTTTTTTTTTTTTTGCATTAACGTCCTCCAACATTGTGTCATATCGGACGAAACTAAAGAACATGAAAGACAATTATTGTAATATGCTGCTGCATAGAAAGTACTTTCATGAAGATTCCTCTCAAAAAGAAATTAAACAAAATGAATAAATATATTAAAAATACCACCAAAAATGTTTTCAGATTAGACAATATCGACTTTATTTCCTGTAATCAGCAATGTGGAGATAACTCTGAAGAGTTAGTATAAAGCAGCACCGCTTTTTCAATAATGAGATCATACAAAGTGAGAAAAATTGCTACTTTACTCGTATCAAGGTAGCTGACGCACCAAAGTAACTTCATCTAAGAAAAGTAAAACATACATTATAGAATGCAGGACAGTACTTAATGTAAACCGCGTATTTTTATGAGCTATTCTTGCATTCCGTTTTATCGATGCTTTATCATTTCCCAGTTTGCCAATTTGATTGAAAATGATAAGAACATGACCAGCGATTTATAGAAAATTGAGCATACGTATTTCGTCTTTCATGTCGGTTTTTCAGACATAGCATATCTAAGTCAGAGTCAATATAATCCCTTTTTATAGAAAAAGTTACTAAATGCTTTCCATTTATAAGATGCTAGACTTTGGGGGGAAATCACTGAAAATCTTGGCACTCCATCCTTAAAGTATAATCAAAACCACACTCACATAGGGCCCAAGAGGAAGTTTTTCTGATTTGGATTCGGGAGGGTTCCAAATGTTGGTTTCCGATGAGACCTGAATATGCAAGTTTTCTTCGAAAATAGTACCTATTTCCTCTGGCTTGCTGAGCCCTGCATAAAGCAAAATGAAAACGATTTCTTTGATTGATTATGTAGATGTTTAATGTATAGGGATGCCTCAGAAAATACATAGTGATCATTCTTTGCTCTTGAGAAACTTTTTCTTCCCGGCAGCTACACACCTTCGTACAAGTTTAGCTTCTATTTTTAAACCTGAATTTTAGGGTTTGTTTTGGTCAGCTATGACAAATATATGGTTTTAGGATACTCAAGCCATAAGGCTCAGATTAAATATGTTCAGCTTCAGAAATATCTGTGTCGATTTGTTTGACTTTTTCTGTCAGGGGAAATTTTCTTGCTAGCTGTAATATTTGCATTATGGTATTTCGAATCTTTTCTTAATGAGGTAGGTATTTCAGTGAGAAAAGGAAAAGAAACACGGGAGATTTCACCTATTCTTAATTTAAGATTTAGTTCAGGAGTTAGGAGTATTCAGATTGAGTTCTCTCAGAAGTTTGGTCACTTATATTGACAAAGATTTCTACATTCAAAATGTAGTCCCTGTGTTTTCAGTCTTATAAACCGGAATAATCTCAGAAAATGAGGTTATATTATTTTTTTATATGTATTTAATGCTTTAAAGGTATGAACTCATTGACAATGAAAGCTTGTGTTGAGTAAGTACTAGAATGCCGTCAGTAGAGTGAGAGTAAACAAGCAGTGTAATTTTGGAAATTAGAAGTTTTGATCAGTCATCAATGTTTGGAATATTACCACATGTAGCGGAAGGTGGACTCTGAGTAGGGCATGTGTGTGCATAGGTCGGTTATTTTCTACCAAGATGCAGTCTCCGTTGCTCTGGCCGTTATGCTCTTGTCTCAAGCTTGGGTTGCAATGATTACTAACATTTGACTTTATTCCCGCTCCTCATCCCCTTAACACTTTCTCTCAGGAATCACTGAGTAGTAGAGGAAGAATATTAATAAAAAATTCGTCCACGGCCTGGGGCTCTCGGGAGTAGGTGAGGGAGAAATCTTAGATAAATTCGACCATCGTGCCGCTACAGAAACCGCCTTCGTCTGATCCTACAACCCTGTAACAAATGAAAGGGAATAATGGGGTTAGTAAATTTATGGTAGAAGAGAAATAACCTTAGTATTCACCCACCAATCCGGGGAAACTACAAAAATCCCACAGTCAGAGTGGTCTGCTCGAAGTGAATCGAAACCAGGACCTCCCAAACGCAAGCCTCACACGTTAGCATGGAGCTATCTCTCGTACGATTTATTTTAGACATTATTCATTCTTTTTGGGGAAGGATTTCATCACTGAAGTGTTTGTTTCCGGTTGTTATAGGTATATGGTGTTCCTAAAATCTCCGAATTTGGGGATTTAAGGATTTTCAATATGGTACGAGTAATTTTGCTCCTGTTTTGTTCAATATAATGTGATGATTCCTTTGGACCAATTCTACAACATCTTAGTTTTTCTATATGAACCCGTATAGGACTAAACATGAGGGATTTATTTCATGGAATTACAGTTTGATTTTGTAGCAGACCCATTCAGCAAAGGGAAAATAATTTATCCCTTGTTGTCTAATATATTTTTCATGGGATTTAGGGGTGTAGCAACTTTAATATTCACTTATTTCACCCACATTGATGTGAGTGATGTCGTGTTTGCCCATTAACCCGATGGTTTAAAATAAACTGCACTTAAGAGGTAATGTTGTTTCAAACTTTCACAATGCTCAGAAATAACTCATTTAATCAGTACTCGTATTTAGGTTCAAACTGCCTACTACCTGGACAATGCAATGTGGGTATTACAAGTTCTCTTTCTCTCTCTTTCTCTTTTCTTTTTAGATTTTCTCCAGTATTCCTTTGTTTTCGATGACTATTTTTACAAGGAACTTCTTCTGTAACTTAGTACTTTCGAAGAGATACTGCTGAAGGCATGTGTGTTTAGCGCTTTAAAGCCTAATTCTCCTACTGCACTTTTAAATTCACAGTCTTATAAACGTTATTTTACTTCAAATATTTTTTATGGAATTTCTAATTTCTCAACATCTTCAATCACTGAAATTGTATAGCGACAGAAGTTTTTCAGCTTTGCTCCAAATGTTTAAAACTTCAATGAAAACATTCACCATACGCTCTAACCCATTCTTTACATATCCTCTCCACTCATACTTTGATCATGCCAACTAAGTTAATACTTAAAAACAATCTGTGCAATGGATTGATAACAATTTTGTCCTGGGTTGGTTAAACGAATGAAAAAGCGTATGGCAGTTTTTAAATGCATGTATGAAATATACTTCATTTATTTGTCTGTTTTTATAAAATTTAATCATTATAAAATTGTAGTTTCAGCTAGAGCCGTGCAAATAATGATAAGCTGCCCGTTTGTTACAATCTCTGCCTCTACTCACTTAAAATTTATGATAGGTGGGCAGCATGCTAAATCTTCCCGGTTGTTTACGTGGGGTCCTTTAGAGCTGGCAAAACGTGCTCTTTCAAGTAGCATCTCAGTTATCTCAGTTTGTCACAGTAAGGACTTCCTTATGCTGAAAATGTTCAGGCTAGCCGTCCCCAAGCAGGACCGGAAACTGAACCTCAGTGTCCTGGCATCGCAGGTAGGAAAGCTACAGTTTACAGTTGCTGCGATTTACACATGTTCTACTGAAAAAACGAAACCCCTTCCCGCCCAGCCACTGCGTTCCCCACCTCTGTCCATTACAGGCGTCATTGGTGGGGTGCAGTACTGGAGGGTGGAAGGTGGTCGGCGCTCCGAGCCCTCCCGGCCAGTTATGCGACCTGCTATCTGAAATAAAAATGCGGAAAATATTACCCTGGGAAAGCTAGTGAGAGATTTTCTTGAAAATATGTGTATCGCATCTTTGAAAATAATGAACTTAAAATACCAAGTTTGACATTTGTTTGACATTTCGTTTTCGAGACATGCTGTTCACTCACGCTCACACACGCACGCACACACATACACACACACCACAGACACACACAAACATGCATACACACGCGTTGTATCTTTTGTAAAAATGCTTTTTTGGATTCAGTGAACCTCAGTTTCCTTTCTAACGTTGATATCGAATTTTTGCTGGAATACTACAATTCTCTGCCTAAACTAGGCTTTTCATACGACCTCAGAAGAAATAGTAATCCGCATTATATCTGTTGGCCGACGGACCAACAAACAGGCTCACCACGCCCAATCCATCGACGCTCAAGTTTTACATAAATGTTTTCCCTAATATTGTATGCAAAATGTACTGGTACCTCGAATTGTTTAAGTCACATCCGCTTTTGAATTTTAATTTAGTGGAACATCCTCCAGGAACTGCAGCAACATATCTTCAAGGTACGAAAAGGAATTACTCGATGATGGGTTACATCTATCTAAAAAGGCAACAAACGAGCTCGGAACTCTGTCAGTAAAATTCATGTCCATTTTCAAGACAAAAACACAAAAATGAGCATCTTCCGTTGCACCAAAGTTTATACTGGCTATCCAGTGAAGAGCACCGAGGGTACTCTCGGCGTAGTGGAGAGCATCTGTTTCTTCTCTGTAGCGACTAATGTTATTATTGCGAAATATGGTATGTAAGTTATTGTTTAACTAGTCTATAATAGAACTTCAGTCTCCCGGTCCGCGGTGTTCACTGTGGATTATTTCAGCAGACTACAGATGATTATGGATTCGATTCCTGGTGACCACTCATTCCGACCATGGGCTTTCTGTGGCTTCCCCAGGTAGGCGTTTGCTGTGGTGGTTCCTTTTCTACCACGACTTTCTTGTCCATCATTTTCTGTACGCATCGTTTCCTTCATCATCATCATCATCATCATCATCATCATCATCATCATCATCATCATCATCATCATCATCATCATCATCATCATCATCATCATCATCGCCGTCGTCGTCGTCATCAACATCATCATCGTCGTCGTCATCATCATCGTCATCATCATCATCGTCGTCGTCATCATCATCATCGTCATCAACATCATCATCATCGTCGTCGTCATCATCATCATCAGCGGCATGTTTCAGGGTTGAACGGCCAACCGACAGTGTTCAGCGTCTTACGGCAGGGCAGTGGAGGTTCACTTTGTGAAGGTTTCTTCCTAACGTTGGTTGAACTGCTCACGGAACCGCCTTCCGTGTGCTCATTGAGCAGGTCCCCTTCAAAGAACCCCTGGGGGTTCGAGACTTGTGAGCGGGTTTAGGCGACGCCGGATGCGCTCAATTTGGAAATGTTAGGAACCCCGTAAACGCTTGCACACGTCATCTCCCGGATCTGGTAGCCCTTGAGTGTTTTGTCTCATCCCTCTCCCCCTGTAGTCGTATTCGAAGCACAAAGGGCCACATTGGTTTACGTGCGGTGCTCTGCACCTATTTCGGAGACTCCTCCATGACAGGTACCTTTACCACTATTACTTTGGTATATCATTGTTAATTGTTCACCCTCTTGAACCACAATGGTTTCCGGTATGGGATCTGTTTTAGTCAAAATGGAGGTCACAAGCTAACGTTATGTTCTGCTTATTTACCTCTGGTTACCTAATATCTGGCTTTTTCTTACTGATATTAAATTTCATATTGAGCTCAAAATAAATAAAATAGTGTTAAATATAGTAACCAACCAACGAGCAACAAAATAAAGTGCTATTTAACTGAGAAGTGTTTTATTTTTCTCCGTAAATTGTACAATATGGGACAACAGGAACAACAAAGTTCATCAACGATACTCATCTAAAATTAATTTTATTGTTTTACCTCTCTGTTCTACCCTCACATTGGATTACTCTTTATATGCATTTCTGTGTGTTTGAAATGCATCAATCTAAGTCTCGCTTTTAAAATTTACTCTAATTATTAACACATTTTCAGACTTTTGAGTATGTGCTTGTTGGAAAGATTTTACAGACAAGTTTGTATCCATTTGCGAGATTAAGTGTTCATTGTTTCGGGCTATTTACATGTATGCAATCGAGCGTGAGCAGCCAATCATTGTTATGGGTTATTAATTTTCTATAGGGTTCTTACTGCATGCGGCACCGTAGGCGGAGGACATTGATCATACATGAAATAATCAAAAGAAAGAAACTATGGGAAGAAAAATTCCTTAGCATTTTCCAGTTGTGAGGGTTAAGGAAAACCTGGGTAAAGGTTCTGTCGCGGAGAACGGTCTGGGCTGGATTTGAATTGCGAACCTCCCTTTCACGAGTCTGTGCACTAGGAAACTGGGCCATTAGCATCGGTAGGAGTTTTTCAGAACAGAATGACTATGACATTTGGTTTAAAGCCGTTTTACAATTGCAAATGAAAGAGTATGGTTTTAAACGCTTGGGCAGAAATCGTAAGCACAAACGTTGACGTCACGTTCGTCGCCCACCTCTGGAGTGTGAAGGAAGTGCTCTGATTCTCATCCGGCAAATGCAGGTTCATTTTCTGGTTGATATCAGCTTGCTAGTTATTTTTGCAAGGTTTTAAATACCCTTCTTTTAATTGACTGTGAAGAAACATGCTACCTCAAAGTATACCAAGCGAGCTGTCCCGGGTTAGATTACCTGTCCATAACTTCCTGACCCATCATTTCCTTTAATCCACCCATGGGCACTAGAGGAGAGTTAGCGATTAAACTTGCCTTACTCACCCCACGTTTTCTTGCCAAGTGACGAAGGTTGTTTTGATCTAACAAGCGCAGTGGTGGCTTCGTACCAGCCGCACGGTAGCAATAGTTTCTATGCTGTTATTAACCATTTTGTTTATATTAAACATATTTTGCATACAATAATCATTACAACCAGCTGCTCTAGTTAGGCAAATTGCATGATGTTTAAGTTTATAACCTTCCTTTATCTTATGCATGTAATATTCTTACGCTACCTTATTATTAACATACTAAATTGTTTCTTCCACAATAAATAAAGCATTAAAGTTCCATTGCTATTTAGGCTTACAAATATTTTAAAACTATTTGATCAACGCAATAAATTGTTTAGTTTTAAACCCGATACTGTGTTCAAACTTTGAAACACGAAATAGGAAGTTTGTATTAAATAATAAACTGAATCCCTAAAAATGGAATCATATAGCCCCTTCTATATGTTTACAAATACCAATATTTAGAAAGTACTTTTGCAAATTGTAAATAAATAGCTGTAAGATCATCAAAGTTTGCTTTATGCTTCTGATCATAGCGGCGTTTTATATTGGAACGTTTTATATTTGAAAATTAAACTCCGCATACTAAACTGGAAAGTTTCCTGCTTTTGTAACTTACAAAAAATTTTCTCTGCCATTCTTCATGAAACAGACGTCCCGACGAAGCTATACTTGCCACTGAATGAGGCGTGTTGGAAACAAAGGTAAAGGTGAACAGCAGTGAACGGGAAGGGTGGACGGTGGAGTGAGGCAAGAACGCATTTCAGTGGAGTGGCCCTTTTGAGCCGATTTTGCCCATGCCTGCTTTAATCTGTTTCAGAGTTGTAGGACAAGACGGCGGCGGTTGATATGTTTCGGCAAGCCGGTTATATTTACGCTATGAAAATGACTTGGTGGGAAGCTAGCAGCCCGTTTCTGGCAGTCGTCTTGATTGCCTTGGGACCCCCGCATTTCGCGGGACTTAGGCAGAACTAGCCGACATCCGGAATGGCGCCAAGTTGAAATTGTTAGGTACACTGTCGCACGGATCAGTTGGCCCTTCCATCACTTCATCTCTTCGGGCCCTTCATCCCTTCCTTCCAGGAGACATGTTGGAAGCAAAATATGTGCACAATGGCCAATTTTCAGTTCTGTACTCCAATTACTGGGGACATTCCATCTGCCTACTCCTAACTCCTGACCTCAAATGTCTGCAATTCTTAGTTTTGCTTATTCATCTCCAGAAACCTTGGTAGTTAGCCGCATAGTAGATAATATACTGAATAATTGTGTGAAAAACTAATGTTGAAAGTTTTCACTCTCACTCTATACAGGCTTTCTCCCTATTTGTCGGTCTGGGTGGCTCAGTTGGTTAGACGCTGGCCTACTGTTCCCAAGGTCGTGGGTTCAAACCCGGCCCAGACCGATGGTTTTTAAGTGTGCTTAAAAACGACAGCTCCATGTCAGTAGATTTACTGACATGTAAAAGAACTCCTGCGGGACAAAATTCCGGCACACCGGCGACGCTTATGTGATCCTGGCAATTGACAGCGTCGTAAAACAACAAAATAATTTTAAATTTTTTTCCCTGTGTCTTATAGGTTGTACTTCTTTTACTCCGATAGGCACTGAAGAATAACAACCTTGACCAATCATATTACAATTTAGAACAACGCAAACAAGGATTGATTTTTCAAACGTAAAACACTGCAAGTCAGTGGTGGCTGGTGCACAAATTACTTGGTGGGGCACAATCTTGTAAAAATAACAACGGAAAAATCCACAGATACAAATAAGTTACACTAAACTGAAAAAAATGGCCACACCGAATAAAAGGCCCCTTGGTAATTTCTCGAAAATGCAGTCAAGACAAGACTTTATGCACCAATATTCAGTCTTTTTTAGTTAAGTTGCTTACTACAAACTCAAAGTTTATTATAGCAAATAGTTCACCTTCCCTGCTTAAGCTTCTGACGCACTTCAGATCTTTGTTAACAGTTTCGCTGCGTACTCTTGCTAAGAAACCCCATTCAAGGGTTGTCAGGAATAAATAAAGGCACTTAGAATGTAGCAGCATATTTAAGCAAAATTACTAACTGCGACGTCGCTGATTTTCTTTTCTTTTTTTTTGGGGGGGGGGAGGGGGCTTTAAAGGGTTTTAAAACAATATGAAAATGTACGTTAAAAGATGCAATAAGCATTAATCCCTCTATTTATAGATTGTCCTTTCTGGGATTCTCCTCGCACTAACATTCGAGTTGTTATTATCTTTTTGAAATATATCGTTAATTAGGTATACTTAGTTGCCTTTATGCTTGAAGAGCTTCTTGTGGTTTGTATTCCTCATGAGTCAGTGGCACGAAAGAGCATGCAGCTGATGGGGAGCAATGACGTTGACCAAATGACAAATCACTTAGGAAAACTCCACTTGCATGTGCTGCGACAGGGAACACAGTGGAAGTACACAGATTCTGCCTACCCAGCCTTTAGCGGAAGATGGGAAATAGGGGAGGGTGACCTCATTATCTCATAAGTAGAGTACGGATAAGTATACAAAAAGCAGCAAGTTTTGTGCACATGGGTTCTACTGCTGCTCTCTCGCAGATACACAGCTGCAGGCGTGCACCGATGCGCGTGCATATACGACGGCTGTGCTGTACCGGTTGCGTCATTCATTCTCCGTGCCCAACTAACTTGTATCACGAGGGACTGCACATGGATCCGCGCTCTACTCATAAAAGACTTTGGGCACTGTGCCTGGCTTTCGAGAAGCCTCCCTACGATCCATCATCCCCTTGCTCAACAAATTACTCTGCTGTGCTAAGCCAAAACACAAGGAGAACGTGCACAAACATACACATACCCAGAGCACAAAGTATACGAAAATAAACCAAAGATCATCTTTTTAAACAGGGAAGTCAATTACGTAAGAATGAGAAATAGCAGATAAACGTAAGACAAACAGAGGTGGCAAGGAAATTTGATTATTTAACATCACTAAGTTCTATTGGAAGATGGAGTTAAGAGAAAAAAGGATACTATAGCAAAAGGTAAAATAACTACCAGTATTATAAGATAATGGTTGAGGAAATTTCCAGATATATAGACATTTAGCCTGAAAGAATATACACAACATCAGCAGAAAATAAAACTGTTATATAGGGCCTAAGGTATGGGAAGTAGATGATGTTTGTAAAGAGGTGGACAAACGCAGTGGATGCTTTTCCAAGCAGGTTTTAGGTTTACCGATAGCACATTGAATGAAATAGCACAGTCAGAACTTTGTAGATACTTGATCAAGACCAAAATTATCACAAGAGCAATTAACTATTTATATAAAATTTCCAATTTGGAAAATCGTGATATTCTAAAAAACGCTTCCCTATACAAAGAAAAAAAATAAGTGGAAAGGATAGTAACTGTCAAGAATCAGGAATTTATGGAACGGATAGGAATGGCAGATTCATGAATAAATGGAGAATATCACATCAGAGACTTTTGAAAAGAAGTAGGTTTAAGATTAGAAGATATTGACAGACAGGACCTTTTTTGTCAGTGCAAGAAGACGTTCCTTGAGGTTATATAAGGAAATAAAAACAGTCTGGGGTAGGAAGCAGTACAGGTTCTACCAAAAGTTAAAGACGCCCATTGATATTTTGAAATTTTCTCTTCAAAGAACACATAACATTATATGTTATTATAAATTCATAGCATATTGCTTCAAACATACATTGCACATGATTTGATACCTTATTGGGTCTCCTTGGGCTTTCAAATACAGTCAAGTTACCCTTTTGAGACACTGTTCACAAGATTCCTACACTCTTGCACGACAATGTATTCCAACATAAACTCTCTCGAAGTTCTCGGCGATATTTCGGCCTGGGGGGAGGGGGGTAAACTATTCCTCTACCTTCCGATCTATTATGGATATAACTGCCCTTGTCCTATCCTCCCGGGACGATGTAACCCTTGGCCTACCACTTCGCTCCAGGTCTGAAAATTTGCTGCTTTTCCTATATTGTCTGTGCCACACACGTTTTGCTTATCCCTGGTTGAATTACAATATCTCCGTATAACTTACCGCACTTATGGAAAGCAGTTGCTAGCCATTTAATATCCTTCTTCACGTATTTTACCCATTTTTTCTTAATCTCTTTTCGAACCAGAACAAAATGGAAGCTACGAGGCAATTGAATGTCATGGCATTCTAACAATATGAACATAGCAGCATTCAGTGGTACGATTTGCAGTATAAATAATACACTATGAAAAGACACCGCACCGACTTCGCTGGTTCATTCATCATAGGATTGAATCTATTGCCAAATAGTGCTAATTTAAAAAAAAATTGAAAAAGGTGTAAAATCTGTAGGAAACTACTTTGGTAGGAACAGACAGGAATGATAAAGAATGACTAATAGGAAAATGAAGCTAAAGAAAGCCTTAGCAGAACATTAGGTTAGCCAAATGAAACAAAGAAACAACATAGCAAGCATTAGATAGTCACCAGAAGTTGGGTGTATTGTGACCGTAAATTTATACAGCCAAGCAATCAAGTAAGAGAATAAATAGTGTAGATAAATAAGCAAGCTAACCTGTTATTTCAAACGTTATTGTAAGATCAAGCAGTATGTTATATTATTATGTAAATACCAGAGATGAGAAATAAGTATCATTCATTCATACATGCAGGGAAGTCATTTCAGCTACACGCTTTTGTTGTATACTGCATTACAGGTGCTAAACGTCCAGGGTTTGCATCTAAAATCACATAGCTGTTTTTGTATTGAAAATGTATGCGGAAGTTATGTAAAACAAGTTATGGTCCTTTAACTCGAGACTCTACTGTTGCAAGTATCATACTCACCTGTTACAGGTATAGCTACAGGTTTATACAACAAAGGGGGAACCTCGCGCACTGCAGCCTTCATGTGTTTACTGGGGCTACCACCGCTAGGAGTGAAGGAACCACATACGGCACAGGTCACAACGATGCACAGAATCCCTAGCAACCCCAGACTCGAAGACTCGGCCCATTGCTGTTGCGCTTAGAGGAAGCGATGAACGACCCGTTGACTAAGGAGCCCTCTAGTGCTCAAAGGATGTAGTCTTTCCTTTGGGCAAGCATCCGCACCATCAGTCCGGCGCCACCGCACATCATGAAACCTGATGGATGAAAAGGAAATCGTGATAGATGACAAACCACCCTATCATTCGCTTACTGACCAGGAAAAATCTGGAAATATTCTAAGTATTAATAGGCGGTTGACGGGAATTGAACCCGGGACCTTCCGAAAAAAGGGGCCAAGGGGAGAAAAAGATGCGAACTCTGCACTGAACCTTCTGCAGGTTGTTATACGTCAAACCCCGTGAGGGAGGAAGGAGATGAAAGCGCCAAACGGGTGTCTCGCAAGCCAAGTAAGCAGCAAGCCACCACGGTGGGTCCCTAACAGTAGCTGAGAGTCCTTCATCCCGGCGCCAGGGTTGGCCGCGCAGCCGCCGAAACCACGGGTCCTGGATCTCGACAAATGCCCCCACCCCGCTAGGAAAGCGACCGCAACGCTGCTCTAACGCGGAAAATAGCATTTTCCAAGCGCAATCAGCACCAGGTAGCAGCACCGCACCACACCATCCCAAAATACTTTATACGCTATAAGACTCGGCTGAAGATGAGGTGGAAAGGAAATGGAAGGGCGGGAGGTCGTGAAAAGGAAAGTAAGCAATCTAGCATTCACCTGGTGACCAGGGAAAGCCTTTGGTCAGATATGATTGGTCACTGAGAGCTCTGGAACTCAAGTCTCACACGTTACCTCCTGAGCCACCTCACATGTTACCGTACTGCTGCTTTGCATTGCACGAAATGTAGATTCGTGCTGATTACTGTATTAGAACCAGGAGCACCAGGTTTGGGAAACTTGCCAAGTTGTCAGTATCTCTCAAGTGGCCCACAAGGCTATAAATCTTCGTAGCAATTTCTAGTGACGCGAGTACAGTTAAAACCCCTTTAAAAGATCATTCGCTTCATTTTAAGTGCCGGTAATATTGATAGCTGTAATTTTAAAATTTAATTACAAATATTCAGACACTCCATATAAGAAATCTTGCTTTCAACGTTTTTATGTCGCGATAAAATATCACACACCTTTGGGTGCGGCTTGCATACCCATCGTAGTTCTTTGTTGGAGAGGCTCAGACTATATTATCTCTACTCACTTATGTGTTGGCATTTCGCCAATTTACATAACTCCGTCATGCTCTCCTCTAATATACTTGTTATTCAAACTAGCGTGGGTGTACACGTCAGTGATGCTGATTGGTCATTTTAGGGCCAGATCTAGCCCATTTGAGGAGTACTTAAGACACTAGTTTGTGGAGATGGCCACTGAAGGCTCTACGTAATGATTCAGGCTATTTTGAACATCCTTTCTAAATATTTAACAATTTCTAATCATTCACTGTCAAATTTTGAATTGAATCATTAATAAATCATAAATAAATAAATCTTAAACCATTAAATCATCATTGTCTGCACAGAGGAGCGGGGAAAGAAAAGTTCAAAAGCAAAAAAAGTCTTCCTACGAATATTTGGAAACCAGAGTTTAAAATTTGTGCGAGTGAATGTTTATATTCCACATGTTACATGAAATTTGTTTGGCCATTGTGCGTTAAATACACATATTTCTTTTGTCCTTAATTTTTTTTAGCATCACCATAGATACTATTCAGGAACATTTTATGATGAAAAGGTATAAAAGCATTCCTGAATGAAACAAATTCGTTTGGTAGGTCTAGAAGAAGTGTTTTACAATAATAGTAGATCCTTGCTATCTCTCTTATTAATATGTAACCTGATTTTCTGCCGCATACTGATTATTTATAAAGTGATCCATGATCAATTATTTCTGGCCTTTTGACAGTCACTTTTTCCCCTCAGTAAGAGTTGGTAACACTGGTATACATCTGAAATGCGCCTCAGAAACGCAAAGCGTTGGTGTCTGATTCTAGTTGCACACAACAAGCAATGGAGTACCTACTAATGAGCCATTGGCAACATCTAATTGGGGGTAAAGCTGTTTCAAAATTAGACCGACAAGCTTTTGACCCAGAGAAACGGCTGGTGTCTTTGAGAGAGTACGGCAGAATAGGGCACAGCGATGCACTCTTTGTATTAATCGCAATGGGCGTGCGTTCCAACATTTACTTTGAATAATAAAGCTGTGATTAACTGTAAACAATGAGATGTTTGTGTTTTGTTTTGGTGTTCTGTGTTTGTTTCTTGGATTAAGATTGTGTGCCTTACTAAGATAAATGCAATACTAATTTTCGTTGTTGATTTTGCTGTAAATATTTAGACTAGGTGGGAGGCAGTAGGTAATGACATTACCTCGTCTAGCGCTTAAACGAAGCACCGCAGCAAAAAACTTTCCTTAATAAAAAGTGTTTAAAATAATGTTATCTATCAGTCCCCAAAGTTTGTCGGTCTAATTTTGGGACACTCCGTATATATATAAAACAATTTCCGTGCGTTAGTCTTGCAAAAACTCCAAAATGTCTCAACCAATCTGAATAACTTATTTTTGTTTGCTTCGCCTCAATACTAGGATGGTTTAGAGAAAAAGAACAAAATAAGAAAAATAGAAATTGACAATTTTTATGGAGATTGCCATTCGTATTACTTTCAATATATGGTGTTTGTGGTGGACCTATTGTTTGACAGTTGCGTCTATTACATTTAAAATAGCTTTTTCGTACAAAAACAGAAAAAAAGGTACTGGATTTTGAGAATAGTTTTAGTTAAATCGAATTTAAATGCATTTTGCGAATATTCGATTCGAACATTCCGCCATTCTATTTAGGTAAACTGTCTTTGCAGGCTTAGAATTAAACAAAACATTCATTGAAATTTGCTTTAGCGAGACTCTAGGAATTAGGGCAAGATTAGATATAACCATAAAATGTGTTTTGGCCAAACTCAGGAATTAATTTGAGGATTTCAATGTTGCAAAGTTTCTCAAGGTAAGTTCAACAAATTTGAGTTATGTGCTGTGAAAACAACTCCGGGTCGTTTTATAGTGTATATTACAATGCCAAAGAGAGGATGAGCTGAAACATTACTTTCAATACCTATATGGCGTTTGTGGCGAACCTGTCGTTTGACAGCTGCATCTATTACATTGAAGGTGAGTTTTTTTGTTAAAAAAAAAACATGTAGGTTTTGAGAATAGCTTTGGTTAAGCTGAATTTAATTACATTTTGCGAAGATTAATTTTGATCAGTCATTTTATTAAAGGAAATTGACTTTGCAGGCTTAGAAATAAACCACCATGCGTCTAATACTTTCGATCTCAATGAATTGGAGTTGAAGTGTTGATTAGGACTGATAATTTCTTATGGAGAGTTACAACCAACCCAATTTTAGGTGGTACGAAGTTCACTGGGTCATCTAATTTAGAATGAAAAGTAAGCGCAGACACAGCTTTTACGCAAGACCTTGCACCCATTTTCTTTAATGGAAGAGTTCACATTTAGCACATAATGCATGAGATTGCAATCTCCAAATTTCACGCTCCTGTCGAGTGCACAGAGGAAGAACTCTGCATTTCTTTTTCCATGCAATGCCAGCTTCTGAGCCACATAAGATCGCGATGCGATATTTTCCAACATCTATTGTACAATCATGGCACTCTTCCATTTGGTCGTGTCATAACGCCGAACGCTCCCTGTTGATTGCTTTGATTGTTTGTTACAACCCCCTTTTATGTTATATTTATTTAAGAGTACTCGATGAATATTTATATTGGATATTATTGCTTATTTTATTCAATTTAGAATCTTCAATACACTCGGAAGATTTCCACATAAAATTGTTACTAAACCTGTTTAAACACAACTATCTGACACAATCGTACACTTGGGTTGCTAATGTGCACCGCGGAAGTTTCTCTATAGGCCAATAAACGTATTCACATGAAAATGCCCGATTTAAGGCACCTAACTTAAATTCACAATTTCCATTTGACTTAATTTTTATCACAGTATGGTAACGTAATACAACGTGAACATTTCAATAAGATATCCGCAGTTGTTTACGATATATTACATTTTGGTTCCGGAGTTTATTAATTTCTGTTAATTAAATTCCCTAGTGTCAAACGGTTTCTTTACATCCTACTAAGTATTTTATCTCTAACTGACCGTTATAAAGAACACCAAATTGCAGATTTTTAAAATCCAAATGAATACCTACATACCCCGAGAAATTTGTAACTATTGCATAGGAGTTGGTTTAAGGTAATGAAAGCTACTTGATTAAAATGAAAAAGCCATATCATATGATCATTTCCTAATATGCATTGTGGCCAAACCCCGTGATACAGTCGGCCAAGCCATCGATGAAGGCTTTGAACGTGAAAGATTCCAGTACACAAACTCGTATGGGGTAATCGGCCAAGCATTGGAAAATACTGTTACTCGGTACTCTTCAAGAAAGTTCGCCATCTGCATAATGTAAATTCTGAAACAATGAATTGCTGCTTCTCACTCGCAACAGTGAACCAGACGGCAGAAACTATATGTGCACGAGTTACGAGATAGTTGCGAGCCAGTTACGAACTATTTGTAGAAAGCGAGACTTTTAACGCAGTTCGCGCAATAAATAAGCTTTGTTACGAGTGAACAGCTGGTTTTACTTGACACATTATTATTGTGATTATTAATATTAATATTATTATTACTACTATTATTATTATTGTTGTTGTTGTCATTTTTATTATTAATGTGTGCCAGCTTCAAATAAGTTAGTACACATTTACACACAGCGATATCATTTGTGGTATATAAGATGCAGAATGTGCTTTAAGAAGCGACAGTTTGTGGTAACAACATAATGTTGCCATGGCTACAACACAAAAGCAACGCAACAATATTCCAGAAGGATAGATCCTATTGCTTCTGCTGAATATATTGCAGAACTTTACATCCGCATATCAACTACTATGGAAATATATTTAAGTACTGCAGCTCCTCAGCACATTCAGACATTTTTAATGTGATAACTGATGCCTGTCGCACACAAATATTAATGTTTAGAGAGTTCAGAAAACTTGATGCGTTTGTAATTAGGAACATTTAGTGTAAAGTAATAAAACATATACGTTTGGATTAATAAGATGTTGTAAACACATGTATAAAACCCTTCCTTTGCCTTTAAAAGAACTGTTACTTTTTTCCATTGAAATAGTATATTGCGCCCCTGTAATACGTAGCATAGGTATCTCTCTCTCTCTCTCTCTCTATATATATATATATATATATATATATATATATATATATATATATATCCCTTTTTCATTACGCAATCGCTGGAAGAACAATTTTTCAAATTGTACATTTTGGCGTACGAATTTATGCCCATGGTATACAGTGTGTTAAAAATGCAAATATATCTACAAGGCAGTGGAATGCATGATTTACGGACAATTGGCATAGTGATTTGCCTCTCAGAAACTGCTGTGCAGCATCAGTGCGATTTGCGTCGTATTGAACGGTAGTTCAATGGTCGACCACATCTATGAATATCATGGACACTTTTCTGAGAAAGAGTCAGATAGTTGCTATGTTATTTGACCTCGAAAAGGCGTATGATTCTTGCTGGAGAGGTGTTCTTCGTACTCCCTACAAGTGGGGCAGTCGTGGTCTTCTTGCCGTCCTTATTCGGGAGTTCATGAAGGTTAGGGTGTTGGGAGTAAGCGTGGGCTCTATTTTATTCAGGAGAACAGCGCACCGCAGGGCTCGGCACTTAACTTCACACTTTTCACTGTTGTCATCAATCATATTGTGGAGTGCGTTCCACGGGGTGTTTCATCTTCACTGTTCGAGAATGATCTTGTCACTTACTGTAGCTCCCGGCGGACCTGTCTGTTAGAAAGCCGACTCCAATGGTGTTTGGACCACCTGAACACCTGGAGTATCGAAAATGTATTTAAGTTCTCCATCAAGAAAGCTGTTTGCGTTAACTTCTGCTGGAGGAAGGCGTTTCCTTCGCCTTATTTATATCTCGGTCCAGGTGTTCTTCCTTTTGCAGGCGATGTGAAATTTTAGGATTGATTTTTGACAGAAAATCTAGCAGATTTTTTTTTTTTTTTTCATATTTCGTATTTAAAGACGACATGCGAACATTGTCTTAATTTTTACGCATTTGATGTGGCACGTCCTGGGGCACAGATACTACTCTTTCAAGCTTGGATCCCTCTCTGGTCCGATCGAAACTCAAGTAGGGTAGTATTCAATATTCTTCGGCACGAACATAGACTTTAACCGCCTAAACCCAATCGCCGTCGTGAATATCGGCGCCTTTCTAATGAGCCCAGTTATCCGACTGGGTGCTGAATCTGCTGAACCCCCACTATCTTATAGACGTGATAGTCTTCTTTGTAGTTATGCCTGCAGAATCTCTAAACTCCAGACCACCTGTTTTTTAAATTTATTTTTTAAAGAATCGTTGGACCGTCAGTAGGTAACACACTCCTTGGCACTACTTCATTTGCGGTTCGCTTTTATTTCTCCTTCAATTGTGGGACGTAGCTTTATTGGCAAAGATTCCAAAGTGGAAACTCGGTTTCCCCCATGGTTCAGCGCCAAGACCATATCCATCTAGAGTTGATGTCCACACCAAAGACGACGACTTTTGTTATTTGTTCGGTACTTTCTGAGATTAAAGAGCAGTATGAAAACTGATATTTTATTTATACTGATATCTCAAAGAACAATCGGCAAGCAGGCTGTATACTCATGATGGTCAGAGTTCTTTCACCGCAGTATTCGATTTTGATACCTGAGCTTTTCAGTATTTGCCAAGGTCTTTTATATATTCAGCGGTATCAGCTGCAGCAGCGATTCTATGTAGTGCTCTCCAGAGCGTTTGGTCGCTGTGCGGTTGCCATCTCCTATAATAGTGTAGGGCAGGGGTGTCAAACAGCACTCACCAGGCGTGAAAAATTTTCCCCTATTTTCCCTCCCTCCGTGATGATCAAATCGGAAAACGGGAAAAACAAAGCGAAAACCGGTTCTACTAGCGCGTGCTACTGCAGTTAAGGAGGGGTAGACCCCTCTCTTCACACCCTGGGAGTAATGTTTGACATGCCTGGTGTAGGGCATGCAGGATTCCCTTCGCTCAATCGCTGGTGCTGACATTACCATGTCCTTTATGCAGCCACTTGGACACGTCGGCCTACTGGAGCTGATGCTGCTATTTTTATACCAAGGCTGCCTTCCCTGTGTTTTAGCTCCTTTGTTTCTTTTTGGCATTTTAGCGCTTTTTACGTCGTCTTGTCTTATCTTATCACGCTGGATGGACTAGTATCCGACGGAACAAACCTTGGGAATTGAAGTCCCTCGCTATCACCTGGAGTATCGTTTCACGCACCTGTTGTCGTGACAACTTAATTTTAACCAGATTGTGTATCGTGCATTGTCATTTTAGTCACAATCACCTTTTATCTTCGGAGTCTGCACTTCTGTGTAGTCATTCTAATAAGCCATTGATGGTGCAACATTTTTAATCCAGTTTCAAGTTCTTAGTTCCATTGCGTGTGTATTTATGTTTGCCAGCTACACTACTAAGGTACTGGTTTACACCGTAAGTGCTGCAGAGCGTGTTTTATTCATAGCAGCGGTTTGTAAGCATTTTACCTTTTTAATTTTATAGCATTGGCGCGGATTCCGTATGGCCCTTTTCAATTTTCTGTGGCGGTGTATTGCTATGTAGGGCATACTGTGATTCAGCTGTACATTATACAGTCGCTGATGCTGTTTTAGCTGTTTTATTTGACTAATGTTTTAGACCGCCGGATTAGAACCTTGTTTTCTTATTCCTATCGCTTTGTCAGAGCGCTAATGACCACAGCAGTTGTGCGACTAAAGCCACACTACTACTAAAGTTTGATCGTTCTCCGTGGCCTAGGAGTAACATGGTAACCTCCGGTTCCGAAGGTCACATGCTCAAACCAGGCAGAGGGAGATAGATTTTTTCGGGGGTAAATATCCTTAGCATGACTTCCTTCGGAAGGAAAGTAAAGCAGCATTCATATATTAGCGATCTTCGTAAAGTTTAGGGTACTGTAGTGAAGAACAGAATCAGCATACCCACAAGGGCATTGGAGGCACATTGAAGAGTAACCAGAGAAAAGGTGCTTAGCTGCTCTTATGTTGAAGTGTGACGATGAAGGTTAAGGATTTGTTAACGGGTTTAAGACATAAATAAATAATATAATATAACCATGTTAGAATAATCGTGAATGTATCTGGATAGACCAGAGAATATTTTTAAAATGAGCCATATTTGCGAGAACTGGACTTTGAATGTTTGTCCTTACTTTAAGTAAACTTAGTAAAGTGTTAGCTATTATATCGTGTAACTCCGTGGCATAATGTTTAAAACTGTAAGTCTGTTGTAATTGGGTGAAAAACTAATTTCAGAATCCCTTTTTCAAGAAACGGTCTTCTGAGGGGGAGGGGGAGACAAGACTGAAGGAGGGAAAAATTTACACATTTCTCTATGGCACTTTGGATGTATAAGTGTGCTTATTATGTTACCGTTACATGACATGTAAGCATCGTTTGCATATCCATTTGTGTATTGTTTTGGGTTTTAGTGACACTCCAAGCAGAATTGTGTAGTATTTCACTGAAAGTCAATAAGAACTATGCTATCGATTGTGGCAACAAGCTGACCCTTTCCAATTTTATGAAGAGATGCAGTCTTTGGATAGCTGGCAATGAAACTTCACCTTTCAGGCGAAAGTCCTCATAATTTGCAAATACCGGCAAAGTACTCTAAGATTAGCCCTGAAACGTTTATTTCACGATTTTCCTTTCTAAGTTACCATTTCATGTCATTTATCACCAATATCTACCGTCTGTGCTGACATATGTAAGAAGAGAAGCTAAACACCATCTAAAAACGGCAAAAGAATTCTAGAGTTCACTGATTTAAACCTGGTGAAGGGCGATGAGTTTCCTTTACTTTTTTCGGATTTAAAAACCTTAGCATGGTTTACTTGTTAAGTACAACCGTTGGTCCAAAATGATACTTATTTGTACGTAAACTAATCTCATATACTGAGAAATCATGTGCCTGAGAATCATGGTGGGCTATTTTTACACCAGTGTGCCATCTTGTGATTTAAATTAGGGAAATGGGAAGTATGAGCAGTATATGGACATGCAGCTAACCGATGAACATGAATATCTCTGGCTATAATGACTAATCAGGATAAAAGATAGGTACTATATTGTCAGCTTTTTTGTTGGAATTCAACAAATACTTGACATCTTTAGATTTTTTAACAGAAGCCAGTTGAAGTAGAGAACTCATATGTAGTAAACACATAAGCATTCAATTTAATATCAATAAGAGTGAGTGAGTGTATTGGAATTAAGGGCCCGTCGACAACTTGGTCATTAGGGCCTCAATATCAATAAGATAAAGAAATTAAGCTGTCATTAGTATTTCTATTCCAAATGCTCTTTCTTTCCTATGTGAAGAAATTTCACCAGAAGGTACATATACATTTTAAATACAATACAAAAATACCAAAAATGTATCATAATAAAAAAATTAGTTCAATGCATGTAATAGATTCTAATCCAAGTGTGCTACATATCAATCTTGGAGCATTTGTCGTTTTTGATAAAGATGAATATATGTTTGGAAAAACGTAGTTTTGAAATAATCGTTCCGACGGAAGCAGTCATCACTAGCTGCATCCTGTGCTACCTCCTGATTTGACCTGGGATTCCCTAGATGAAGCCAGTGATGCCCTTTCAACGGATAAGACGCGTTGAAGAGCAGATTCACACAAAGGAGCGTGAAACTCCATGCTACACACACTGCATTTAAATGTTGTTCAATTGTTGAGGGGTTTAAATGACCAATAAACCATATACGTTCTGAAACAGGAAAAAGAATATTTTCCATTAAAGCAGAGAAAGCACTGTTTACCCCTTTTTATACTTCCCAGACTCAATAGAACACACATCACTGCAACCTAGCAACAGGGAGCAGGTACAGCTAGAATGTTGAGTGGTTACAGAAAATCTCACTTGATACGCCCCAAAGTTGGGACGACGATGATGATGACGATAATAATGATGATGATGGTGTTGATGATTATGTGCGTAAGATACGTATTTGGAACCTTTTGTTATATTTCTGTGTCTCTGGAATGTCTGCAATTTTAGAAATATGTAGGAAAAGTTATCAATGCGAAGAGTCAAGTGCACGAATGCTATTGATTCCTTTTGGCTTCTTTTCTTGATGTTGCTACAAACAATTTGTGTGAGTTTCACGTCGGTCCTGTGTATGCCAATGTCCTATTGATTTAAATTAAATTCCGACGCATGCGCATTAACCTATAAAAAAGTTAGTCCTATGTGATTGGCGAAGGGGAAGGACTACTGAATAGGTGGAAGGCATTTTCACAACGATAGTCCGCCCAACCCCTTTATTAGTTTGATATCAAAAGTCTGTCACCCAAACTCCATCCTGTAAATACAGGTCTGTTTCAACTCAGGAGTGAGGTGTAGGGGCGAGTAAAATAAACATATGGGATGCTGGAGCTAAGGTAGGTAAGGGGTGGGGACTGGGCGTGGCAGAGGAGCTTTAATAGTTTCTTTCCAACATAGAGTACTTTGCATTATATCCGCACGATTCCATGTTCTCGTCTGTACTTTGATTCGCAATACTTGTCAGTCAGTCCACCATTGAAAGGGAACGCTATCCGCCCATGTGCTCAACACGGTCTTGAGTGCCGTGTTCAAAACTGAAATACTGGCCATTTGATGCATGGGTTAGGACCTAAACTGTTACACCCCGTAAACTTTAGGTTTACTCATGTGGATTGGGTTCTGACAATGGCTAAAACACAAAATGCTATAAAAGGAATAAATTAACAGTACGTTCAAACATAAATCGGATGCTTTTCTTGACATTCTTCCTTTTTAATGTTCTAAGACTTTTGGTATAGTCAATAATGTTGATTTGATCTACTTAGTTTTCATTCTGTAAGGAGACTGCATTTTCTCACTCCGATACCTAGTAATAAATAAGGAAAACATTTCTGAGCACATTGAAAAAGGCATATGAAAGGTACAACATTTGTTTATACATTTAATATCCATTTTTCCGTTCTGTCATCTTTTTGCCTTAATTATAGAAGATACTGTTACTACTTTTTTACCACAACATGAACAACAAACATACTTCCAGGTGGATTGACAAAATTAATAATATCATGTTTACAGTACGTGATGTAGAACCAATTCTTAAATTTATTTACGAGTGCTTGAATAAAAACAAAGAATGACCTTCTAAAAAAAATCATTATCTGAGCTGAGATCATATAAGTGAAATTACAAGCTATAAACTGTGGTCCAAGGAGCATTTTGAATGGTGAAAAATGTTGCTGGAAGAAAGAGGTCTTGAGAAAAATGGAATTTAAGAATCAACGCACTGCTTTGATGTGGTACAGGAATAGTTAAATGAACCGTTTGTGACTTTGAAACGTTCGACAACAAAATAATTCTGTAGCATAAAAGTACAAGGTATAAGTATAATGAAAGTTAAAAAAAAAAGAAAAAAAAAAAAAAAAAAAAGAAAAGAAAGAAAAAACCCTGGATTTTTTTTACCAAGTTTCATCCATACATTGGCTCAAAGCAAATCTGCTTGTTTCCCCATTATTTTTAATACTGATAGACCACTTAAGCCCAGCCAACCGTAGTTCATTGAATAAATTACACGGACTTCGTGTCTTCATCAAGATTACTTCGCACTTCCATAATTCCGCAAGCCCAAACAATAAACACCACGCAAATAGATCGTGGGATATAAGCTCGTGCTTGTAAATGACCGAGAAAATATAGTTAAACTCCATCTGCTTCAAGACCAACACCTATCCTGATGGAACCGGACGAGATGGATTCGTGTAAATGTCAGGCTCGTATCCGGGGTGTCGGTGTCGTGGCTTCAATTCCCTTCGTGACCCATGGTTTTTTTTTTTTTTCTATGGGCTGCTAGGCGAATGTTGTAAAGAATAATTATATCCCCTGAATTTCTTGCCCCTCCATTTCACCTTTCATTTGCTTGGTTGTTTCGGAGTTGCATGTGTCGGCGAGGGTTAAACTAACTCATTTCTGACTCACAGTATTGTTTGAATGCGAAGGATGTGTGGCAGTGGTCCACACACCATCAGTGGAACGCATCGAGAACCTCTACAATACAGCATGCCTCAGCTGCTTCAGTGACGGATTTCGAGGTTCCAAATGAGAGAATTGGAACAGCTATAGAATAATGAAAGAAAGATGAGCTTTCTAAAGGCTTATATTGCCAATTTGTATTGAGGGATGTTCAAATTCCTATATGCTCGTGTATCCAGACTCGTCGTAGCTGCAAACTGCGTTGGCCCCGTAACCTCAAGCGACATACTCACATCTTGTCTGTACCGTTATTACACCCAGGCTATTCGATATACCTAGATTTGCTTCTGCGTTTCGTTCAAAGTGGATCAATACGAGTGACTTTCTTTCCAAATGATACTTTTTCATCCAATAACTTTTGAAAACAAACAAATTTCGCTTTCTTTCACATTTTCTACGCGTTATCACATACTAACAAAATTATAAGCGTGTTTCACATTTCATGCGCATGTGTTTAATATTTACGATGAAACATTATTTTACTTTGACTATGACAATAATATGTTTCATAAGATGCAGAAATCATAATTTTGAGGAAAAAAAAAACATTCTTAAAAATACTACCATATTATTTAAGTACTGATATACAAAACTGACATATACAAATTTACTCATTCCTCTGGTTGTTTTAGAAAAAGTTTTTAGGTCATTGAATATATCTTTTGTAACAATTTTTCTCAGCGGTTTTCCTTAATTATGTCATATTTTGAGCTATTTAAAGTGTAGCAAAAATCATACGCCGACTTAGGTTCTTCAGAGCTAATACTGAAAATTTGAAAATTACTTACAACTTACGTCTAGTGGAACATTCTTAATGCACAGAATTGTAAGAAAAATCAAAATGGAGTAAAAGGCATTAGAAATACATATAAGCTATTGAACAGTGTGCCCTTGGGTATTTAAATGGTCATGTGTTGGAGCTATGTTTTTCTGCTATAGTATGTAATTTAAGATAACGTTTTAAAGTATTTTTAGGCATAAAAATGATTTATGCTTATACAGGTTCTTCCGGGTATAGGTGCAGATATTTTGATTATTAGTACATTAATATCTGTCTACTTCGGTGTATTAGTTCTTTTCTCTTCGTCTTTCAGTTTCCCAGAAGCCAATCACAAAGTTTAGTACCTGATATTTCTTTAGATGTTCGTAATGCGTCGCGAAATGAACAACGCCTATCGTATAGACTATTCGTTTTTATTCAATCCACAATGCATGATCTACTGGCCTAGGTATCGTTGGGGTCTTTTGCCTTGTAGAAAGCATTGAAACTCGGTTCAGCTACATCATTCGTTATCACGAGACCGGCCCACTCTGCATCATGCCTTTTGTGCCAAACCTACTTAGAGGTACTAATCAACCTGAAAACATAAAATTCTTAATAAGCAAGATTATAAGTTCACAAATTAAGAAAACATTGATTGTTCATTACACCTTCCTCAATTACCAATAAAAATATCTGCAATTATATACCTAACAGCCTACAGATTCTACAAACTATTTTTAAGCAAGCTTATTTTTCTATATACTTTATGTTGAGCGACAGGTATGGACATCTGATTTCCAGGTACACCTTTAGCTAATCGCCTTTCTTTAATATGAAACTCACTAATGATCTCAAGAAAAAATTTCACATTCCCTAACTAATGACTACCTCTTGCTTATGACATTATGCATTCACTTTAACGTACGGCCGTATTTATTGCAATTATTTATCTATCACCCTATCATTTATTTATAAAAATTATAAATCTTTCTCGTTAATAGCTCCGGTATTAGCTTCATCAAATTACTAAACGTAGGATTAGTCTCGAAAGAGGAAACAAAGAAGCAGATATCATGTGTTGCACCCACATGACCCCTTTAGCATAACACGATTACTTAAGAAGTTGATTCTTCTATGAACTTCATGTTAAACGAAATAAACGTTATTACACATTTCGTTGTAGCTATAAGAAAGATACAGAATCTATAGCGATAGTGAGATTTTTAAAAGCCTGCCATTTTGTGATATCTGTGGGATGAGTGAGTGAGTAGAGTTTAAGGGCCCGTCGACAGCTCGATCATTAGAGCCTCTCCGTGGAATGTGTGTTCTTTGCACAATAAGAATAATAATCAGTTTCCAATTGAGGACGGTATCAAGTATTTGAAAACTCGAACAAATAAAGCATATCACGGAAGACACAAATCGTGTGCTTTAAAAACATTTGCTTGTTGTGTCTGACGGTTTACCAATCAAAAGTAATTCAGAATGAAGGGCACCAAAGGGGCCAATGCCAGAAAGTTCAACGTAGGTATAGTACATTTTGTCACGAAAATATCTTAAACACATAGCATTTGAAACTAAATCTTTGCAACTGTTTTTGAGAAAATAAAAAAAATCAGAAAGAATGTTTCATGTAAGAGGTAGCTTGAGGTAGCTAGATTTTGATGAAAACATTCGTGTCGCATCCTTGGATACCAAGTATTTAACCGACATTTTAATTTTGAGTTATGTGTTCACAGGAACACACATACCTTTTTCTATTGTTTTATTCAGGGAGCCTCAAAACATGTATTTCCAGTGAATTATCTATATTAAACCTTTGGATGTAATAAAATATTTTCTGTCTCATTTTAGTGGTGTTTAAGTTTATTTATTTATTTGTAAATTAATTTAACTTATACACATCTATTTTCTTGAGGCCCTTCCTGTAAGACCAGAACATTTAATCTCATAAACCCGTTTTGCACTGAAATGAATCGTCACGGCCCGTGGGTCTTCAACAAAAGGTGTTTCAGATAATGTTCTCTCATTCCAAAGTTAATTGCAGTACTGACTACTGCTATTCCTACTGCCACCGCCTTCACCACTTTAAGGGGGCGGTCCCCACACCCGCCACCCTCGCTGGTTATCGTCACCAGGCTTAGAATGGGTCCTCACTGGTTGCATCACTCTGCCGACAAGCACGTGCTGCCGTTCACTGCTTCCAGCTGCAAGACGATACACATCTTGTTCAGCTGATTAGTCTCACTTGCTCAGCGATGCAGCAACATTTGGCTCACATTAGGTAATTTAAATTAACAAATTCAGGAAATCGATGAAGACATTTTATGAAATATAGCTTTGTGAATAAAGTTAATTTGAGTCATTAGACCAAGGCATGACATCCCGCTCAGGTTGAGAAGCAATTGTATCACTTTTAAGAATCATCAAGGTTTATATTAAAAAAGGAATGTTGTAAGTTAAAGCGAATTTCACTTTTAACAAAAACATCCACTTGCTCTAAAACACTTTCCTTTTCTTTTTCGTTTTTTACAATTCCCGTTTATTTCATTTCCGTTCTCGCACTGGAAATACTGTTTACTGCTACACTAGTTGCTTCTGATGTCAATTTGGTTATATCTTTCACAGCCCGAGAATCATAACATTGTAAAATAAAGTTAGAATCACAATACAATTGCCTTTGCACCGCTTTTAGGAATTTGCTGCTGATATGTTTCTCCACACTACTCTGAGGAACTTAACGCTCCGCCATAATGACTGCACGGGTGCACATGCACTACTGAGAGTATGCACATAGCTTCGCTGCCACAAACAATGCATTCGGGGAAGTATGGACCACCACACGACAATAAATAGAAGTAAAATATTTAAACTCCTATTTAAATGCCTTGAAATATGAATTATTGTGCTTATTCACACCGTTGATTGTCTGAATATATCAAATAAGCGGTAATGTAAGCAATGTGCTAGAAACAAATAATAATTTTCACTCGCACTAAGAACTGTGCGGCGGAGTATTACTTCTTTGCCGTTGTAAGTAGTCATTATTTAACTTGCTGGCCAAGTGATACGTGGGACTCGCTGTACATGCAAGGAGTGTGGAATGGGCGTGGGCAGTAGTGTGATGAGAATATTGCACCTTCATTTGGTTTCTGTTGTGGTAACTTCCGTTTACAGGAGCTTGGCGAGCTCTTCAGGGTCGCATCGGTTTGTCCTTTCTGTGTTATGCTAGGCTGTGAACGAAGTTAAGTGGAACATTAATTAGGGTTCATGAGTCTGAACCGTTGTACAGTAACGTCTATAGCTCTGTTGTTCTTATTGTATAACAAGCTTTTGTATAAATGAAGGCGAGTTTTGTGTTTGAATCTGTGGCGTAATTTCATAGAGTTCATATGATAGGGTTGTAATATTCAGAGGCATTGCTGTAGCAGTAGATAGAAAGTTTTCTGATGAGCTAGTCAATCATTTGCGAATCCAGATCTTCATGAATTGGTATGTTGGGGCTACCATAGGAACCCGGCGATTATACACAGTAGCCTATTTCGAAACTACCACCTAGGCGGCCCGGGTTCGATCCCAGGGACCCGCATGTGGTATTCGTGGTGGACGAAGCGGCGTCAGGGCGGGTTTTCTCCGGGTACTCCGGTTTCCCCCGCCATCTCATTCCACCGGTGCTCCATCTTCATGTATCATCAGTGTCACCGCCTGCGGTGCCGTAGTAGTAAAAGCGGGCGTTAAACACTACAACAACAACAACAAATTTCGAAACTGAGTGCATTATTTTATGTATATCTTGGCACTATAGCCCCAATCACAGCGGTGTACGTAAGGGTGGGTCTAATAAGGAGCGTTGCAACACCTGAGTGTTATAGAAAGGACAGGCAAATATATTACAGAAAACTTATACACATAATTCAGATATTTATTAGATATATTTTAACATTATGTAATGCATATGTGGGTCACAAACTGCACATTGTCCTGCCCGCCTCGATAGCGTGATGGTTAGCGTGTCTGCCTCACGTTCAAGAGGTCGCGAGTTCGAATCTCGCTTAGGGTAAGGTTTTTTTCCGAGGTTTTCCCTACCCTGAGAAGACGAATGTCGGATAACTTAAAGCTCCATGGACCTCGGGCTCATTTGAGCATCATTTCACCCATTTCATTTGCATTTCATTTGCATTCATTCGTCCGATATGACACACAACGCTTACCACATTCCGATGTTGCCAAATGCTACAACCACCTCATCTCAATAGTCAGTGTAAGAGCCTTGTTTGGACACAACCTTGTAAACACGATCCCACGTGCTGTCTATAGGTTTCGGGAGCGTGGTTTGTCATGAATACAGCCACGTCAACTATGATGCATTAGACGTATCTATGCAAGCTCATTAGGTACTTATGTCACGCTACAGCTGAAAATCGGGGTGGTTGTATCATTTTGCAACCAACCTTAATAGTTGTATAGTATAAGTCAATTTGGGAAATATATAGGATGTCCCAAAATTAGACCGACAAACTTTGGGAGCTGATAGATGACATTATTTTAAACACCTTTTATTAAGGAAAGTTTTTTGCTGCGGTGCTTGGTTTAAGCGCTAGACGAGTTAATGTCATTACCAGTTGCCTCCCACCCAGTTTAAGTATTTACTGCAAAATCAACAATGCAAATTAGTGTTGAATTTATCCTAGTAAGGCACACAATCTTAATCCAAGAAACAAACAACAGAACACAAACATCTCATTGTTTACACGTAAACACAGCTTTACTATTCAAAATTAGACCGACAAAACTTTTAAACCAGAGAAATGGCTGGTGTTTGCGATAGTACGGCAGAATAGGGCACGCCGATACACTCTTTGTGTTAATCGCAATGTTCTTGCGTTTCAACATTTGCTTTGAATAGTAAAGCTGTGATTAACTGTAAACAATGAGACTATTGTGTTTTGTGTTTGTTTCTTGGATTAAGATTGTGTGCCTTACTAAGATAAATGCAATACTAATTTTCATTGTTGATGTTGATGTAAATACTTAAACTAGGTGGGAGGCAGTAGGTAATGACATTAACTCGTCTAGCGCCTAAACGAAGCACCGCAGCAAAAAAATCTGTTTAATAAAAAGTGTTTATCTAGCAACTCCCAAAGTTTGTCGGTCTAATTTTGGGACACCTGTATAATTTACAGGTTTATTAAGTGGAATTTTTACGGAACAACCAATCTATGACTTTGAGGAGCCAAATTATAACGCAACAGTACAGCACCACTGCCACGGTCGGCGGCTAAGTGGGCTAGTGGCCAAAGCAGGTGGCATAACCATCCCCAAAGAGATCTGCTAACAGGCCTGCAAAGTATGTTATTAGATTTAAGATTCGGGTTGACTCGGTGGTACCCGATATCACAGCAATGACCTGTAAATGATGATAGGTCTTCATCCCTCATCTTTATTACTTATAATATACCCCTAACCTCTTGCTTTAACTTCGGCTTTCGTTTGTGTTAATTCTGTAAAACAAAAGAAGAAAGAGATAACGAATCACCGGTGACAATGCCTTCATCAAGGAGACTTCATGCGTAGCTGCAGATGAAACGTTGAATGGAAAATTTCAAGTAAACCAAATCTGCTCAGAATTGACTAGCACTTATAATTCTGACCCCAGCCACAAAACCGATAATTACTACAATGCATTCGGATGAGGAAAAAAACGCAATTTTGATTATATGTCCTACTTTGCGGAGAGCAATGAGCGCGGAACAGGAAAATGGCAAAGGTAAGCGAAGAAAGTGATACCTATTAAAGCAAGAATACAACAGGGAACAACTGGTGACATAAACAAAGGAACGTGTTTGACTAAAACAAAGATGGTGCTTGTTAGGAGTGCCAAAGGTACCTGTTGTTGTTGTTGTTGTTGTAGTGTTTAACGCCCGCTTTTACTACTACGGCACCGCAGGCGGTGACACTGATGATACATGAAGATGGAGCACCGGTGGAATGACATGGCGGGGGAAACCGGAGTACCCGGAGAAAACCCGCCCTGACGCCGCTTCGTCCACCACGAATACCACATGCGGGTCCCTGGGATCGAACCCGGGCCGCCTAGGTGGTAGGCGAGCGCGCCAAAGGTACCGACTGTACTACTTCGGTCACTCAAATATTATTAGAGGGAAATGCAAATTTTCTGTATTTTGTGAGTCAATTTTCTTTTAGGAATTTTATTATAGTAACTAAAATAGTAGCTTTCCTATTTTCGCTTATATTACCAGCTTTTCAGCGCTGAACATTGAGAGCTGCTGTTTTTACGATGTTTTGATACAGAAGCGCGCGTCTTAATTGAAAAATGTCCCTTGTGAGTCCTATTTCCCGAGTCTTATATTACAATCTTTGTTGAGACCACACACTTTAATAACGAAAATTTTTACTTTAACTGTGTCATTCGCATTTAGTTTCTGTTATGATGGTTTTCACCCTATCTTGACAAGTGAGAATGAAAACAAAAGAAGCTTATTCTTTAATTGGAACGTTTCGCTGATGTATAATATACATATTATGGTTTAATAGCTTACTGAAGTAGAAATAGTAACATAAAGAATCTAGGAATCTTTATCCAGATAGTTAAAACTGAGTTTATTGCTAATATTAAAAATTTTGATTGAAGGAAATAACCAAACCAACGAAATGTACAGGCATAGACAATATACGAGTCAATAATTCACATACAACTTCAATTAGGTTCATTAAATTCTTTAACTACTTTGATATCTAGAATGTCCATTTTCCTTACTCGAAATCTCAGTTTTTATTATTAATGTAAATGAAAATAGGAAACACAACGAGGGTGTGGGAGCTCTCAGGAAGAATTGAAGAAAACCGAGTGAGATGGCTCCACGATGTGTAAGGCTCGCGTTTAGAAGGTCCCAGGTTTGATTCCCGACGACCGTCCGCTCTGAACATGGGTTATTTCTTTCTGTGTGTCGGTAGACAAATGCTGGGATGGTTGTTCCACAAGACTCTCCCTTCCACCATTTCCTGTACCCATTATCTTCGTTAAAATCTATTGAAGGACCAAGCGACGTGTTCGGTGTGTTGCGGCTGGGCGGTGGAGGTGTGCTTTGTGACTTTTTTTTTCCCTGGTGTCGATCGAACTCTAACGGAGCCACGTTCTGGGCACTCATTGAGCAGGGACTTGGGGTTTGTGGGCAGACTTGACTGATGTCGGATGCGTTCAGTCTGAAAACTTTAGGGACCTCGTCAATTACTTCGCAAGTCGTTTCACGGATCTACTTATCTTTCAACAACCTTTCAGTTAATTATTCTTAATTCGGATTAAAGGTTAATAATAATCTAATTTAATTCAACGACAGTTGTGCAATTGCCCTGCCCCCCTCCTATCACAACTATTTTTTCCTTTTAACCAAAAGTTATATATCACATGGTATGGGCATATGATAGAAGAGGATTAAAAAGTGATTCCCCAGGCAAATATTTGAGTAGAAACTCCGAGAAAAGGCGAAGCAGGAAGTTCTTGTACAAATTGGAAATAAAATATTCATAAAGTAATCATTAGAGCTAGAACCGCGTACGGTCACATGCGATACGCATTAGTTGGACACGGAGAATGAATGACGTAACCGGTACCGTGCAGCTGTCGTAAACGCGCGCATCTGCTGACGTCTGCATTGGTGTACATGCGACGGTGGAACCCATGTGCACTAAATTGCACAATCTTTCGCCCTCTACTCATCATAAAAGCTAATAATCCATCCAATGCATATTTGGGTACAAATGGTGAAAGGAGTGCTAAAAAGCACTGCTGTGTTGAAGAGAAATAAACAAGGGGGGGGGGGGGATACAACCGAAAAACATTTAAATGGTTTATCTACTTCTAAACTATCTCATCCACAGAGATAGTGTGCTCATCATTAGCTACCAAACACACATTTTGGCGAATATAAACATTCTGAAATGTTTTGTCTCTAAAGTATTGCACTATTTACGTAACCGCTAGAAATTTGGGAGGCATGTTTAAGGGTGCTAAGGTTTTCGAGGACAACACGAAGCATTTGATACTTTACATGGTCATTATGAGCTAAGAGAATATCTTGCCTCTTAAACACCAAAAGTCTATACGGCTTCGTTAAAATCATTGCAAATGTGGTTATCCAATTTACTTCAAAAATAAATGAAGGAGAATGTTAGTCTATTGTCAAGAGGTTGAAATTTATTGTAATGAGCATTATGTTACCCCAGGTTAAGAGAATGTCAGCAACTAAACAATACAGCTTGAACACTTAGTGACTTGCCACAGCAATCAGCGAAATATTAGTCAATAGTAAGGGGAAAAAGCTCTGATGTGTTACACTCTCATAACCTTCTCTGCTCACTCTCGTACAAACTATTTTTAGAAAGCCATACTCTACTATCTACTTCATGTTAAGCAAGATGAACATATTATGTAGAAATGGTTTTATTACATATTTTCTTGCAGCTACAATGGGAACAAGGGAATACAGAAGGTTTAAGCGATAGTCGAATCTTTTAAGAGTTGGTCGCTATGTGATGACTTTGAAATGTCATTCTCTTTGCATAACCAGTAGAAAAATAACGAATAAAGACTTTACATTTGAGAAACGTATATTATTGAAACATTGAAACCAATCACAAGAAACAACTCAGAAAAGGTCAAAAGTTATTCTAAGAAATTTCAAGACATATATTTTATTTGTGGCTTATTTAATTAAAATCGTTAGTCATTTTTGAGAAAATCAACATTTTCAAAAAAAGCTCTATGAAATTGTAGTCTAGAATGGGGGCTTTTTTGTCTAAAAAATCTGTATCGTATCCTTAGAAGACGCGGAGCTTAATACCAAGTTTGGTACTAAACCGGCTTTTTTTTTGTTTTTGAGTTATGCTGCTGACAGACACACATAAACACGCACACACATACACACACACACACACACACACACACACACACACTGAACTTTTTCTATTAAGGCTTTTTTTCAGGAAGTTTCAAAGCATGTATTTCCGGTGAGTCGTCTGTATCGAAATATTGGCTGTAAATTTATACTTCCGCTATTCACTGTCCCCATCTAGTAGAGATGGTAGTAAATATATGTTGATCAAACCAGCTGTTAAAAGCTGGCCTAAACCTGTACCTGTACTCCAAAAGTCAGTTCTCGCATATTTTGATATTGGTTAAGCAGTACAATGAGCTGTCCACATTTTCACCCTTGCAACACATAGGTAATATGGCAGTGTGGTAATTTTCCCAAACAGCAGTCTGAGGTAGAAGTGCAACACATGCAAAGTTTAACCAGCAACATGCAAAAGCAACCAGCTTTAATGGGGTTAGGCGCCCTGAAGAGAACCTGGTCTTATTAGAGCAGATAACTGATGCGTGTGAACGCTAGTGCATGACAGTGAGAATAGTACGTCAGAAGCAATCTACAACATTCCAGAAGCTACCATGGGAACTGTGATTACAGAATTAACACGTTACACATTAACGAGAGAATCTGCTCACAAGAGGACTCTACACCATATTTTAAACTTAATTGGGCTGTTTTCCACATTATCCTTACAAAATACCCATTATTATCTACTAAGTTCACGTCTTTCTACTGATGTAAATGTTTCAGAAAGAGAGGGAGCGCGGGGATAAACAAGATGACTACACGTTAGTCACACTCCCTTCGGAAGGCACAGGGTTCTATTTCCGTCAGGCCGGCCGCTGTGACCATGCATTTTTCGTGGTTTTCCCGGGGTCTGCAGGCGGATGCTTCCCCTTCTGCCACGAATATTCCACCCATCGTTTCCTTTCTTCTGTTTCGGCTCATCTGTTTCTGGATTGTAGTAACAGGTGACAGCAGTGGGTCCTTTGCAACAAAATGGTGGAATTTACGTTATGGAAATATTTCCCACTGGCACTTGGCGAGACGGGTGTACCTTTTTCTCTCCTGAGGATCCAATTACCTACTTCCGGAACTCCTAGGTTGCGGGAGGCTAAGGCAAGGGCAGCTGGTGTCACTATTGGTGTCACCGTTAGGGAGCCCGTCCTATGGTGTCTTCGGGTTGTCGCCGCCCGTCGGGTCTCCCTTTACGAGGATGCTACATTGAAAATGTGATTTTGTAGTTTTTAGCCAAGTTAACTGAGAATTTATATTCAATGTTGCATTGCATACAAATTAAATACTTTTAAATGCCAGTGTGATATCTGTTTTAGTTTTCGAGTTATTAAATTTTAAAGCTAAATGTTTATATCCTACGCCAAATGTTTCACACGATACAATATACCATTTAGCTGATCAAACGTACAAATTTGTCATTTATTTTATGGCCTTTGGTTCAAAATAATGTTTAAATTCTGTAATTTGAAATTTCTAATAATTTTTAACCTTTATATATCTTTAAAATTAATAACTCAAAACCTTTCAAAAGAAAAACTATGTGACCAGATTTTATTGCTTGTGTTTAGGGAATCGACATATATCACATTTCAGAAGAATCGGATGAAAACTGCAGTGCGAGGAGCGTTTCGGAAAAGTGAATGTACTGAAAAGATTTTCAAAAATCTCATATTTCAGCATGAAAAGTATGTTTATTCTGAAATTCTAAACTGAATAACATCAGGTGGCTCACGTGTTCCTTATTATTTTTGCGGATAGGCAACACTTCATCCTCTGAAAGCAATAAGGTCGGAATTACCGTGCTTGTCGACCATTTGGTAGCCATGCAAATCTATCCTGCTCGGGCCCTAATGACCTAGTTTTCGATGGGCCCTTAACCCTTGCATGGTATCAGCTCTGAAAAAACATATTATATGTCTGGGGTCGTTTTTCACCCCAAAGTGATTCTAACAACTATGTGGCGATAAAGTGTAAAATATTTCCACAAAAATAAGGACTTTATTTTGATACCAAAGTACATGTTTTAAATTAAAACTCCATTGTTGTAAGCTATATAAGTTATGTAATAGCCATGTCTGAAATATCAAAACATGTTTTAGTTCCAAAAAATATATATACTATTTTAACTCAAAATGTTCATTTACCTAACGCTATACAACAACACTGTAATTTTTTATTATGATGTGCATTATCATTTTATTAAAAAATTAAGTGTAATAAAGTATAAAATACTTCCATAATTAATAATAATAATAATAATAATAATAATAATAATAATAATAATAATAATAATAATAATAATAATAATAATAATAATAATAATAATAATAATAATAATAATAATAATAATAATAATAATAATAATAATAATAATAATAATAATAATAATAATAATAATAATAATAATAATAATAATAATAATAATAATAATAATAATAATAATAATAATAATAATAATAATAATAATAATAATAATAATAATAATAATAATAATAATAATAATAATAATAATAATAATAATAATAATAATAATAATAATAATAATAATAATAATAATAATAATAATAATAATAATAATAATAATAATAATAATAATAATAATAATAATAATAATAATAATAATAATAATAATAATAATAATAATAATAATAATAATAATAATAATAATAATAATAATAATAATAATAATAATAATAATAATAATAATAATAATAATAATAATAATAATAATAATAATAATAATAATAATAATAATAATAATAATAATAATAATAATAATAATAATAATAATAATAATAATAATAATAATAATAATAATAATAATAATAATAATAATAATAATAATAATAATAATAATAATAATAATAATAATAATAATAATAATAATAATAATAATAAAGCAAGCTTCCACTATGCGCAAGATTTGCTCATGCCTAACCTCACGACCTATATTTTATAATAATTTGCTACAACAATGCATGTGTATGTATTGTCTACGAATTTGTAACAACAATGGACATACAAATGAAGGTTCAGAAGTTGCATTGTTGCCAAGTTTTAATTATTGTAGTAAATTTGTAATATAACTTGGAAAATCACATTGTACACCTAGGGTATCTTCTGACCCTGTTACAAAACAATTCAAAACTCTGTGCTACTGACCATCATATTACCATAAATATTTTGACTATTTATAATAAGAAGTACACAAGAGGCATATCTGAAAGCTGAGAAGTCTATGTTCACATTAAAACAGTTTCTACGTAGTTCAAGCAGCCTTGGGTTCTACAAGGGCCCCAGACACCAAGCAAGGGTTAAACAAAACTCACTCACTCACTCTATCCTGCTCTTCATGGGCAAATGGACCTTAGATCTTAGCAGCAGTCCATTCCAAAAGCATGCGCGGCTAAGGTCTATTTTCCCTACAACAACGCACTTAGGTCAGTGGGCTCTTTGTGCTCCCAACGTGAACCTTGGGAGAACGGGTGAAGGTGATGCTACAATAAATTCAGTATAAATGTCATTTTTAATCACATAAAAACCATCGGCCTGGGCCAGGTTTGAACCCGCGACCTTGGGATCACTAAGGCCAGCGTCTAACTAACTGAGCCACCCAGACCGACAACACAAGTAGCTGATTGGCACTAGCTACATATTGATCTCCATTTTATTAAATCGATATGTTTCCCACTAACCAAAGGAAGCTTAAACTACACGAAACTTTCAATATTCCCATGTATTCTGCAAACATCTTGTTATTTTTATGCCTATATACAGAATGTGCAAAGGTTACATGCTAAGTCAGTAGTAGTAGAAAGGGGTTGGAAAAACAGGCATCTCAAGATTGGGAACCGGTAATGTCGGGCAGTTCATTCTGCTTTTGTGAATGCTAACTTCAACGCCACATATGGAATATTCAGACCGATACCTATACACTAAAAATTAAAGCTGTTCACAGTCACAATTTTTGAAATCAGATATCTGGATTATTCCTTTCACTGCCACAACCATGTGGTGAACAATTTGTTTTTTAGCACTTCAGCAGGAAAATCAGGTGTCAAGTCAGAAGACTTGCAGCTGTGATAGGAACAATATCGCTGTTTGCATCTTCGTGGTGGTCTATTCTTGTTTCACTTCAGCAATTGCTTGCCACCCATGGTGAATACAATAACACAGATCACTTTCTATGAATAGAAGTTCGTATTCCCAACATCATTTGGTTCCATTCTCAAAGTATTTAGGGTCTAGTCTCCTTCGGAGCTTGAATTATTAATACATTAGCATCTGTTTCTACATACACAACGGTTTACTAACACATTGAAACATTACAGTTAGTGCAAAGTAGGTTAGGTTAGGCCTAGTAGTTGTAGGCTATCGAAGCCCAAAGTATCTCGACCATTACTAATCCAGTGTATGCACACTCCTTTATATTTTAGTATCTCAGAATGCTTACATCATGCATAAAGGAGCACAGCTTTCTTACTGAGACTCACCTTATTAAGTTCATGAAGTTGCATAAAACCTTAGTTATAACTACAATCCTTTGATCTGAAGGGACTCGTAGCCGTACAACAAATGAGCTGCCGTTTCATCCAATTTTTATCATACCATACAAGATGAATTAACATATTTACCCATGTTGTGTAGGTGTCGCTTGAGATAGCATTCCAACCTTCAACAAAGTTGAACCCTCTTCACAGCACCCTGAATTTGTGTACATAAGGGATTGTTATTTTTAGTACATATGTTTTGCAATTGATTCCCAGAAATCTTTGTTTTCTACTGGACTGAGTCAATTGCAGCCTGAATAATAATTTCTTTAGTGTCACAATGGAATTCAATGTTTAGTAAAAGCAATGAACATCAACGGAGAATACAATGCCATAGGCACCATATTTAGGACCCGGATTCGTAGGTTATAACATATTCTGTAAAACATTGTACAGGAAAATTAAGCCTAAGAGCTACAGTATTAGCGTCTACGACTATGACAGTGCGTTCTGTGGAGAGAAACATTTCTTCAACATAAGAATGTGTTAGGTGATATAGAAAATAAATCGATCGTGCTAGAAAATGTTGGAATATATGTAGTTACCTACTACATCACATCTGTGTCTTTTTATTTTGATTTGATTATGTTAGAATAAAATCTTGTGAGATACGTACGTTTAAATATATCTTACCAAAACAAGAAAAGCAGAAAGTGATGGAAGGAAATCGTTCACGCTCAAAAACTATCCGTACATGATTTTATCTACTGCATTGTTCGCAAATACAGTAAAAGAAATAGTTAAATGCATTCTGTGTTTTGTGAAGGTTACTGATAAAATGTACTTTTGTGAAATACGGTTATAAAAAGTTATACTAAATTTGAAGGACAGCAAAATTATTGATGTTATCATTTATAAAAAATCCTGTTTCATCATACATATCATAGACGTGTAGCCTTGGATAAGAAAAACAGAAACCATTGGTATGAGTAGTAATGGTTCACGAACAAAACCCCCAACAATGCCTATTTTAAGGGTAGAGCAAACCTAAAATTACGGCTAATGGGACCTAAAAGCTGGACCTTAATCTTAATTTACGGGCCTACTTCACAACATACTTTAATGAGCTTAAAAACCCATGCACTACTTTATATTTGTCTTAATATTATAATAGTCCAAAAATCTGAAAGTTAGTAAACCTAATGTAGAACTTAATTCATTTTTCCCCACTATCACATCTGCAGAGATGAAAAATTAAATAATAGGAATGACACTGCAATACCTTGGTGTCCATTGATCTAATAGTTATTCTATATTTTTCTTTAGAGAATAATAGGAATGCTCACAGAGAAATAAAAGCGTAGAACTCAATACATCTGGGATATAAACTCACACCCGCGAGAAGGCAAGCACGATGCCCTACTTCCCGAGTTACCTTCTGAAATTCAACCCATAACTAGAGAGAAAAAAGGAAATATTTTTCATAGTGAAGATAAAACACAAAAGAAAGGCTATTGTCTTAACGATGCAGATATGGGATTATTAGATACGTTGTAATATACTAAGGTGTATGTAAAGAGAGATCAGTTTAAAATTTGAAGAACTATGTAGATAATTAATCGCACATGAATAATAATCCTTAAAACTGCAGCACTTAAAATTTTCCTCAGGGTTTTATTCCCAGGTAACTATTCTAGTTAGCATACATTGCGGATGCCATTTCTGTGGTTCATTCTGATAATTGAAAAATTTCATCATAAAGAGTACTTTCAATGCTGAAAAATGTCTAAAACACTACAACCAAAGAAAACGCACCCGAAAAATTATTAATAAAAAACTGGAGTGAAATTCTGCTTATGTGCTTTTTTAATTAATGGTGTACGTTTTATTTAAAATACATAATTTAGAACCTGGGCAATATATGCAACAAATTTTGTAGGTGTACCTTTAATATTTTGAAATACGTATGAGAAATGCCAGAGGGTCCTCAAATGTGCAATCACGCCTTATGCTTAGGGTTATTTAAATCGTCTCTTAACTCTCCCATTTTAACTACTATATCAGAAATATTATTGGAAATAACAAGTTAAAAGACTTTAATTTTTTGTTCATTTTTGTCCAATATTCACCGATTCGGTACACTTAACAGTAAAAGGAATTCATGGAAAAATCGATACCTATGTGGAGCATAGATTGTTACATACTCCGCTCACAGAATCCGTAAAAGGATGCACACATCCGATGTTAGGTTACTCGTGAATATTTAAACACGTTGCTAACCTCGTAATTCACAATTTTTTCTAATAATATGGAAATTGTGGGAAAATACTTTATACCATTTCCGTTATATTGACTTTATATATAAAACACGCTTGTTTAACATAATTTGGTGCATTTTGTTTAACCTTATACCTGTATACTTTCCCCACTACCTACATACCTACTTAAAGTAGAGTGATTTTCATCGGAAATACCTGCCTTAATATCCGCGATCTCCCTCCCCTCTCCCCCCCCCCCCCCGCGCTGATGACCTAGAAGTTGAGCGCCCTTAAACCAAATCCAAATCCAACCCCGCCAAAAAAAGTCAAACGTCAGTGTGTATGTATGTGTGTGTGTGAGAGAGAGACAGTATAATTCAACAATGAAAATTCCGTAAATACCAAACGTGGTACTAAGTTCAACATCTTCCATAGATGCAACACTACAGTTTTCAGGAACATACACCATCTTAAACTATCCTTTACATGTCAAATGCTTCTTTAGGCTTGATTTTGTGAAAAATAACTAATGATTTTTACTAAACTGCATGTGTTTATGAGATTTGCATGGTAGATAAAACCTATATCTTGAGTTTTCTGAGAATAGTCCTTCAGATCATCTTCATTCTGAGTTACTTTTGCATAGTGAGTAAATTGTGAGAGAGACAACACCTTACTACAAAAAGTCTAACTGCTCGTTAAAACACAATGTCAAATTCATTTTTATGAGTGAATTTAACCGTTTTGGAGGTATTTATTTTTGGTTTGAATTTTCCAATACCAACCCGCTGCTTAAGTGAGAAGTTGTTATGTTTAAAAATCAGACTATCGCTTTACCTCTGTATCTTACAAAAAATATGTAAATGTGAATTGTAAGATTATTTGGGTTAATACAAAATAAACAGAAAAATAAGCTTTTCAAGAACAGTTTGTAAAAGAGTGAGTAGTGAAGACATAAGAGTGTAATGTATAATTTCTTTCAGTTTAAAATACCGCTTTGTATGAAGGAAAGGCATATAGCTGTTCTATTTTTTTGTAACTTTAAATTGGTTACACGAAAAGTTTCCTGTTTCTATAACGTATTTCTTCTATCTCACGAATAACAAATGTAAAATGTATACAAATGAAGCAACTTCAAAAATGAGAACACGAGTTGTTTCTTACATTGTATCTAAAAAGCTGGTTGGTAAACACAGGAAATGAGTCATAAATGTGACACGCGAGGCATTTTTAATATTAAAACAACTACTAGGAAAAGAGATTTCAAAATATAAGTGAACTAATTCTGGATAAGCTATATTTAACGGTATAGCAGGTTTTTAAGTATTGTCATATTTATAAAGAAGCACCACATAGGAAGTATCAAATACTAATTTTACAAGGTTTAAGGTATAACTTAATTTTTTCCCTAATTTTTCACAGGGTTTAGGAGATATATTGCCTATAAAGTATGCTTCTAACTTCTACATTACTGGGTTTGTAAAGTTAGAATCGATTGTACAAGTGTAGTGGTGATTTATCTGCAATGCTGACGTTTAGGCAGCAGGTTAAAAAGATACAACGCGTAAATACACGAGCGTTTACTCCATCTACACGTGCTGGTGAGATCCATAGGCACTTCTTTCCAAGGAAAGCAAAATGTAATACGTATTTGCTTTGAAAAATCTGGTTTAGTAACTGTGTATTCCAGTTAGGATCCGTTATCGTCATAGTCCTCTTCATCGGTATTGCAGGGTTGACTCGACATCCCGCATTCGTTTCAACACACCGTTGACCTCCAAGACATACATAGTTGGAACTGCCAGTTCTAAACAAGGGCATTTTTGGAACCTTTCCACGAACACACTACAGACATAAGCAGCACATGCATCCCGATGATATTCGGAGGATATTTCTACTGCATGAAACGACAAGCACACAAGTAATTACTTTCTCTACTACGTATAGTAAGTAGGGGAAATATTATATTCGACGTCGAGATTTCACCGGAAATATGTGTTTCGAGACCCCCTGAATAAAAAAGCATGTGTGTGTGCGTGCGTGTGTGTCTGTGTGTGTGTGTGTGTGTGTGTGTGTGTGTGTGTGTGTGTGTGTGTGTGTGTGTGTGTGTGAGAACAGCATAACTCAAAAATGGAAAGTCAGTTAAAAGTCAAAGTTGGTATTTGTGTTTAATATTTGCCAAGGATGTGACACTAAGATTTTGAAGAAAATTCTTTACTTTAAACTACTCTTTACACGGAAAATGTTTCGAAAATCTTGATTTTTTTCAACAATGACTCTTAACATTTTTGATTAAAATGTAATATGTTTAAGATACAATTATGGCAAATAAAATGTATATTTTGAATTTTTTGGCTATAGCCCATGTACTCCTGTTTACTTTTGATGGCTTTTGCATAATTGGTAAACCGTAACAGATAGACCAAATCTTACTATACAAAATGCAGATGTCGTTACAACACACAATTGGCAAATGATTTGTGTGTGTGTGTGTGTGTGTGTGTGTGTGTGTGTGTGTGTGTGTGTGTGTGTCTAAAGTCAACAATTTCGAAGATATATCTCGTTATTTGTCAGAATTTTGCAATACTTCTCAAAGGGAGGTCCATATTTACTTTTTATCTCTTGGTCATGCAAAGAGGGAGGAATTCAAAGTCATCACATAGCGACCTCTCTTAAAAGAACCTCTTAAAGCCTACTATAGTCCTCTTACACCTGCAATTAAATTAGCAGTAAGGTAATTCCTAGAAATGCATAACTTGATTAACATGTAATAGAGTTGGGTTGGGTTTAAGGGCCCGTCGACAACTAGGTCATTAGAGACATGTAATAGATAGAGGAATAAGTGTTTGTAAGAATAATTTGTGCCAGAGTAGGGAAAGTTCTGTGAGTGTAGCAATAAACGTTTTTCTCTTCCAAATTACCTCTACGTCTGTAATTTATGCAAAGAATTATTTCGAAAGCTTATTTGTCTATTTATTTCGTTTTAATCGACAAAAATCTTTACAGAAATAGCTACATACAATACAAATTTGTTTATTCGTACAAGAGGACTAGCGACAGTCACATGTTTAAGAACTGGACGCTATATGATGGCCCTTAAAGTCCTTACTCTTTCCATGTCATCAACAGAAACATCTGAAAATCAGCAGTACTTTAAAATAATGATAAAGTAGTGAAATATTCAAACCATTTATAACGAATATCTCGAAAATGGCTTATGCCACAATAAGAATAAGGTGTGTGTTTTAAAGATACACATTTCTTGTGTTGTATATTTTCGTTTATCGCTTAATGCATATCAGTTCTACGATATCATGCAAATTCTTGGAAATGAACGCGACTTTACAGAGTATTCTCAGAATATTTAAGATATAGATCTTATTGGACAGGGGCCCAAATGACCTAGCTGTCGATTGGCCCTTAAACCCCACTCACTCACTCACTCACTCACTCACTCACTCACTCACTCACTCACTCACTCACTCACTCACTCACTCACTCACTCACTCACTCACTCACTCACTCACTCACTCACTCACTCACTCACTCACTCACTCACTCACTCACTCACTCACTCACTCACTCACTCACTCACTCACTCACTCACTCACTCACTCACTCACTCACTCACTCACTCACTCACTCACTCACTCACTCACTCACTCACTCACTCACTCACTCACTCACTCACTCACTCACTCACTCACTCACTCACTCACTCACTCACTCACTCACTCACTCACTCACTCACTCACTCACTCACTCACTCACTCACTCACTCACTCACTCACTCACTCACTCACTCACTCACTCACTCACTCACTCACTCACTCACTCACTCACCCACTCTTATTGCACATGTACATCCGTGGACAAAATAATGAGACATGTCTGGAAAGCCAGGCTACTTTAACGGCAGAGAACAACTCCACGAGTACCAAATGACTTACAGTTTTCAGCAAGTAGGTGTGTCTGGCGTCTGTCTGTCATGTAAGTTAGTAAGTATGTCTGTATGTATGTAAATGTGTACGCGATCCAGACATGACTTATGTTTTTTGTCCACGGGGGTACATATCTTAAATATATAGTATTTTAATCAAAATCGTTTGAGGAGTTTTTCAGAAGATCAAAAATTTTGGAGTGTTGCACGTGAAGGGTAATTTGGGGGCTCCTGAAAATCTTGGTGTTGAAAAATACTCTACTGTTCACACACACACACACACACACACACACACACACACACACACACACACACACACACACACACACACACACACACACACACACACATTGACCTTTTTCTAAAACTTGTTTTTTATTCATAGGGTCTCCAAACGTATATTTTCGGTGAAATCTAGGTACCAAATTTTTGGATGTAATGCCATAGCTTCTCTGCCTACTGTGTATGAAGTAGAGAAAGTAGTAAACATCTCCAATAGAAAACCTCACATGATGAACCGTACTATGTAAATTACTTTATGGCTGCTAAGATTGTTTAAGAAAAGAATCTACATCTAAATTTTGCAAATGTAATCATACCAAAGTTTTAACAAGTAGATTCTGGAACATTTGGTTTTAGTTAGCTTATTCTTTAGACATATCCTTAATATACTGATACGATTTACTGTTTCTGGAACTAAATATTAGATTTTGTCTGATCGAACATAAAATGGTTATATCCAATCAGTGGTTCTCAATAATATCCTTTTAGAATTTACATAATATGGGTAAAAAGTGCATTGCCCCAGGAACGGGAGTTTAAAGGCAAGTTAATTAAATGAACCTCGGTAGTAGCTTTTACGACGTTGCGCCATTAATATTTCCATTATAGATGACAATTGAATACCCTTCGCTGCAAAACATTTAAAACTTCGGTTTGCTTCATTGCTAAAGGAAAGGATACGTGTTCTGTTTAAGTTTTCTTATAATCCTTTTTAACATGGGAAGCAATATAAGACACCTCATTATTCATACACAGTTCAAGGTCACATTATAAGAAACGCCACAAATTATTATTATTATTATTATTATTATTATTATTATTATTATTATTATTATTATTATTATTATTATTATTATTATTATTATTATTATTATTATTATTATTATTATTATTATTATTATTATTATTATTATTATTATTATTATTATTATTATTATTATTATTATTATTATTATTATCATCATCATAATTATCATTATCATTATCGTTATCGTTATCGTTATCATTATCGTTATCATTATCATTATCATTGTCATTATCATTATCATTATCATTATGATTATCATTACCATTACTTTTACTGTTATTGTTATTGTTATTGTTATTATTATTATTATTATTATTATTATTATTATTATTATTATTATTATTATTATTATTATTATTATTATTATTATTATTATTATTATTATTATTATTATTATTATTATTATTATTTATTATTATTATTATTATTATTATTATTATTATTATTATTATTATTATTATTATTATTATTATTATTATTATTATTATTATTTTGTTTTAATCCATAGCTGATTTATTACTTTCTCTTCAGTTTATCTGCTGTAACTAGAGAATGTATTGTAATTCACCCAGAAATTCGATATCGAGGTTTCCTGGTACTCCGCATTTTAACGCTGAGGGCCCCCCCCCCAAAAAAAAAAAAGAACACTTAGAACAAGTATATGTATGTGAGTGCTTGTTTGGAAGAGAGAAAAGGGAGAGGGGAAGGGAGAAGGAGAGAGGTGAAGGGAACAGCACCACTCAGAAGGAGAAGTCGGGTAGATAACCTAACTGGTACTTAAAGCTGGTATCTACCAATCTATCAGGAATATGACACTAATAAATTCAAGAAAATCGCTCCGAATCAAACTACCTTTTACGTGGATTACTTTTTGCTACATTGTAATTTCTCCAGAAAGGCTCTAACTATTTTTATTGAAATAAGATACACGACTAACTAATTGTATACCTTGATCTGGGAAAATCCTCCTCCCTGGGGCTCCCCCCTGCTCCCATATATATTTCAAAATTTGCCCTTAATGAGCAAGAGCCCTGTCAAGGTCACTAGATCAATACAACACACAACACAATTTTGGTTTATGTTTGTAAGAAAGGCATGAATAAGATTCACACAATAAATCTGTAGTATTTTAGAATACATTTGTGCTATTAGAGAAGCCATTTATAGTAATACAATTTTGACTCAAGAACCGTTCTAATGCAGTGGAGCTTTATTAGGCATTTAATACTTTAATATGAAATAAGTAACATATATGTAAACGTATACTGTTGTGATTTCCTTTTAAGGGCACGCAGCTTCCATTTACCAGGGGAAAATGTGGGTCTCTTTGTTCTTGTTCTTCTACTCACTATTTTTGCACGCATGTTTTCAAATCTTCCAGCGGAAGCACAAGTATTAAAACAATGCATTGCTACTTCACTGAACTACTTATGAAATTCAAATGACCGCATGACTCATACTTCCATATTTTTGAGCAAATATGTTTTTGCTGCTGAGAAAAACTTAAACTGGAGAGTGGCATTTTCAAGAAGAGTGGAAAATCTAACTTAGAGTGGTTAAAAGAAAGAGGGGGGGGGGGGGGGAATCTTTGGATTGTATTAGAATACGGTGTTATTATACACAAGAATGGCGTTTTGAGAAAAATCGGTGAAATATTTTCTCATTGTCTAATACCGAAATAAGATGGTATATTTCACAAAAACCTCAAAGCAGGGAGAGGGAAAAAATGAAGAAAGCGTTTCACACTAAACTTCACTTGTGATACTTCAATTAATGAAAGTATATACTGTAATTATTATTGTATATGTCTAATTTCTAACCAGTATGCTTACCAAGTGAATTGGCTCAGAGGTAACCCGTGATACATCAAGTCCCGGGTTCGAATACCCTCGGGGATTTTTTCGTGGTTTTCCAGGTCGGTAGCCGAATGCTGCAGTGGTTCCTCACCTACCAGTCATATATCCATCATTTCCTGTATCCATCATTTCGTTGCATCTATTTCAGCTTCGTATGATTTAGAGTTCTAAGAAACTGCTGAGTTTGTACCGGTTCAAGTATTCTCGATGGTCGCTGGTTGGTGGATGGCCGATTGGTGCCCCTTCGAGCCGGAATTCCCGGGTTGAAGATGAGAAGATTGAGAAGAGTCCTATGCAGCTTCGCGCCGATGTAAGGCTTAGCGTCATTTCAGAATCGTTAGGGATCCCGTTCTTGCTAGCGAGCATCGTCGTCCGAATCTGGTCACCCTTAGGGTCTCCCTTCATCCCTTCTTCACAGGGGTCACATAAGTCACGTGCGCCGCTTCTAGTGACTGTGATTTCCGTCCATGTGACTAACCCTAAATCTAACACTAGGCTCAACTAAAAAAGAGCGCTGCAATTAAACCTATGAGATTATTATAGTTTGACAAACTATAAATGAAAAGTAATCCTATTCTTAGACCATAACGCTGTTAGGTGGAATTTGGAGTTTTTGCACTGCACTTGTAGAGGGTAGAACATTGTGCGATAAGCCGCAAGTTTAGTGCGCATGTGTTCTAATGTTCTTTATTCGCGCATGCACACAACTGCAGGCGTCTGCAGATGCGCGTGCATGTACGACGGCTGCGCGGTACTGATTATGTCGTTCACTCTCCCTGTAGGTACAACTAACCTGTAACGCATGTGAATGCATGCGGCTTTGCGCCCTAATTATCAGGAAGTATTGCCTAATGTGTTTTCATGTAATTCAGTCTATTCTTCTTCGGATTACCCCCCTCCCTTTTCCTCTTTGGACGACTTACGGTTATAAGGCCTTACAAACCAATACCTAGGGTCAGTAGCGTATCGAGAAGCAAGTAATCTTTGCATCATAGCACACAGGATGAACGATCAGCCCAGTGACTGGTAGGGCAGTGAAGAAGGAGAATGAAATGTAGTGCAAGAGATACATTTTTTTGAAAAATCCGCGGATCAAATCACCCAACCTAGCTATCGCCTAGCGACTGAGGAAAACCGCGAAAAAACCTTCGCTCAGGTAAGTCGGTCTCGGGGATTTTAAACCGGAAATCTTTCACGTTACCCAGTGCCACCTCGCTCGGTAATACAATTTATTAGACCCCAAAATTTTGTTTAAAGTTGGAACTCACACAAGAATTCTCTAATGAAGGGGAATCACAGGTGACACAACGACTTTAGACTTTAGCTAGTACGCCAGCGGAAGGGGTTTACCAACTCTTAGCTAGGGTGTAAGACCACAACAGTCGTGCAGGAACATTGCGCTTGTCTAGCATGCAGATTTAAATCCCTGTTGAATCAAGCTGCAGCACTCCATATTTAGTTTCTCTACTATCTACTTGCAGTGAGTATACAAAGCATTATTATTCGATAATGAGATTTTCCCGTAAATACAAGTTTTGAGACTACCTGGAACAAAACGGAGCATTTTTAGAAAAACGCGCGTGTGTGTGTGTGTGTGTCCACGTGTCCTTGTATGCGTTTACCTTTGAACAACATCATTCAAAAACGAAAAGTCGATTAAAAACCACACTTGATACTTAAATTCAGCCTCTTCCAAGGATACGATACAAAAGCTTTCCAAAAAAAAAAAAAAAAAAAAAAAAAAAAAAAAAAAAAAAACACTCACACAAAATTACCCTCTATATGGAGGAATTATACAAATGTTTGATTTCCTCAAAAATGGCTGTTACAATTTTGAATAAAGTGCCATTTGTTTAACATATTTTCATGACAAATGAAGACTTGATGACTTTTGCATAATTGATAAGCTGAACGAGATGTTACAAAAAGAAATGTAGGTCTTGTTAAAGCACAATTTAAGTGAAATAAATTTTTATGGAGCTAAGCATTTTCAAGTTATTCCGTCTTACTGGTTTGAATTTTCAAATATCTACACTTTTCTCAAATAGAAAGCCATTATTCGTTTCATGACGTGGTAATGCAAAGAGAATGGAATTTCAAAGCCATCAATAGCGACCAGCCCTTACACAATTTGAGTATCGCTTAAGGTTACTCTATTATCCTATTCCCATTTTCCGATTAGGAAATACGTAATAAAGACATTTCTACAAACGCCTATCTTGATTAATATGAAATGGAGGAATAAGCTTCCTAAGAATAGTTTGTAGAAGAGTGCGTAGAAAAAGTCACATGAGTACTCACATGGGATATTTTTTGAAGTTTTGCCTCAGGCCTTAGGACAATTATCAACTGATTTTAGTCACACAGTTTAAGCGCAGAGGCTTGCTTCTCCCGCCCCCCCCCCCCCCCGCCCCGCCTTCATATCTGCTCCCGACTATAACAATACCAAAACGCTTGTAAATAAAACTGTAAGAGTAGAAACAAGTACTTCTAAGTGGTGTAACAAGAAAAAATAATTTTACCATCACTGATGTTATTTGGGCTCCATATTCCAACAAAGTAACAAGTTATTCGGGAATAACGCTATATGTATGTCTTGTCAAAATTATGTTTCAACTTCTAGCAAACTTTATAGAAGGCTTATCAGTAATGTTCTATCTGTATTAATATTAGGGTACTGTATTAATATTAATTTTGTTCTTTTTTTCCTTTCAGACGCCTTGTGGAACACCAACGGCATGCTCCTTACACTGCTTGTGTCTTTTCTCCTATTCAAAGGGGTAAGCTCAATTTATTTTTTATGATTTTATCATTTCATTGGTTAGGTAACTTGTATAAGTAAAAATACAAATTAGCACTATATTGTAGTAAAATTAGTGTGTGGTACGCACAAATGTATATTATATGCGATATCTATACTAGGTGACCGACTTCATCCGGCATTGCGGTAATTAGATAGCCCCTCGTGCGTTGCAGAACTCAACGGCGCGATTCCTATTAAGCGGGCACCAGTGGCGTGAGTGAACTTTGTTCTGCCTGTAAGGGAAGACGAGCGATGATCCCGAGGCTTCAACTTTCGTGTGTAGCCCGTGATAATGGACAAGAACAGTCGTAAAATATTTATAATCTGTAATCTGTATAGAATGTATCTAACAGAAGGAAAATGAAAAATGAAATTGAGCAAATGTAGATGATGAAACCAGTAAGTCCAGTATTAATTATAAGCACCAAAGTGCTTGAAGTTTACATCAAAATGTTTCCAAAACGTTGTTTCTTAATCTCATACAGATTTCTTAGTAGTTGTTTAGCAAGAAATCAATGTATTTTACATTTGTTATACTAATTGGTTGGGTGTTACGGTACAGAATTCGTAATAAAAATAAAATAAGACGCTACCACATTATTTTTAAAATACTAACACCCGTACATTGTTTTTCCACTCTTCTGGTTATTAAAAAAAAAAAAAAAATAGACACTTAAGTATACGATTTGTAACAATTTATTCTTAATGGTCAAATTAATTGTAATATCTTGAACAATTTAAAAATGTAGCAAAATCCATGTACTAGTATTTTAACTTCATTGTCAACGGCATTCTGCTTAAAATTTGAACAACACTGTGTACAAATTACCCATAAATTGTTTGGAAAAATTTTAATGCACAAATGTGTACGAAAACTAAAAAGTACATTGGAAGTAATTACAGACTTTTATGCCGTGAGCTCTTGGTCATTTAATTTGTCACAAGTTGAAGGTTTAGAAGGCGCTGGGAGCAAACCGTATAGCATGTAATTGGAGCTAAATTTTGAAGGCACTTTCGTCATAAAATTTGATTTATATTTAGAGCACATAAATCATTAACTGTAAACATCTTTTGAGACGATGAACAGAATTTAGGAAATAATTATTATTTATTTATGCCAACAAACTTACCGTTGGTGTTTTTAAACACACAAACCGTGTGTGGGCAATGTTTGAGAGGTGGAATGGAATTGAAAAATTCAATGCTACAGCTAGGATTTGAGCCACAGACCCTCCGCTTACTATTCTATGAAATAATTGCCAAATGTCTTCCAGCACCTTAAGTCATAATGCTGTGTATAATGTTCCTCACGGTATAGAATCAATGTTGCCCGACAAGCTGTCGCCTGTAAGATGCACTCCTGGATCCCACGCATAACCTTAAGATGTGTTGGTGGACTAATGTGTCTTAAAAGAAATATCATTTCTCAACATACTCAAAAGAAATGGGATCGGCGCCGGTGTTTCTGGTGCTAGATAATACCTTTAGAAAATATCGAATATGTACGTAGGTTTGTTACTTATTTTTATTTGGGAGAAAACAGAAAGAAAACACAATGGCTCTCTTGCATTTGCGTCATACAGTCCGACACAAATTGATAAAAGCATATACGTCTATCCCCTACTTATAACTTTTGTTTAATGAAACACAGAAGGGCAATTTTCACTTCACTCTCACATTTTCTTTGTCATTCTGAAAGCTGCCAAAAGCATCAGCGAAAGGGATGAAAAGAGTTCCAGAAAAAACCTACACATCTAACTGCCAACGCCATTAGACGGCAATTTCTTCAAGGCTAGTGTATTCTCACTGCTGGACGAGATAATTTATTACAGAGTTAATAAATAAACACAAACAAGTAGTTCTAAACTGCAAAGGGAACTTATCGAAACAAACAAAATGTTCTGGATAAACTTTGGTCCTTCAAAAATCATACAAAAATAGAGTGACTTGCAATATATTTGGCAACACAGCATTACTTTTTTTTGGTAGTGCTCAGCGCCCACTTTTGTTACATGTGGCTCCGCAGTGAGTGACACTGATGATACATGGAATAAAGATGGAAATCGGATGTGCCTCTTTGTCCATCACAAGTCCCACATGCGGTAGAGTCTGGGATCGAACCGGACCGCTTTGGTGAGAGGCAAATGGTCTAACCACTCGGCCATGGCGCGGCCTTACATAACACTACTGAAGCAACGCTTACCCTAACAGACGTTGATTTCCTTATTGTATCGAGACAGCAATTCTCCAGAATGCGAACAGCAACGTGTAATGAACTGATGAAATACACTGAAATGCTGATAAAAGAATGCCAACTGTTGATTATTCAGATTGCATAACATTTTTCATTGCTGTATTGTACCTCGATTCAATTTTAACGATCTGTTTTAACATAAATTTATATTATTACACAGCGGGAATATCGCATGTGCATTCAAACGGGAGACGAGTCAGTTTTATCTGCGTTACCCGGTAACCTTTCTGCGCCATTAAGCATTTCCGAAATATTCGTTGTTATTTGTTTGAATTTTTTAAAGAGGGGAGGTTGGATTTACCTCCTTCCACTAAATATCTGTTCATTAGTGACTTCTTTGGTACTACTTGCGTTTAAGAAGTCTATCAATATTTGGCGATAAAGTCGAAGATTCGCCAAGTGATGGAAGCGTAACCAATTGCGATACTGACTTTCAGCTATTATCTTAGAGCTATACTCACTCTTATACAAAATATTCCTGCGAATGTTTATTTCCTTATCTACTTCATTTTAATCGATATGCGCATTTTCAGAGATTATCTTATTGCTAATTTTCTTGTAGGTGAAGAGGAATATAGGAATACACTAGGCTAGGATTTAAGTGATATGCAAATGTTTTGAGAGCTTGTTGCTAAGTGATGCCCTTGAAACTCCACTCTTTTTGCAAGACCAAGAGATTAAAAAAAAAAAATCCTATTTGAGTAAAGTAAAAGTATTGGCAAATTCAAACAAATAATAAAGAATATCTCGGAAATGGTTCACTCAAAATAAAAAGGGGGTATTTGACACAAATTGTGTTTTAACGAGATCCACGTTTTTTACTGAGCAAGCTTTTGCCTGTCCCTTACTGTTTGCCATTTATGCAAAAATCATCTTGAATGAAGAGGTCTTTTGAGAACATTTCCGGAAAGTTCAAGGTATGACTTAGAAACTGCCATGGAATCGCCTGTTTCTGTCTGTCACTGAACACTGACTGCTTGAGAGTCTAAACACCACAGGCGTGTTTCACCATCCGACTGAAAGAGTGAGGTTTTAGCAGCTAATTACGTAAGCGTCTCCAAAGAGACAAGGTTGGACATCGCTTTTCTAGACCCGTATAAAAAATCCGAGTTGTTGCATTCACATGACTTTCTCTAATCTTGTACTAACCAGTCTTACAAACTCTTATTCCTATATCTTCATCATGTTAGTTCAGATAAACATTTGCAGAAATTATCCTAAGAATATGGGAATACAGTAGGCTTTGAGCGATATACAAATCTTTTAAAGCTGGTCGCTATTTGAAGGCTTTGAAATTCCGCTCTCTTTGCTTCATTTGGGAAAAAAACTCACACAAATAACGAGGAATATCTCAGAAATGGTTCACTCTATAAAATGTTATTTGGGCATAAACTTTGTTTTAACAAGATCTACAGTTTTTGTGCAGTGACATTTGATCTATCTCTTACGGCTTACCAGTTATGCAAGTCATTAAGAGTAAATAGGACTATATGGGCTATAGCGAGAAAGTTCTAAATATATATTTCATTTGCCATAAAAATATCTTAAACATATGGCACTTTAATCAAAATCGTTAGAGCCATTTTCAAGAAAATAAAAATTTTCGAAAAATTTCCATGTAAAGGGTAGTTTAGGGTGGAGGAATTTTCTTCAAAATCTTCGTGTCGTGTGCTTAAAGGGCATTCAACTTAAATACCAGCTTTGGTGTTTAACCGACTTTTGTTTCTGAGTTCTGCTGTTCACACACACACACACACACACACACACACACACACACACACACACACACACACACACACACACACACACATACATACACACACAAACACACACACAGAGACCTTTTTCTAAAACTGTTATTTTGGATTCAGGGGGCCTCAAAACAAATATTTCTGGTGAAATCTTGACATCTTGGGTAGATTACAATACTTCCCCTACTTCTACACGTGGTAGAGAAAGTAATAAACAGTGTGTCTGATGGCGCATTTAGTGTTATTCATTGGGTACTCACCGATTTGTGGTTTGTTTGTTTGAGGCCTGCTAAAACTCTCTCTCTCTCTCAGTCTCTGAGTGAATGTGTATATGTATGTGTGAATATCTGCATGTGTGTGTATGTGTGTGTGTTTGTGCGCGCACATAACCCAAAATAATTTTGGATACATACTAAACTCAGTGTTTAAAACCAATATCTTCCAAAACGTGTAACATGAAGACTTTCAAGAAAAATCGCTCACCCCTAACTACCCTTTGCATTGCAAACTTTTTGTTATGCTTGATTTCTTCAATAACGGTGTACATACATTTAAAATATGGGGTTATCGAGAAATCACTCCGCAGTCTCCTGTAACCAAAAGTCTCCTAGAGTTGGGAATTCCGGTGACAGCATTGGCTGCCGCGAGCCTATGGTTATTTATAACGTTCCACAAAATAAAGTATATGACAGATTCACGTATGTAAATGAAAGGTAGTGTAAACAGGATATGAAGTTATCTTGAGCGGTACACACCGGCACGATGCGGAAGAACTTGTTGGTAACTCTTTATTTATTGAACACCAGGAAGTTATATCTTTAATGTTCTGGAAATATGTTATGAATTTCTCTTCATTCGGTAGGAATTTTGTATAGTTGCGTGTAACTGGTAAACAATGAGAGAGACAAAGTTTTCCTAGGAAAAATGTAAATCACCTTAAAAGCGGCAATTTTTTTTTAAATAACTGATTTTGTGGCATATCAACCCCCCTTTTTTATTTTGTTCTTTAACGACGCTGTCAATTGCCAGGATCACATCAGCGTCGCCGGTGTGCCGGAATTTTGTCCCGCAGGAGTTCTTTAACATGCCAGTAAATCTACTGACATGGAGCTGTCGTTTTTAAGCACACTTAAAAACCATCGGTCTGGGTTGAACCCGCGACCTTGGGATCAGTAGGCCAGCGTCTAACCAACTGAGCCACCCAGACCGACATATAAACCCCTTCTAACCTGTATAAAGTAACATGCACCAATATTATCACATTATTAATTTTCTGATTTACATATTCCAATAAATCCGATAAATGTTGAAATGGCTCCTATTAACGTCCTGACGATGTAGAAGTTGTTGTTGTAGTGTTTAACGCCCGCTTTTACTACTACGGCACCGCAGGCGGTGACACTGATGATACATGAAGATGGAGCACCGGTGGAATGAGATGGCGGGGGAAACCGGAGTACCCGGAGAAAACCCGCCCTGACGCCGCTTCGTCCACCACGAATACCACATGCGGGTCCCTGGGATCGAACCCGGGCCGCCTAGGTGGCAGGCGAGCGCGCTAACCGCTCGGCCACGGCGCCGCCTGATGTAGAAGTGGAACTAGCAAGCAAATGTTCACAGTAGCAATTATGTCAACATTTAATAGATCTAGAAAGCTTCTCGGCGTAAACGACACAAAATACAAGCAACAAATTTAAACAGAGGTGATTTCTGTGCACCAGTTTTTCGAAATTTTTTTCGGCAACTTTTCTTTTATTAAGTTCAAAGTTAAGCAAATTTTGATTTTATGCGCCCTTTTTGGTAAATAAAGAAATTACGGCTTATGCCGTTGTTTTTTGAGTTCTTTCCTAAGAGGACATAATACTGAACTGTCAAAATCTTTGCCACTTTTTTATTTTTATATCAAAAATACCCCAAAGTTGTTTCTTTTACACAATGATATTAATTTTATCCTATGACTATTTTTGACTCAATGTGGTCATTTTCAAAATCTAGATTTTGCGTTTGTGGAGTTGACTTGCAATCCTCCTTCCCTGTTCTTCACACACAGGCACACACGCACAGACACACACACATAGACACACACACACACACACACACACACACACACACACACACACACTGCATGTTCTTTGCAGTTGTATACTTCCCACAGCAGATAACCTTCGCTTAGTTCCAGCCAGGTCACTCAGGCAAACAGTCAAAATGTTCACCAACATCTACAGAGACACAAGTAACAGAGACTGGATCACTCCAGTCATTATTATTTCTTAATCATTAGCTTTTCTAGTGGTTAGGACAAAGAAGAACTGCAGCAGATAAAGACATCCCATCATAGGTCTCCTGCGAATCCTCACTGGTTACGACCCTATCCAACATAGACTCTATAGACTGTTAACGAGTGGCATGTTATTCTGGGAGACTCATTGGGCCAGTTAATTTGGCTCCTAGCCATATACAGCAACTTTATTTGAAATACTTCCAGAGTGGGATTAATAGTGAGGATTCTTCAGAAGATGCGCTTGTTCAGTTACACCTAAATTACTCCTTTCAGCACAATGATACAGCCACATCATTCTCTCAACAATGTGTACCCCGAACGGTGGATAGGTCATGATAGTTGCATTTGGTGAGCAACGAGATCGTGTTCTGAATTGTTTTTTGATAGAGATATATCAAAGCCAGAGCTTAGGAAATGGAACCATAAAATCCAGAAAACTTGGAAGAAAGGATAAGTGGTGTCTGTGCTTCAATATCAGCAAAAATATTCTAACGTATCCATCCTGACACTGTGAAGCACTCACATCAATGCATTTACCAAGGCGAATATGTATTTCAACATTTTTATTAAGAATAATGTATTACTAGAGTATCATTTAATTCTAGACAGCTTTAATAACCTTCTAGCTTCAACTTGTGTCATGTTGTTGTACTGATTGCGGATTAGCTGTAACACTTAACACATCTGCTCAGGTTTTGCACAGCTACAATCGTGAATTATTGTTTATGGCCGAATTGACGCACACGCACACTCAAAGTCAAACACCAAAACCCGGGTATACCGTGAAACGTTCTTGATTAAAGAAAACTTTCTCGAGCCCAGTCGGAATTGAATCTTGGCCCCGTGCATAGCTTACAGGTGATCTACCAACTGAGCTATGGGATCAGTCATAGCAGTTGGTGTTTCCTTTCAAGCATTGGTCTTTCATTTATCAAGATCTCCTCTCCTTCGCTATGAAGTCCCCTTCACAGTTCTGCTTAGGCAAACCTTTTGGCATCCACGCTATGCTATGCAATGAAAAGCGCCTGGTGTGGGTCACTTAGTATATACAGAATGGAAGGTACTGCTTCGGCCATACGTTAACCAGGGATTCTACATGATAAGTGTAACAAATATGTCCAACACAATTATTGTCAATAAAGAAACGTTTGGCCGAAAAAAAAAAGTCTGTCAAACATTTGGAATCATCTAGCATCTTGACAAATGGATATAAATGGTTTATTATTTCACTAATTGTAGCGCAAACATTATATGAACAATGCTGTAATGCATTTTTACCTTAATTTGAATGAATTTGGTCACAATTTAATGTTAAAATATAACGTGAAGTTTAATTTCTAAGTGACATTTGGCAACATCATGTTAATTTATGTTATGACTAAATTCATTCATATTAACGTAAAAATGCTTGCTTTAAGGAAAGAGGTCTGCTCAGTTTTATTCCAGTAAAGTGGTATGGCATTCATAGCACAAAATTAAAGTTGCAATACAATTTTTAAAATATATATTTAAAACATAAATAATGTGACTACAATGATAAAATATATGCCAAATTAAAAAGAAAATTGCAAATTAATAACACTGCGCAAAAGAATTAAAAATCAAACTTTGTCAAATGTTGCCACTTGTACCTCCTCTTAAAAACTTTTTGCTTTGTCTACTACCCAAAGATTCGATACTATTATTTCACCGGAAATACATGTTTTGAGGCCCAGTGAATTCATAAAAGGCAGTCTTAGAAACAGGTGCACGCGCCCCCGTGTCCCTTTGAAGAGCATAAATCAAAAACGAAAAGTTGGTTAAATACCACACTTGGTATTTAAGTCCAGTACCTTCAAAAGATAAAACGCGAAGATCTTTGGGAAGATATGCCCACCAAACTATCTTTTACATGGAAGATTCTTCTAGATGCCCTATGTTCTAAAAATGACTAACAACTTTGATTAAAATGTTGTGGATTAAAGATATTTACATGACAAGTAAAACGTAGATCTTGAATATTCTGGGAATAGCTGAAGTTCTCTTTATTCGGGATAATTTTTATAATCCTGTATGACTTGTAAACATTAAGCGACAGAAGAAATGTACTAAACAAAAAGTTCAAAATGGATAATTTAATCCAAATAAGTTTTTCTGTCATCAGTCATTTCCGAAATATTCATTAGTGGTAGTTCGAACTTTCAATGCTTGTTATTCTTTCAAAGTCCTTTCGATATTCAGTTGTTTATCACATTGCATGGAATTTTAAGTCCAGCATATGTCCAGTTCTTAAACATTTGACTATCCTATTCCCTCTCTATCCATAACAAAATGTGCAATCTGGTTCTCTCTGAAAAAGTTTGTCTCAATAAAAATACAGTAACTTTCATACTAGTAGTTTGTATAGACAGGTATAGGTAGAGAAGGTCACGTGAATGAAAAGCATCATATTGTTATTTTTGTTGTTTTAGCGTTCACTTGTGCTAATTGTAGTGACCTATAAGCGATATATTGGCACTAAGGAACAATCGATATGAAGCAAGTTTGACATTCCATAAGAAGGAGCGGTGCTGGCACACTGACTATCAACGCTTGCGCTGTAACGGAGTATTGGCCAGCCTCGGGCACTATGTTGACCTACAGGATACAGATAAACGCGCATTCTAGGTCAAAGAGCGGCTAACACATATTCGTGGTAAATTCCTTTCCTCTCTTTAAATCGATAATCAGAAATACTTACACGGGATTCGTTTCTTTCTTTTCTTTAAATCAGTTCTTGTCGAAATTTTTACCTCTGCGATCACCTGATAACTGAAAATAATAACAAACCCGTATTTGATGAGGTATATTCACAAGACTTTTTCAGCCTGAACTTCCACAAGTTATTCCTACAGAAACTTATTCTTTTATCTGCTTCTTCGCATTCACAATAACATTTTTCAGAATTGAGTTTTAAAACACATTTCAGTGTCGGTGGAAAGTAAATACAAACCCCTCCGCGGTCAATTGGTAAGCGAGCTAAGTTATCGTCCGGAAGTCCCGGGTTTGATTCCCAGAGTTTAAGAATGTTTCTTTAATTAGGATTCTTCCTACTGTCCTTAGAGCGAGTCTGGAGGGTGAATGTGCATGTGAAATTAAAATTTAAACAAAAATGACGATATACTACCGTAACCTAATCTAGAACTTTAGCCGCAATAGATCTCCCGTGGGTCGCGGTGCGCGAGGTTTCCCATTTGTTGTAATCCCCTAACTATAGCCCCTTCACGTCACAGGGATGCTGCATTTCTGTTATTTGTTGCTTATCTCACAACGACACATATGAGCTTTGGAATATATCACCTGGTTTGTAAATGTTCTTTATGATGTGGGCACAACTTATTTACTTCTTTCATTAGATACAACTACGGGTGTTATGGATACAACCGTAGATATTTGTATTGGTAATTCAAGACAGCGTAATGAACAATATTACTTCATTTTCGTATTAATAATTATAGTTAATAAGAGTAGTATGTTTTCAGAGTGGTTATACCTACCTCCAAATATGCGTGCGCACGAACTATACAAGCTTATCTCCCCGAGAGCGTGTGTCATGTTGTTGGGGAGTGAAAAGCATCGCGGGTAATTTTCGCGATAGCGAATGTCGAGGTCGAGGTCACTCGCACGAAACTAATAACATTGGAGCAATCTGTTAACGCTCTTACGTACCCAAATATTCATTATTTGTGTTATATGCAACTTACAACTTCATAGAGAAAGAAACAAAACTAAGTTTAAATGTAATGCTTATCCTTGCATTCCAATACATTCACTGCTTATTTTAATGTGTAACCGATTTCGAACGCTTGCCATACTGCCTGGGTAAGTAAGTTATCGAAGTGTGAACCGGTGCGAATAAAGCGGATGTTCTATACTGACAAGCGTTGTTCTTTCCTTGGCGCAGTTACGTCCGTGCAGAAAATATCAGGTAGTAAGTTATGTGATGCGTTTGTGGGAAAACTGTTAGGTGAAGAGCAAAAAAAAAAAAAAAAAAAAAAAAAAAAAAAACATCACTAACACACTGAAGTGGATATTTATACGTGATATATATGGAACATATTTGTTTTTTAATCTGCTAGGTGTTTTGGTTCCACTGAATGTAAATGTCTCTTCCAGCCTTTCTGTGAACTCAGGACATGCATTGTGCAATACCTTACCATCGTGCATGTCTCTCACCCTGTATTCACCGAAAGCGAATGCGAGTCATATCAACATCAAGAGAAGCTAGCAGTCTCAAATCGCGAGGAAACATTCACCTTAAAGACAATAAAGTCCGGGCTACTGACAGCACTACACAGTCATCAGTTGCACGAAGCATGTAGCAGTGAAAGTTTAACATAAAGTCATTCAATGTCTTCTTAAGTGTTCGTCACTTTTATTTCTTTCTTTCCTTTTTTTATGCTTTGAATACTTGTCATTTGGTTTTTCCATTTTACAAATGTATATCTAGTTATGTTGAGAATATGACTTATGTTCTAATACTTTTAAATATAAGTAACTAACTCTAGTTCACTTGCCAATCTGTGTACTTGTATAATACATGAAAATATAACCTTACTTGGAAGAAAAATTAGGCTAAGAACTATTAATTACATGTGCTGCTTAAAGAATTTTCAAGTATATAAAATTCATTGAGATTAAACGATTACATAGAAAGGGAGTGCTAACAGGTACAATTTTCAGTGCAATAAACCACCAGTTTGTTCCTGTTCCGTAACAAGTGCTGTATTTTAAAGCTAATAAAAACTGAAACTAGTTTCCAGATATTTATTTCAAAGAAAACGTTTGTGTGAGGAAAACATTTTATAAATGTTGCAATTAAATTTTCCTCCTCTTCTAGTGCCATACTCAACAGTAAAATATCGTATCCGAAAAGCTTCGAAAACTGAATTGACCAAGCAATAGTCAGTTATGTTGCACAGAGCTGAAATAAAACTTGGATAAGTATAGGATTATTTAGTACATATTTAAAGTTATGAAATTATGCCATACTTATATTATATTAAGTTCTCACGTTGACAACTGATTATGACTGAACGTAGATTATAAACAGATTATCAAATCCGTGCAATCATAAGATGAGGTTATTGTTTTAAATGACATGCAGTGTATTATAAGGTCCTGAAATAACCTAAAAGAATATTCTCAAGGACAATGATTGTATTTCTTTTTCCTGACCTTGTGTTGCAGATATTTGCAGAAGATGTGGAGGTGGTGGAGGCGGTACCAGGGACAGTGCAGGGTGTAGGTCCTTCTATGGATGGAGGAGACACAGGGGATTCTCCGTTGGCCCAGGACCGTGGCGATGACTCGGAGCTGTCCAGTTCAGATCAGCTTGCGCTGGAGTCCGGAGATCAAGGGCCTAGTGGTGCTGGGGGATATGGTCCACAACCCCAGAGAGGACATCCTCACCGCGGAGTTCCGGGACTTGGACTTCCGCCACCCCATTCCCTAGGAAAACCTTATGGAAACTCGCATCATGGGAAACAACCTGTGTTTGATCATGGCATTTCCTACCATGGACCTCCACCTCCACCACCAGCTCAGAAGCAACCAGAAGCTATGGACAAGATATATGGTGGTGGTGTCAGTGCTGGTGGTGCCAGTGGCCTCAGTGGGGATGTTTGGCCTGCACCCATGCCCGACATGCCTAAAATTGTCTCACTTGATGTTAAATGCGAGAAAAATCTCATGAAAGTTTATATTGGTTTCGACAAACCTTTCTATGGCATAGTATTCAGTAAGGGACATTACAGTAACGTGAACTGTGTTCACCTACCCGCAGGTTTAGGTCGCACCTCGGCTAACTTTGATATCAGTATTCACGCATGTGGAACCGCAGGTAACACGGAAAATGGGCTTTATGGCTACGGTGCAGACTCAGGTTCTGGCACTTATTTCGAAAATATCATCGTAGTACAGTACGACCCACAAGTGCAGGAAGTGTGGGACCAGGCACGTAAACTTCGGTGTACTTGGCACGACCAGTATGAAAAGTCGGTCACGTTCAGGCCTTTTCCTGTAGATATGCTGGATGTGGTCCGTGCCGACTTTGCCGGTGATAATGTGGGTTGCTGGATGCAGATTCAGGTCGGCAAAGGTCCTTGGGCTTCGGAGGTGTCCGGACTGGTCAAGATCGGTCAAACAATGACAATGGTTCTGGCTATTAAAGATGACGATTCCAAATTTGACATGTTGGTTCGCAACTGTATGGCGCACGATGGTAAACGAGCTCCTATACAACTGGTGGACCAGAAGGGCTGTGTCACGCGACCCAAACTCATGTCTCGCTTTACAAAAATTAAGAATTTCGGAGCAAGTGCTTCGGTTCTCTCCTATGCACATTTTCAAGCCTTTAAATTTCCGGATTCTATGGAAGTACACTTTCAATGCACCATTCAGATTTGTCGATACCAGTGTCCCGATCAATGTTCTGAACAAACGTCCCTTCTTCATGGAGCCCATACAACCTTACTGGAGGCCCAATCAGGTGCAGACCCAGCTTATGGTCCTCCCCCACCTCCTGCTCCACCACTGCCACTTGAAGCTTATCTACAGGCCGCAGCAGGAAGGCCAAGAGACGAGCGCCGAGTGCGTCGTCAGAGGCGAGAAACTGACCCTGAAAAAGAGGTACGTCATTTTGTCTGAGGTAATATCTACATATTAAGCAAAATGTGGTAAGAAATATTACATTTGATAGTTTGAAACTAAAGTTTACCGTGAAAAAGAAGACTCTTTTTTTGCGATATCTATAACCTGAGCAAATGCTAGTAGGTCAAGATTAAGAAGATATATGTACCAAGTAATGCTAGAATTTAAAATGTTATTGTAAAGCAAGACACTCTGAAGATACGTTTAAATAGTTGTGTTAGATGGCTGTTGATACAAAGTATTTAATTTGTAACCTATATCTAGTTGTTATAAACAAAGAGAATTTGAGGTTTCGAGAGTTTTTCATATCCGTGCAATTCTTTCTCATTAATGCCAGGGGATATTTTTAGTCGTAATTGCTAATATAGCAGACGTTTCAAAGCATCAAATCCTGTAGGTTAAAAGGGGAGTTTTAAAAAGTTTAAGACTGTATGTAGAAGTGTTTGTCCCATTTATAGCGATTCATGTCCATTCGGTTTTATTGAATATGTATATAAAGAAATACTTTGTGTGTGCTTCGGAAAACAGTTTTTGAAACTTTGGATTCAAGAAATATATGAGGACATTTGTGGGCTACTTACAATTAAAAAAGAAACATTGCCCTTTTCTAACTTTCAAGACTTTGCATACATAAGCCTTTGCATACACACCTAGATTTGAAGGTTACTTCATAAACTTAAATCTTACACCAACCACACGTTTCCAATTCCTTATATAATTAAAAATCTAAATTATTTATCTATACAAGGGCATCTCTGAAACACACGTCTTAGGATAGAGCAAAAGGTATAGAAAAGAGACTTACAGTGTGTATGTTTGTATCTCTATGGTTAAAACGTTTGCTGATTTGCCACACGTGGCTTTCTCTACTCACTCTTGTGCAAACTGCTCTTAAAAACGCTTTTTATTCTATCTATGTCATATTAATCGAGAAAAATGTTTGTATAAATGACTTCATTACATATTTTCCTATAGATACAACGGGAATAGAACTTAAGCGATAGTCCAATCTTTTAAAAGCTGATCACTGTGGCATCCCATTCTCTTTGCATGGTCAGGTCAAGAACAACGAATAATGATTTCCTATTTGAGAAATTATAAATATTTAAAAATTTAAACCAATAACAAACAATACATTGAAAATTATCTCCGCAAAAAAAAAAAAAAAAAAAAAAAAAAAAAAAAAAAAAAGCGTAAATACTGTGCTTTAAGATATCTGCTTTTTTGTACTTTTTGTGCAGTGTATTTTGAATTTTGAAATCTCGGCTTTAGGGTTGGGTGGATTTCTCCCTGACTCATCCATTTTCACGCAATTGCCAAAATTAACCGTTACTTCTGTGCATCCCTTCACCCTCTGTGACCTTGGAATAGGCATTGTGTTCCTTCTCACAAAGTCGTTCCCTTAACATAGCATTACAAACAATGTTTTTCTCTCCCTACACTCGTCTCGAAAAACAGCTTACCTACGCGGAAATACGCCCATGTTTCTTATACTACAACACTAGTAAGTAACACTTTACATCACATCTTATAACCTACATATTTACAACAAAATATAATTACACATCTGTCTTGGAATACCTTATGATTGTATTATGGTCAACAGTAAATAAATTAATCTTGTACCAGCGAGACAGTGAGAGTTCCCTTCACACGTTTTATCAAACAGAGGTGAGTGGGACTTAAAAGCACTGGCCAAAATTGTTGCATTAGCATTCTGTGATATAGTAGAAAGATAATTTTTTGTTTTTATTTATATTCCTGTTAAAACTATATCCAGTTGAACATAGCCCTTCAATCTTGTGAGCATACACACACTGTAGCAAATCGATAAAATACTTTTTGCATCATAAGTATAATGATTTACAAGGTTGTATTAATCCAGAAGTAAAAGACATTTTTATACTGGAATACTTTACAAATGTCAAGTCAGGTGAAAACATTACTCGTACGTATATTAAACCACAAGTTTAGTAAATATTTCTCCATTGAACGGCTTAGTCCATTCAGTATTGCTCAAATAGACATTTGAATTAAGTATAGTTTCCTTAAAGTAAGCGTTTGTTTAATTTAATTTCAACTGTTTACACGTTAAACACAATTATATAAGTAAAAGATGCACTTCTTGAATGTAATTGTTTTTAGGAAGAGCTTAAAAATGTATTGCCCTTTAATTATTTCAAAATGTTTAAGCTTTATAAGCAATGTACTTTTATGAATGTTTAGGATGTCATGCGAATATTTAATTTGCATTTACTTCTAAGGGACATGAATCATATGCCTAGAAATTCCTTTGAATACGCTTGACTAACACGATTACATTTTTAAAGCAACATATTTTCAGTAAAGGTTGTATATTTATGATACAGATTGTATTATTTCGCTCCATGTGCATTTCATAGAACTGTATCTTCTACTAATACAACAATAAAATTGTGATTTCATTCTAAAATCTTTTCACATTCAATATGCTGTATGCAATGTTACCTTTGGGGGGTACTTTGTGACCACCACTGTTAACAAAATGTCTGAGAAATGTTTAAAGCAAATGTATATTAAGAATGGGTATTATATCTTGTCATGTTTATAAAGGTAATGTTTAACATTGTTTAACTATTCCTTTCTGCTACTTTTACATGAATCACATTATACTGACGGGGCAGTACTTTATGACCACCTTGACATTTTATTGTTTCTCAAAAAACCAACTGTGAAAATTTTTTTTAAAAATGTGTAATTCAGTAGTAGAAATAGTGATTGACAATAATTATTAACTGCATGGCTTTAATCACAACATTAAAAGAGAAAATTTGAAAAACTACAGAAGGTGACCATGAAGTACCCCCCTCCTCCTTGGTGTTGTCAGAAGTAAGAAAGATGTTAACTTATGTTGCAGGTGGGAGTTAACAGGGTGATCCGTGTGGTGTCTACCGGAGACCTGACGTTTTCTCTGAATGACAACACGCTCAGCGAGAATGAGACCACATCTACGGTCGTGTTCCCGGGAAAAACTGATGACCCATCAGCTGGCGGGCTCATCTGCATGACAACCCCAGGATTTGCAGCCACGCTCGTTGTACTCCTGGCAGTTTTGGTCATCTCCTGCCTCATGTCAGCATTTCTCTGTGTGCGCTTGAGGCCAACCTCGGACAAAAATTCAATCGTTTCCTTCGCTAATTCCTCGCCTACTGGAAAGATCGGATCTTCGAAAAGGTCCAAAGGATGTCTTTACTCGTAACACTGTGCATATCGTGCCATGTTTGGAGAACTCATTCAAAGTGGAGAGACATATGGCAAGACTTATTCAGCCATAATGTTTAACTATGATGCAATAACTTGGTTGTTGCAAAATAATGTGATTCTGGTCATAAACATCGTGTAGAACCCTTCGATTTGTCATCAGAATTAAAAATGAATTTATCATTTAGTGAAACACATATGGCAGTAGAAATTATAAGAGGGTAATCCAAGAAGTGAACACCTTTTACCTTTAATAAATCAAAATGTGTGTTTTATTAACAAAAGACAGTCAATTACAAATTGAGGCTTGCTTGATTTCTAACATAAGCACTTCCGATATTTAAGCATTTCTCATATCAGTCCACGAGCTTTAGAATCCCCATGCTGCAGTCAGCCGCTGCTATCAAGCAAGGAATGGGAAATGTTTAGGAAACAAAACTACAATCCCTCTATGGTTGCACGTCTGTCTTCTACGATATTGCTGTTCACTCGTTTTCTTCAAATCACGTGATAAGCTACAGACGCCATGCACATTTGTTCGTCCATTGGACATTTGTGCCACTTTCTCACATTTTTTTTTTTTTTTTTTTTTGCTCATTACTGCATCACCATACACTTCTTTTAGTTGACTAAATTTCTGAAGGTTTCAACTTCCGAGCATTCAAAACTCGAATAACAGTGCTCATCTCGCAGTTTTCTTAGAACAATCACAGAATGCACAATAATCACTTCTTTCGTCTGACACTCTTACCACATTGAGAAAAGATAGCGAGGTAACCATTCGACCTTGGACAGAAGCTCGATAGCGATCTGCACAGCGGGAGTGTTCAAACGGTCGTTACTTTCTGGATTACCCTCATACTTACGATAGCTTTAGAGAACTATAACGTAGTATATCGTCCCGTTTACAGTAAGTAGCATATAACTTGTTTAGTTTCGATTTTTCCCTGAACTCCCTAAAAGAGAATATTTTGCATGAAGTGAAATTTTCGCCTCCATTTACACAGAAAACGAAAGCGTTCCTCCTGGGTGTACTTAAACTTAGTACACGTGCAATTACATTTCACTGAGGGAGCATCTCGTGTTATTCATAGGGAATGTTTTGCCCATTTCAACAAATTCTTGCAAGTTCCTTCTTAAATATTTAGAGCACATGGAAGAAATACGGAACTAATGTATAAATATTTATTTTAGGATAAGTATTAAAGTGTTTATTACTTACAAGTAAAACATAAGCGGTTTGAGAATTAATTGTAAGTCATTATTTTGCTCACTATTTATTATATATCGTAAATAAACCTACTGGTTTTATTATAAGCTTTAAAAGTATGCATGTATTTTCCTCTTTTTTGGGCACTAGGGAGTGACATCTTATGCATTTTAAGAAGGTGCTGTTTGAAAGCCAAATTACATATAAACAGAAATACATGCAGCTAAACTCCCTTTTCTCCCTTCAGCATGCCATTTTATGTACCTCATCGAATCAAATGATTCGGTTTAAATAATTAAGTTGGTCTATTGTTGTAGTCATAGTAAGTTTATGCACTATTTTGTTATTTATTTATTTATTTATTCAGTTAGAGTTATTGTGCATATTTGTTTGACAGTGTGAAAATGATCGTTATTGCTCATCTAGCAAAGAAATTGACTTTTTCATTTATGGTTGCACGTGAGCTGAGCTCATCATTAGCACTTTCCCTATGAAATTTATAGGAAGCTGTGAGATACATTTCCATGTGAAATGTTCTTTTAAAGCATGTATTCTCAATTGTATTTGTAGTATGAAAATCTTCATACGTTTTTCTAAGTTCAAAGCCACGGTACTTGCTATTTCCTTATTAACTTATAAGCTGTCCTGCTCAGATTCACTGAATACTTTGTTGACATATTTCACTTTTCAGTATATGAATTTGATATTATACATATTATGTTTTCATTCTGTGGTGCTTAGGCGTTTTACAACGAATTAAATATTTAAGAAGCAGGAGTGGCAGTAACTCATAAATAAAGGAAGAATAAACTGTAACTAAGCCAAAAGCATTATCTTTTTGGAAGCAAACTTTCTTATTGACAGTGTAGACTGAGGTGATTATATTAAGTAGTCAGTAACAAAGGTTGTTTCCTCGTTAGCCAGTAAGAATGAAGCAGAACAGAGAATGCGAATTACTTATTTGACATGTTGTGCTCAAATACATCTTTCTTAGCTACCCTTACACTCTGTATAAGCAAGTATTATATACATATCTAGTTAGCAACAACGCTCTGCTTGTTTTAGATACATCATTCTTACTGGTTACAAACTTGCAGAAATTCTCCCATATTGGGATGGTAATGGTTTAATTGAAAATGCTGGGTGTAAAAGTGTCAAACATGATCATCGCTTTTTATATAAATGTGTATTTATTGTTAAACCATAAGTATTTATGAATAAATTATTATAAACATGACATGTGCTAAGTTTCTTTATTGAAATCTATATTTCTTATTTTATAAACATGTGTGATGCAAACATAAATTTAAAGAGCACAGTTTGGAGAGTTGAATATTTGCAAAGCTAGTTGCCTGAACAAACTCATTCATAGCTAGGTGATTCTTAATTAAGCACACTCTACATCAAGTACAGTGCGTTCGTAGGTCTGCCGGACCGCCCCGCGGCGGCACCGAAATGAACGAGGACCAGTGCTCCCTCCGCCAGAGTTACACGTAAACGAACGGCAAGTCACTAACTACTGTACTAACTTATATTAGGCTTACCGGTATCACAACAGATGTTAAAATTTATGACCTTCACCGAGAACACATTCCCTATATTTCCGAAAACAGTCCTGGTTTACCGAAAATTCCCATATTATTCGTGAAGATCTTCACCACGCTGTAAAAGTTGGGATTTGGTGCGCGAGGAGTGCACGTAGGATTATCGGTCCCTGTTTTACGATGCAACAGTTGATTCACACGTTTATATAAATTCTATTTTAAATATATTTTTTCCGCAACTAATAAGAGATGAAAGATTGTGTGGATGGTGTCAGTAGGATTCAGCTATAGCGCACACTACTGTGAATTCTATGCGTGAATTGAGAAGTGTGTATGGTGACAGAATAACTAGGCAAGGATTGTGCCCACCTCGTTCCCCGGACTTCCATGCGAATTGTATTCATGGGCAACGTTAAAGAATAAAGTGTAAGCATCAAATTCGCACACGTTGCAAGAATTGAAGTACAAAATCACGAGATAAATAAAGAAAATCTTTCAACTTGAACTTTTACGAGTAAACCAGAATTGTTTTCGGAGATATAGGGAATGCGTTGGCGTTGAAGGTCATCAATTTCATCATCTCTCTCTTGTGATGCAGGTAAGCCTAATGTAAGTTAGTACAGTAGTGTTTTGTAATCATGACTTGCCGGTCGTTTACGTGTAACTCTGGCGGAGGGAGCACCGGTCCTTGTTCGATCCGGTGCCGCCGCGGGCCGAGCTACGAACGCACTGTACTTGATGTAAAGTGTGCTTAGTTACGAATCACCTAGCGATGCATGAGTTTGTTCAGGTAACTAGCTTGAGGGGTTGAAACATTGCCCTTTGCTTGCCTGCAGTTTATAGAGCCATAAAATTTAACATAGGTTTAAATAGCCACTTAATTAAAATACAGACTTAGGGTATAAAAAGATTAAATATTAGCTAGTCATTAATATACACACATTGATCTCTCGCATACTGGCTGTAATCAGCACATCCATACGACCTTTATATCCGCTATACATATGTTAATTGACTTTGAATTAAGTTGAGCCAGTCAATAATAGTTCAGCTCAGCTACTACCATACAAAAATGTCCTTTGAAAATAGAGGATTATAATAAGTATTCAGGGATGGAAAACGTTTATTTGAGTGGAAGTACGAATCAGGTGAAAAACATTGGAGGTGACCGAAGTTATTTGGTTTGCAATTCCACTAAGTTTCTGTTTCCTTCTTCCTAGGAACGACCACATCATTCTTGTATGTGTATTCCAGATGTTTCAGATTACATATAAAAACCGAGGGTTATGCAGATTGTTGGGAGTGTTACCTCCTTCCACTATACGCGGACCTTGCCACTCTTTAACACACAGACGTGTATTGTGTTACAGTACCGGTTTTGCTATATGTACGTTGCATTTGATTTATGAAAGCACTTTCAAATCTTAAATGATAAATATCTGTTCATTAGTGACTTCTTTGGTACTGGTTACGTTTGAGAAGTCTATCAATATTTGGCAAAAAGGTCCAAGTACACAGCCTTAGAAGATACACCAAGTGATCGTCGCATAAACTATTGCGATACAGACTTTCAGTATAGTTCAATTTGGGGAAACTGTTCACAAATATATGTAGACCTATACTCACTCTTATACACACTATTCTTGCAAATGCTTATTTCTCTACTCACTTCGTTTTAATCCACATAAGCATTTTCAGAAAGTATCTTGTTGCTAATTTTGTTGTAGGTGCAAGGGGAATATGGGAATAGAGTAGGCTTTAAGCGATAGTCAACTGTTTTAAGGGCTGGTTGCTGTGCGATGCCTTTGAAATTCCGTTCTTTTGCAACGCTAAGAGATAAAATGAATAACATATTCTTATTTGAGAAAAGTATAAGTATTGGCAAATTCACACCAATAATAAAGATTATCTCGAAAATGGTTCATTCAAAATGAAAAGGAGGTATTTGACATATTCTGTTTTTTAACTAGATTCATATTCTTTATTTAGTAAGACTTTGTCTCTTACTGTTTACCATTTATGCAAAAGTCATCCAGATTGAAGAGGTCTTCTGAGGACATTCCCAGGAAATTCAGGTAACGACTTAGAAACTGCCATGGAATCGCCTGTTTGTGTCCGTTACTGGATACTAACTGGTTATGTCTGCACACGTCACAAGCAAGATGTGACCGAAGCATACAAATAAGATTGCAGTTAGAAGTAAACACATTAATATAAGAGAGCGTCACTCTTATGTCTGTAAAGAATTTCGTTTATTTTACGCAAATGAAGTTATTAACATTTATGTTGATGTTACAGTTGTGTTTAGGCATGTCCACACAATTCTTTAACAATACTATTAGTAGCGATAGTGATTTTGAGCATTTTAAAATGAGAAATTCTGCATTTGAGTTTAAAAATTTACTAATTTAGCAATTGGTATCGTTTTGAATAAAAATCGCACAATTGGAGTTATGTGTGATATGTAATATCTTTTGAAATAACATTAACCTGGAATCGAAATCACATTGTCAAACGTTGATAATGAGCCGGTTAGGAGTTGCTACAAGTCCTAGGGTTTGGCCTGGCTCGGAAATGAAAAGCGTACGAACAAGAACGTACCTAAGCTTCATGCGTTTAACACTTATTCGTCTACCTCCAGCACCCTGACTTCATACAATATATTAAAAGTAAAACCAAATAAAATAATGCAAACGAAACAATTTTTGGGAGAAAAAGTATATCTGCAGGTTCACCAGAATAGAACTAACGCCACAGAAAAGCGAGCCCCGGACGCTCGCTTAATCATTATACGTAACTCAATTTACACTGACAGATTTCTTATACGAGAATATAAGCACAATGTGGTCTCCCAGTAAAAGATCTCCCCCTCAAGGACCACGCTGCAGACAAACAAATTTATAAATGTCTAGTACAGTAACGGGTGTATAAACCGAATAGCCCTCGTATACACATACAGGCTGTTTAAACAGGTGTCCGATATTGCAACAGGTGTTGGGATTGGTCAAGACTAGAATAAATGTTGCTATAAACATATGTTCTGAAACAAATACGTGTTGATGTATGAGCCATTTTAGAAAAATGTGCAAAGTATTCACATTTTATGGGTTTGGCATACACCAATGTCTTTAAATGTCCCCATAGCCAGAAATTCAGTGGATTAATGTCCGGCGAACGCGGAGGCCATGCTACTGGACCTCCTCTACCAGTCCATCGTCCATTAAATGCTTGGTTTATATATCGGCATCTCCTTAGTCCCAATGTGTGGGCAGGAATTGTGGGTGATCCGAGGACCATACATTTTACCGAACACATTAACAGGTGCTGTGTATCATCGATTCTTGCGCAATGAGTTACCCGTGCTTTTGGAGGAGTTGTGCTTGTAGAAAGACGATGCATATGTTTATGCATGACGGGGCACCATCCCATTTTGTACGCATCGTACGACAATACTTAAACCAAATATTTAATGGACACTGGAAGGGTCGAGGAGATCCAGTAGCATGGCCTCCCCGCTCGCCGGACCTCCATCCATTAGAACCTATCGAAAATGTGCATATATTGGTCATTTTTCTAAAGTGGCTCATATCTCAACAAGTATTTTTTTCCGGACATATGTTTATAGGAATAGTTATAGGTTTGACCAATCTCAACTCCTGTTGCAATATTGGACACCTGTATATTATGCTGTCAGCCAATTATTCTTCCCAAAACTAACTTCTATAAAGCAGACAATCGCCTCGTAAAGGTCTTTCTGTGGACGTTACACAAATCCCAATGCTCAATTGCCGAGCACTATATACGATGTACTAAGGCAATGCGCAGGAAGCAGTTTGCAATTAAAACGAACACCTTTGATGTTTTATTATCCGCAACTAAGGTGTACCATATAAAGACCAACTAATGTTGTCTACAAGAATCTTTACAAAATTCAGAGCTAATATGGAACAATCACCCGCAACATTAATTGGCTCCCATCATGACATTACTTACACCTCAAAACGAAGTTACACTTAACTAAGTGTGACTTTCTCACCAAACAAATGACTACTCTGCAGGTTAATTCGATAATATAGCTATTTGTTGTGAGCGACATAAAATAAAGAACTCTTATTTAAAGAACTGCCACATTTTCAGCAGAGTACCCCTAATGCAGCTGCACAGTGAAATGGGGCAGCTACGTAACGTTGTCTTGCCAAATATAATTACGTAAACCTCCAAACAGAATGTGGTTCATTCACAATAGGCAAGTAATTTCTTTTCAGAATAATTAAAAAATTGTGGTAAAAGTTAATGAGTAGTAATAGTAAATATGTAGAAAACGGATCGCTCGAGAAAATGAGCAAAATATAGTGCGATCGATAGACTTTTTATTCCTGATTCCCATTTTGAACGTTTTATTTAGTGGCCAAGCTTCATTTTTTATTTATGAGCAAATTCCACACGCGTGCTGCAGCGGTTTTTGTTTATGTGGTGGATATTCAGCAAATAAATATTCTAAATGAGTGTATTGTACGCTAAAATGATTCCCGAATCATTTACGATGAAATTACTGCATACACACTGTTTTTCCCTGAAGAAAAGCTTTGGTTTCTTGGATAGCGGAAGGCGCTGAAGATGTTGTAGTACAAGAGTGTCGTAAGTCTCTATTCAGAGTTTACTGCATGGCGTCGCGTTTTACACGTAAGCATACAGTGAGTGTAAAAAGTGTTGGTTAGCTGGACGCAGAGTATGAATTACGTCAGAAGTACAGCACGGCCATCATATGTGCAAACAACTACCACTAGAAGCAAGAGTTGAAAACAACGTAACATAGTACTCTGCGAACTAGTGAAGCAGCCTTGCAAGTGTATGTAGACGCCAATAATTACAAGATGGGGTACTTGGATAGAGGCCACCACATATTATGCGGTGCATTACAATGAAATTGTAAATGTTATTAGCGCTCTATGTGATGCAGATTCATCTGCTATTGTAACTGTAAAGTCTCTTATATCACATGAACTATCTGAAAATCTTCAGTTCATATCTAACAATTTGGCAGTGTTTCCCAAAGCTATTAAACAATTAGAAAAATGGGGTTTGGAAATGTCCAAGAGCATGAGCATAATAAACGACTTAGCTAATTCAACTAATAGGATACCTCTTGTGCCAGGTGCCGAAAAAGTGAAAGCTGAATTCCAGAAAGTTCTAAACAAAAATATTGGTTATCAAGCTATGTGAAATTTTTGAAAATGAGTAAGAAGGAAAACACTACAGATGATAGAGTTGAATTCTTTATAGTTGCACCTCTGACATCGTGTGACGTAGAAATAAGTTTTCACTGTTTAAAAACTGCTTCAGTGACAGGCGTCGAAATTTCACATTTAATAATTTACCAATGTACATTGTAACGCAGTCTAATGCACTCGTGACGATATTATAGTTAATAAATAGCAGTATGTATAAGTAAGCGTTTAAGTGCAATTCTAGAATGCATAGCTATGATGCTTGTGGGCTGTGCTGCAGCGAGGTGGATTTCATGTCCAGGCTGTACCTACCTGCAGTTGTTTACATGCGCGAGCGATAACAGTAAAGTCCATGTGCAGTATACCTTTGGAAAAACACACACTACTGCGGCCTTTAGTGATAAGCAGGGAGCGGGGTCTTAGTGCGAAATCCATCAAGTTAACCGTGTACTTACAACGGGAAGTGTAAACGCCGGCGATCGTGCAGAGTGGAAGGCAGTACAGCCCTCACGCTACCTGCCGGCTGTTATCTTATTCCTATGCTATACCCCGCTCCCTGGTGATAAGAAACGGAGCAGGGCTAGTCGTCGATAAGCAGAGAACAAACCACAGAAAAGTCCAAATGGAGAACAATTGCAGGAAACCAACGAAGAAACAATAAAACAAATAATTAAACTGCATAATCGATGCAAATCGCTGCGAGAAGTATCTCAACTTGTTGATAGACCTCCTTCCACCGCGCAGGCAATAATTGATAGGTTTTGTTTTAAACACCGTGCAAAACAGGTCAAGAACTGGAAGACCAAAGTTGCTGACAAAGCAAGATAAGGATATATCATACGGGAAATTACAAAGGACCCTAAAATGATTGTTATGAAATTGGGTGAAGATCTGGGAAGACGTGATATTGACGTGTCAACCAGTAGTGAGCACAATGAAGCTGGACATCATGGTCGAGTACCTCGGAAGAAGTTCTGGCTAAATAAGAGTAATCAAATAAAGCAATTAAATTTGGCAAAAGAGCACGAGAGTAAAGCACCAGACTTCTGGAAAAGGGTGTTCTATTCGAGAAAAATAAGCTTGACATTTTTGGTTCCGATGGAAGGCGTATGGTGTGGCGAAAGAAGAATACGGGGATGGATCCAAAACATCTAGTGCCCGCAGTAAAACACGGAGGTAGCTCAGTGATTGCCTGGGGGTGCATGAGCACTTCAGGTGTGGGTCGACTGTAATTTATTGATGGATCATAAAATGTATTAAAGAAAACTCTTCGTGCTAGTGCTCAGAAACTAGGTCTTGAGAACAACCTTATTTTTCAGTAGGACAACGATCCCAAATATACAGGTGGAAATACTCGCTTGTGGCTGCAAAAGCAACTTCATACACCACCTCAGTCAACAGATATCAACCCTATAGAACACCTGTGGTCTATTTTGGAGCAGAAAATTAGGAATTACATCTTTCCCAATGAAAAGATCTGAAACAGGCACTTCATATAGAATGGGAATTAACCCTAGCGTTACCAAGCCTTATTCTAAAATTTAAATTACCAAGGGGGGAGGGGGAGTGCGTACTTTGTGACCACCACTAGAAACAAATTGTCTGAGCAAGTTTTAAAACAAATTTGTATTAAAATGGGTATTATATCTTCTCATGTTTATAAATGTAGTATTTAACACTGTTTAGCTATTACTTTTTTACTTTTTTAGATTATTCACATTAGATACTAAGCCAATCCTTATTACAGAGCTTACACAACCAACGGAGGTCACCACTGGTAACAAGATATCTCAGCCATTTTTATGACAAGTTTATTTTAAATTTGGGTATTCTATCTTGTCATGTTTATGAAGCTAATATTTAACAATTCCATTCTACTTTTTTATGTGAATCACGTTATACTGACAGGGCAGTACTTTATGACCACCTTGACATTTCCATGTTTCTCAAAAAACCAGCAATGAAAAATTTGAAACAAATACGCCATTCAGTTGTAGAAACAGTGATTGGCAATAACTATTAACTGCATACCTTTAATCAAAAAATTGAAAGAGAAAATTTGAAAAATTACAGTAGGTTGGTATAAAGTAACCTCCCTCTCCCCGTTTGGTAACTATATGCTGGATGCTCCCATAAAAAACATTGAAGTTAAGCTTCTGTTATACGTGCCATATGGGATGTTGCATTGTCGTGCAGGAGAACATTGCATTTGCTTAATTTCACAATGACAACACACGACATTGGCTTTGGTCTCCGTAGCGTAGAATTGCATGGTAAGTCTCCACTCAATTTCGACGTTTTGTCCACAAGAATCGTACTGTCCCGCGTACTTCAACTTTGGATTATTTTTTCAGTTTATGGGCCAATTCACTCGCACACTGTGATGCAACTGTTATCAGTAGCATAACAGAGCTCCGTAATATAAACTCTATTCTGGCAAAATGCCATTCTTGTTGCGCCATGGTCTTAGAATGGGACATGTGTAACTTACTTTTTGAAGTACCCTCCCTTATTCTGCCCCTTTATTATCTGGATCTTAGATTTATAGGTTTCTATCTATAGAGACACCTAAAAGCACAGGTTAATTATCTGAACAGGTCATAGAGATTGCGGGCCTCCGTAGACAAACTAGGAAACAAAGTGGAAACTTTACCACTGCATACATTCCGAGAGATAATTAATTGAACTCGAGGACAAATGAACCGTGCCAATCAGGGTTGCGTTATACGTGGTGATACACCATTATTTACTATTCTGAATTCAATGTGAACGTAAATAAGTCTAAACACATTTTTCCGGGCCTCATAGCCGTGGTCGCTGAAGCGTATGTCTCTGGTGCTCCGCAACGCCGAGGGTCGCGGTTCGAGTTCCGCCTCGGACATGGGTGTTTGTGGATGTGTGTATATGTACCTGGAAGTACGACTGCATGAGTCAATGAGTGTGTGTGTGTGTGTGTGTGTGTGTGTGTGTGTGTGTGTGTGTGTGTGTGTGTGTGTGTGTGTGTGTGTGTGTGTGGATTTCATTGACAACTAAAGTATAGAGCTGGCTAAATGGTCATTAATGACCAAAGGCTCATGTGTGGGAGGAAAAAATTTTTTTTTACCTTTTCGTTGATTTTTCGACTGTCTAGTCCTTTTATTCTTACAGTTCAAAAGTATTGGAAAGCACGAATGCTAATGGCTTCATTGCCAGATGCAAGGCACTAGAAAACAACAACAGTCCTTTTATTCTGTCACATACACAAACACCCATGCCCGAGGCGGGATTCCAGTGACCATGGCTACGAGGGCCGGCTCCGGTTCATTCGAATGTGCTTCTGGTGCATTGCTAACAGGTGCAGCACCCATCGACCGGAACGCTTTCTCATACACAAAACGTCGTGTACAGTGAAGTGAACATGTGCTATTGAGGTCTTTGTAATGCAGCCAACTCACGTCCCTTGAATTGGCGATCAGGAAACACGCCATTGTGTGTTTTTGTCCCGGTCTAGATGATCACAACGGTTTTGCGATGCCCTGAAACTCATCGTCTTAAATGGATTATGACCACGCCTAAATTTAGCAGCCAACCTTTTAACTACGAAAACGAAATGGAAGGATCCTTTCATGAAGAACAGCGATATCCAGCGTTTGCAAAAGAGCGAAGATTGGAGTTACCTCCTTCCACTATACGCGGATTTTGTGATTCTTTAACACACAGATGTGTATTGTGCTACAGTGGCAGTTTTGTTATATGCACTTTGTGTCTGATTTACTAAAGCACTTTCAAATCTTTGTGATAAACATCTGTTCATTAGCGATTTCTTTGGTACTGCTTACGTTTGAGACAAATTGGCGACAAAGTCGAAGTGCATAGCCTTAGAAGATACACCAAGTGATGGTCACATAACCTATCGCGATATAGAATTTTAGTATAGTTCAATTTGGAGAAACTCTGTTCGCAAATATATGTGGAGCTATACTCACTCTTATACACACTATTCTTGCAAATGCTTATTTCTCTATCTACTGCATTTTAATGGACATGAACAGAAAGACATTTTCAGAAAGTATATCATTGCTAATTGTGTTGTCTGTGTAAGGAGAATATGGGAATACAGTAGGTTTTAAGTGATTATGAAACGTTTTAAGAGGTGGTTGCTATGCGATGTCTCTTAAATTTCGTTCTTTTTGCAACGCTAGGAGATAAAAAACAAATAACATTCCTATTTGAGAAAAGTGTAGGTATTAGCAAATTCACACAAATAATAAAGAGTATCTCAGAAGTGGTTCACTCAAAATAAAAAGGAGGTATTTGACATAAACTGTGTATTTTAACCAGATCCACATTTTTTATTTAGCAAGACTTTGTCTCTTACCGTTTACCATTTATACAAAATTCATCCAGATTGAAGAGGTCTTCTGAAGACATTCCGAGGAAATTCAAGTAATGACTTAGAAACTGACATGGAATCGCCTGTTTGTGTCCGTTACTGGATACTGACTGGTTATGTTTGTACACGTCACAAGCAAGAGCTGATTCACCCTCCGACTGAAGGAGTAGATTCGCAACTATATCGCATCTCACCCTTAGAAGACAGTTCACGTTAAATGGAGCGCAGTGTTGCAACATGTACTAGTTGCGAATCTTTCTCCGCGCGCGACCCCGAGGTGGCCTGGGTCCTGTACTTAGTCCTTCAATTGCTGCTTGATGGGCACTTTTAACTTTGGTATCCCTGCACGCCTTTGTCACTGTATGACCTAAATTTACAAATGACTCGACTGTATAAACAATTGATTTCCCCTGGCCCCTAAACTTTTATGTCTTTTAGATATTTATGTCGCCATCTGATGATATCGTATCTTTCTATTAATATGCACTTGTTACCCCTTCTTTCATATTCGGACCCCAAATCATGTAAGAACCGACTAAGAGTGGCCCATGATAAATTTGGTAGGGTCTCATCACTGTTGACCCGTGACAAAATTATATTCAGCGTGGGTGGAATATTTGCAAACAGTAAAGAATGAACAATTCGCCGCACTTCAATTTGCACTATTCCATCATATTGCGTTAACCTAGCGTTGTTGTTTTTTCCCGCCCTTTTTGCTTTCTTTTTCGATGGCTTTCTTAGAGGTCCTTTCATTACTTCCTTTTTAATTTATACACTACTGCTTCTGAACACCCGATAGCCTTAGCTTTTCTTTTACTGCCTTACCAACACTCATTTTACTTGAAAAATAATCTAACACATTCACACATTCACACTTATTTGGCATTCCTTACTTCTTGATTTACCAACATTTCGTCTCTTCCTAGCTTCCCCCTCCATAACTACAAATATTTACTGAAAATATTAGATAAATAACGCGATAACAGCTCATAGATTCCACACAGTTACACACACGACTTCTTTCGAACTAATGTTAGTGCTGCTCCTTTTACTATCTTCTGTATCAGGCCTGGCGCGAGAATACGCTGAATAGATGAATACCTTTGGTTGCCTTACTCGGTGAAAGAATAAGGTTACAGCCTTTTGGTTTATTTTAAAAACTTTCCCCACCCCTCCTCAATATTTGTTCTCGCTGGTTCCCTGATGTAAACTCAATAACAAAAAAGTTTCACACTGTGTAACTTTTGCAGTGCACAGATATAAAATTTTCCGAAGGCATTTAATTTAAAAAACTGTAACACTTAATTGAGTAAACATAGAATATTCAAAGTTGTCAGGTAGTAGCACTATAGTTAACTCTAGCTAAGAAAAAAATATAGACGTATTCTAGCAGTTAGTTTGTTAGTGCGTGATGAACATAGAAACAGCAAATATCGGACTTCTATTGAAAAAAAAAGTTTTCTGAAGAAATATGGACCTATAGAAATGTATAATCACTCTAAAAAGGATATAACCTGATGGGAAAAAAATTCTGCGTAGGATAATGTGTTCAAACCTGAAATTTATAACTCAATATTTACACCGTGCTATTAGGAACCCGGCAACAGCGCGAGATAGAGACAGACATGTCCCATTTAATTCCATACTGTCATCTCAGGTTGAAACAAGGTATAGTACATGTTGCAACACTGCGCTCCATTTAACGTGTACTGTCTTCTAAGGGTGAGATGCGCTATAGATAAGCCCCCGCCTAGGAGTGGAGTGAAATCTGCTGATATTGTGGTTGCAGAGCAAAGGGTTTCAGAGTTCTATGTGTAAAACAGATCTTTATAGGATGATTGAAACAAACCTGAAAAGGTTTCTAAAATGGGCGCATTTTGGGTTTCATTGGACCACACTGTGGTTTGTTTGCTCCCATACATGTGTGCATATGTGATCTCAATCACATAGGACTACCTTGGGCCAAGGTAAAACGGATAGTTAGAGAAATGTAACAGATGACTTATCCTTACAGGAATTGCACGATATAACGCTTGAGGGTGTATAACTTGTAACCGAAACAGACTGGCAGTGTTTTTGAAAACACATAGAAAAAGTAGAAAATGTTCAATGGGAGAAAGACGGAGTAGTTGAAAATATCGTTTACGTTTTATAAGCTAAGTATACTGCATGAACTACAAAAAAAAAAAAAAAAAAAAAAAACAACAACTTCAAGTTCCGCTATTTTGAGTGCCTTCTTTGCTTGATCTAGCGTGAATACACATCCCAAGGTTGGTACTACTATCGCAAGAGCGACCAGAAGCACGAGGTATATGTTTATCTGGAATTGTTTACTGACGTACTGGCGCACTGCATTCCTGCCAGGGACCATGAGCTGATGAACAAACTGTAGAAGGTTGTATAAACTTTGCGTATTCACAAATGACTAATTGACTATACAGTTTAACAAGTATCAGTGTATATACTAGCCGGGCTGTGACTCGATAACAGGTGTTTATATATTTTAAGCACATGGCAGTGGAGGAATTCCCGTTCTTATTTTGCGAGCTCATGCAGCCAAAGAAAGCAGGATGTTTATATTTTCTTCAAACCGAAGGATACTGTAGCTGACACATCAGTCTTCCACTAATGAATAACAAATTGCGTCATCTGCCATGTGTAATTGAGCATTAAAAATAACTCTGCTTCTGCTTTTATGTGATTTTCTATAAATATGTGAAAATTATTTCAAACATTTTTATGTGGCTTTTGTGTAATTTATGTGAATACCCGAAAGTATTTATTTACATTAAAAAATCAGAAAATATGCATTTTTATGTGCAATAAAACTTAAAATATTTGGTCCAGTGCAAATATTCAGAACATGAAACTCAGTTTCAAGTTCACATTAGGACGCAAACAAAATGTGTATTTACCTAAAAATCCGAGCTGTAATTATTAGTTTTTGTTACACTTAATTCACCTTCTGCGTACGGAAGCTCGTTCCAATATCAGAGAACTGGAAACTGTCGATATGTAACTTGCTAACAGTGGCGTACCCTTCGTCGCTATTAATTGGGTGTCAGGGGTCTGGTAGAGCTAGGCTGACACTGTAAGTAGCGGTAGCAACAAGGTAATGTGGCCTTCACCAACTATATCAACTTCAAACCAGCGCCGCCATCTGAGGCGGTATCTAGGTTCGAACCTCACTAAAGTGGTCGTTGCTCTCTTTCCTGATGCGTAAGGCTACCTTCCTAGCTCGTCATCCTCCTGTCCTGGGTTTGATGCCCGTCCTCGGCTGGCGTCACCATTTATTTGTTGGACTCTATCCTTGGGGAAAAGGAGCGATTATCTCAGCTGGTGTGAAAGCAGCGAAAACAATTAGCGAGATTAAATTTACGAGGAAGGTTCCTGCGTTTTATTTGATTTATTGACACTTCTTTTCATTACTATTCGCGTCCTCGTCAAAACACTGTTTTTTTGTTCCCCATCGACAACATTAACTTGCTGGGCTTAAAAAAGAACAAAAAAAAAAAAAAAAAAAAAAAAAAAAACTGAAACAGTTACATTCGAGTCACTTGGCGCACTTACTCGCGGCGCTTCTTTAATTGTGCGTTAGCATCTTCTTTTATGGGTAGAGTGTGTGAAACTGTCCGAAATTGTATGAAGTTTGTCAGGAATTCTGCGATTCCATGTACATTTAAGCACACGGGCCCCTTCAAATAACTCAATTCCGTTTGGTGAAATTTCTAGGTGATTATACGTGCCTTGACGTTTTGTACTTAAGTCGCGGATTTTAATTGGGGCTTCTCCATTCCTTCCTTCAGACTGCCATCTTGATCGAGGGACTTCCCCGGGTTACTTCCCGTAAAATGTTCTCTCTAACTCTCTCTGTCACGGTACATTATCAAATAATACAACAAAGGCGAAACACCCTTCTCGTTCTAACAATAGGCAAGCGGCTGGAGAGGCATTCTAACTGACTGGTTTTCCTAAATTGTCCAAGTCTTCCACCTTTAAATCTCAGGACAGTGTTTTAATACAGACGGCTACATTTTACACTTTCAAGGCTTACTAATGCAATTAAAATTACAAATACAATTCCATATACACATAGACCACAATATTTACATGTTACTTTATTATACCTAATCACACTCATGTTTATTTCTTAATTAATGAACAAACATTATTATTTGAGGCTTCCCGATTTAAAAGAACCGTCTCATATTAGATCAACAGCTATGTGGCGTAGGTACCTTTCGTCGCTATTAATGGAGGTGTGAGGGGTCTGCTAGAGCCTGACAGGGTGACTAGATATAGGGTGTATGGGGCCTGGGTCAGCACCTTCCTAAACCAACTTTCAACCACTATCCTCGCATCACGCAATTCTCTTTGCCAATATACCAGGAGGCCCATCTTATCCGGTATTGGGTTAAGTAGAAAACCATTAAAATAGTTGCAGAGCACAACGGGGCGATTCCTCTGAAGCGGGCGCCAGTGGTATGAGTGAACTTTGTTCTGCCTGTAAGAGAAGACGAGCGATGTGAGGTAGTTCCCAAGGCTTGAACTATCGCATGTAGCCCATGATAATAGACAGTAACTGTCTTAAACTTTCTTTTTAATTAACGTCCTTCAACATTGTGTCATATTGGACGAAACACATGTTACCAGCAGAAGCCGTAATAAATTGTATCGTCAATACCAGCAGGAGAGGTGGTAATATGATCAGGAATTGTAATAGTAGCAACATTAACAGCAGCAATTGTAGCAGTGGCAATAAGAGTACCATTAGCGCTAGCTCCAAGACTAACAGAAACGGTCGTGACAGAAGCTATAGGAGTTAAACAAAAGAAAACATAATAACAAAATAGTAATGGCAATAATACTAACAATTCTGTCAGGAATAGCTGAAGTGGTAATAGCAGAATTTGCGTGGTTCTCAACATTACTTAATAGTAGTATCAATAATAGCAGGAGAAGAAGCAGTTGTAATAGCAGGAATAGGAGGAATAGGAGAGAGTTGGTGAGTGAGTCCGTGAGTGAGTGAGTGAGTGGGTGAGTGACTGAGTGACTGAATGAGTGAGTGGTTAAGTGAGTGAGTGAGTGAGTGACTGAGTGACTGAATGAGTGAGTGGTTAAGTGAGTGAGTGAGTGGGTGAGTGACTGAGTGACTGAATGAGTGAGTGGTTAAGTGAGTCCGTGAGTGAGTGAGTGAGTGGGTGAGTGAGTGGGTGAGTGACTGAGTGACTGAATGAGTGAGTGGTTAAGTGAGTGAGTGAGTGAGTGAATGAATGAGTGAGTGAGTGAGCGAGTGAGTGAATGAATGAATGAATGAATGAATGAATGAATGAATGAATGAATGAGTGAGTGAGTGAGTGAATGAATGAGTGTGTGAGTGAGTGAGTGAACGAATGAGTGAGTATGTGAGTGAGTGAGTGAGTGGTGATGTTGTTTAAGGGCCCGTCGACAACTAGGCCATTAGAGCCCGGGAATAGGAGAGAAACGGAGAGGGTTCGGCACTGTAGCTGTGCTTATTGTTAAGTACGACTGCTGAGGGGGTGGGTTCGAATCCCGTTCCCACCTAGAGAGCTTTATATACGTAATACGACCTTACTGTACTTGACATATGCATGAATGTGCAGAGCCAAGACTCGTAGCTGATAAACAATGAAGTGCAGAAGTGCTGCAGCAACGCCAGCAGTAGTGATATTGGTAACAGCAGTGGGAGTAGCAGAAGTACGAGTACGAGCAGCAGGAATATACCTCGGTAACAATAGAAGTAGCAATATGAACAACAATATATGTAGCAATAGCTATATCAGCAGACATAACGTAGTGTTCACTGGAGCATCTACATTAGTGGTAGCAGGAGTTGCAGTAGTGGTAGCAGGAGTTGCAGTAGTGGTATAATCTGTGTCAAACTATGGCTGACACAAAATTTAATGGCGAGCGGCTCAACACAACATCTAATCAGAGACTTCCCATTTCTTGCGGTGTTATATAGTTAAACACGCTGTGAAATCACGCTGTAAAGTCACTGATATAAATATCATTTGCGCCCACAAAATTTATTTGCGCAACAGGAAAGAGAACACTAATAGTCAGCTATCAACCGCCATTAAATTTTGTGTCTGCCATAAAAAAACTATTGCAAACATACGGGAGGGGAGAAAGAGAGAGGCAGAAACAATGTAACATGGCAACCTTGCTAGGTGCAAAGGTTGCTTCCGCTGAAGTAATAATCTTCAGACATCCTTTTAAAGAATGATGGGTACATATTATGGTCTGTAAGAAATTACCTTGTGATTGACAATTGAACCGTGTGCATCAGCTGGTTCGTCAGGGGGTCTCCAGGTCGCTCACTAATCAGGTAATAAGAATGCATTACCGTTGGGGACATGACATCATGGACGTTGCAACAGCCATGGGTTCAGTGGAAATTTACACTCGTTTTCAAACCCATGTTACTTAACATGTAAGCATTCCATTTAGCAAAGTGTTCGGCAGCGTTGTACACAGTGATTCCGTGAGAACTTAATCATTCTATGTATACTTATTTACAACTTTACTCTGTTCTATCTTGTGGACATTTGTTTATCTGGGAGTGCAGACGGACAGCCACGTGACAGTAGGAACGTCATTCACAAGGTAATTTACCAGCAACCGTAGTTTGTAGTATTTGCTAATGCTTTTGTTACCCTTGACGTTGAGGCATAATTTGAGCATAGAGTAACCTGTTTGCAATATTGAAGATATCTATGTTTTGATTTTATCTTGAAAATATAGTAACAGCACATTTTTACTATAGGTAGTTAGTTTGTATGTTTCATACCTTACAGCACTGAAGCAACCTGTTATATATTACTCCTTACTGTTTTCTTGGCTTTTTAGCAACAATTCTAATGCCACCATTTCCATTGCTTGTAAAATGTCATGTTCTTCACATTCCATAATTATTGCAATCAAATTATCTGCCGGTATGTCAATAATACAAGCCTCTTCTATATTACTATTTACATGTGGCAGTAAATCAAAGTTGGTAACTCTAGAGAGCTATAATTTTATATCACTCAGTGAATAATTTTCCCATTTTAATTAACATTATTCAGGTTTAAAGTATTTTTTACCTTCGACTGTGTAAAAGAATAACCCTGACTGCTACTGAAAGAGGTGTGGGGGTAATCGTGGGCGACTTGCAAACCGAGTCCCTCTCTTTATCGGAAGCTGCACATGAATGGAGTTCTGTCATCTTTGATGAGACTGCTGTGTATTCACACTCCTCGGTTTAGCTGACGTGAACTGGTCGTTCTGAGGCTGGTCGACAAAAGCCCTGTATGACAAGATGACAGGCTTTTTACGGAGTTGATTTCCATTAAGAAGCGCTACACACAAAGATGAATGGAAACACTATGGAGGGGAAAGATATTTCCAAGGCTGTCTGCTCACGTAATGGATAACCATCACCAATCTGTTAATTGTCTACCTTTTGCAATACCGTCTCGCGTGAAAATACTTTTGAAATGCTGCTCACATAACAATAGACAGCACCATTGTTGTCCTAAAAGGAAACGCAGGGTACTGACCTGCCGAACTGTGATTTTTATGACCTAAAAGCTCTTTAAATATGCATACATTTATGCTGTAAAATTTACCAAAACATGACATATGACGCTGAAAATATGACCTAAAACTTAAAGCAAAAAAAAAAAACAGGAAAACGGATTTGCTCTAACAGTTACAGATAAAATAATTCATATCTCTTTTAAACTTCACTTTCAGCAAAATTGCATGAATAATGACATGCAGTTTGTGATGGTCAAACTTTGAGGATCTTCGGTTGTCAGAAAGTAGACGCTTATACTTGGAGAAACTTCTTTATACGTTACACGATGTAATGGGGGAAAACTTGAAACAAAGGAAACCATTAGCAGATAGCTCTGGTACATTTTCATCAACGCTAACTTCTTTGCCACAAAGAATGTCACCAATTTTACACAATGCTGTATATACAGAATTTCTTTCAAGCACATGACGTAATTTTTCCCTAACCTTGCCAGCTACTTCGCCCTGTACCCTTGATAATTCAATTTCAGTTTCCTTTACAATGTTTAATGTACCACACAATATCGTGTCTACAGTTTCAAGGTGACTGATGGACTTTAAAATTACAGACATTTAATTTTATATACGCTAAGCATTCTGACATGGTGAATGAAAACCATTTTATTATACATTTTTGATTGAAGATAACTCACTTTCGTTAGTTATTGAAAATTTTCTGAATATCACTGTAGTTTATGCAATAGTAGCTTGCAGCATCTGGCCAAGTCCTTCAACATGTTACAATGGGCTGATGGAGAAAGGGGAAAATTATGAAATGATATTTAAAAACATATCTGGAGTGCCAAGTAGTGTATAAAATATGGCTGAAAGTGTGCTCCTATGGCCGAAATATGACCTAACACAAAAGTGTGCTCAAATATGCCTTTATATGACCAATAGAAACTCATTCATTGTGTTCAAAAACGTTGGAAATATGCTTATATTAACTTAGGTATCAAAAATAACTCAGGATAAATATGACATGTCAAAAATATCCGAGCCCTACTGCTCTGTGATCCATTAAACCCTGTTCCACAAAACTTTGCCCCGAATCTGAAAATGGCCACGTGCGCTAGTCACTTCTCATTAGCTGGTGTTATAGAATATGCTCCTTATTTATATTAATATGTTCAAAAAGCTGTCAAATTTATATTTTCATAACAGCATGAATCAAATATATCAGGTAACAGAGTTCATGTATCTAGAATGCCTGTAAATTCCTATCAAGAAACGAAAAGGGGATCCTGCTTTAATCTTCCTCTCAGAATTACGAAAGCACGTGAATCTACCGTGCCAGAATGTTTTTATCACTTTTATCGCCTCCCTTGCATTGCACAGGACCTGTCTGTCATCAGGGGAAAGGGAAAGGAAAGGGCGCGCGGAAGAATTCATCACAGTGGGGTAAGAGTTTAGGAAAATGGCCTTAGTTTAATTGTAAGGTAATGTGCAACAATGAATATTAGCCAAAAGGACTAAAATAACACATGTAACTTTCTTTCTCGTAAAGTATATAATAATTTACGTAAAAGAAATACATGTTGCTTTTTACTTCAAATACTGAAATGCTGCACACTTTGTGGGTTTATGATTCCTAAAATTCAGTGGGCCGCAGAAGACTCAGCGTTATTTGTTATAAAAGGCAGACCACGTTGAATCTTAATTAACAAAATTGATGTTATGTCGACGTAAAAATTGCATAATGGATACGCTAAGGTGCTTTAATGCATAACAACGCGGCCTGTTAAATTTGGTGTTACATCGAGTCCCGTCTTTGGCAAGGTGTATCTGTACAGTTGTACAACATATCGCAAATAAAAACGCATTGTATAATACTGCAATACACGCAACCTTCACTACCGCAAAGATCGCCGTCGTGCATAACCACCAGGCGACTTGTCTTCATCTTGAAGCAACGTGCTAGGGCCTGACAGTGGCTTTCTTAAAACCTATTTGCTGACGTTACTGGACCGTATTAGCGGCCTGTCTACTGCCTTCAATCTTGTTCCATCTTATCATTCTAATAGTCGTATTCATTCAATGTGTTGCAATTTCTTAACCCTAGCATTACCAAGGTGGGGAGTGGGACACTTTATGCCCACTTTCTGTAACTTTTTAAATTCTGTATTTTAATTTTTTATTAAAGGCATACGGTTAATAGTGATTGTCAGTCACTGTTTCTATTACTAATAAGTTTACTTGTTGGTCTTTTTGAGAAACAAAGAAATGTCAAGTTGGTCATAAAGTAGTTACTGCCACGTCAGTATAATGTGATTCATATGAAAAAGTAAAGGAGTAGTTAAACAATGTTAAATATTTCCTTTATAAACATGACAAGATTACCCAGTATTAAAATAAATTTGCTTTAAAAATTGCTCAGAAATTTTGGTCAAAAAGTATCACCCCGTTGGTAGTATAGGTTCTGGAAAAAGGCTTGGCATTGCTAGGGCTAAGGTACATCTTTCACTAAACCATGACCCTTTCAAGGTAGAACGTCAATGATCATGGCTACCAGAACCGGCAATAATCGTGGCTAGGTATTCGTAAACTTTGTGGTACCACAGCCCGATAACGGGCCAAGGCTTACCGCACGACTGCTGCCTCCCCAACCTTACTCGTATCGGGTGCGGTTCTGGAGTTTGGGACGTGGTGAAGGCCCCGAGTCCTACCCGGCTGGTGAATGTGGTCCTGACAAACAGGAGCCGCTACTTCTCCATCTAGTAGCTCGTCAATCGGCTCCCCGGACCAGGTCTTCCAGCGGGAGAAAGTCCCCAAGTCGGTACCGAAAATCGAATCCGGACCTTCCGTTTGGTAAGCCGCTGTTCCACCACCACACTAAGGAGACGACTCCATGTCTAACTTAATCCAATTTAAATACACTTTGTGGGCTTCTGCTCAACATCTCACTTTCTATCTGGTGGAGAGGATTCTGTTGCAAACAACAATCTAAAATGTTGAATGCATCACCATCAAGTGAGTGACATTGCTCTACCTATGACGAGCAGACAAAACTCAGGGACCGACCTCCTCCCGCAAGAACGGAAAGGCTGGGTTCAGTATACTGGAATCTTCGATACAAGGAAGACTATGTAGATGCACCAGAATCAGCTATCGTCGTCTAATGTAGAAGTCGATTAATCTTGCAAATTGTTGTAGCTCTTAAGAAAAACGTCACAATTGGCATAATTTACTCTAGTTTCGCTTTCTGTGCTTTTGTGACATCTAATGTTACATTTAATTCCTTTTCTTTTCCTTTCATTTTTGGATTCTTTTTATAGCCTGCCCTTAACTACAATTGTCATATACTCTATTGTACATTATATCACACACGCGTCCAGACTATCATTCATAGGAAATAATCTTAGCCAGAGAAAAATTCCCATTCGCTAACTAGGATCCAAATCCGGGAGCTCTCACACAGAAGGTGGGTGTTCTACGGCTGCGCCGTAGCCTAGTGGCTAGACCATTCGCTTCTTACCAAAGCGGCCCGGGTTCGATCCCAGGCAACTGTATGTGGGATCCGTGGTGGACGAAGCTGCGCTGGGGCGGGCTTACTCCGGGTTCTCCGGTTTCTCCCGCCATCTCATTCCACCGGTGCTCCATCTTCATTCCATGTATCATCAGTGTCACCACCTGTGGTGCCGCAGTAGTAAAAGTGGTCGTTAAACACTAAAAAAAGGCCTAGCTACGAGGCCAGGTGCATTTAACTTTAATTTTTGTTTCTTTAGCAAGAATGAGTGCAGCCATTTTGTCATTAAGTTTAAACCGATCAATGTCATGCAAAGTATTGCAGTGCTAATTTTATTTTCATTTTTGGTTTATTAATACTGCTACTCGAACATTTAGTAAGTCGTAGTAACAAATCATAAATAATTTGTTTCCTTGAGGTGTATGTACGATAAAGCTGTAATACTATTGACATGAACATATTATGTTAAATCAATTATGTTAAAAGCAAACTTAGCAAACTTATGTTATACGTTAATAAGGAACATAATCTGAAATGCTTAAAATTGTATCCTATGGAGCACTATCTTTTTATGAAATAACTTAAATTTGCGGTTTAACACACAATCCAGGAACGAGTTAAATATATGCACCAAACTTTGCAACCATACGTCTTTATACAAATACAAAATTTAGTAAAAAGTTCAAAATACCCAAACAACATATTTTGCAGTTGGGAACAACATTGAACAACGTCAAACTCAACAATCTCACAACAGCTTGATTTGCGAGTCATTTTCCCTATCCCAACATTCGCTAAACATCTTAATACAGGATTAAGGGGATGTTAACACCGACTTTTAACACTATGTTAAAGCTAACATTGATCAATGGAACAAAATTTGCGTTAACTTTAATGTTAAATCGTTTTAACATTGTGTTAACATTTAACATAGTTTGGTGAAACTCGGCCTTGTAAGATTTAACTGATGACTACATTCTTGAGAACAAAATAATTCTTAGATACAAAGGAAGCTGGCTTCCTTTTAAAATATCTTTAAAAATTGTATTACTTTATTTTGTGGATGTAATAGGCAAAAAGGGGTTTAGTAATTGAAAAAGTATATTTTGAGCTTTGCCTCATATATTTGTTTATTCTCCAAAAGGAAGAGTGAAAAAAGAAAAGGATAGAATATAGAACAAGGATACAAGACATACGACGTTCGCTGCCGCTGTTAGCAGTGTTTATTGAATTACTTATACCATGGTCTACAGGCCGCCTTATATATTGCTTCTTGAACAGTCAGCTTCAATATTTTCAGATTTGTTCAATAGAATAGGTTATAAAAAACTGTAGCTGGATTTGTGCTGAATCAATGCTTCCTTCGGAAGGGAAGTAAAGCCGGTGGTTCCTTAACGTAGATTTACGGCACGTAACTGAACCTCAAAGCTGATAAAGAGGCTTCTGAGCAAAATTAAGTGGTCTTTCACGACCAATGGGGCTAAGAACCGTAACAGTTAAAGAGCGTTCAGAAATAAGAACTCAATTTATTTATAACCACTAGACTACGGGGAAGCTCACTTGGTTCACTATAACTACAGAAGGTGCACTCTAACCACCCGTTATACCAAGCGGCATGGCTCAGGCGGTAACGTCGCTTCGATTCCTGCGGCTGACCTTCCTGACCCTGGGCTTTTTCGAGGGTTTTCCCAAGTCACTAAAGCGAATGCTGGAAAGGATATTTACCTCACATTCCCTGTTTTACTTCCTTTCATTTCATTCTCTTTATCCGGTCTTTCTAAGTTGTAAGAGTCAATGGTAGTCGCCGGTGGGCTGTGCTACGGTGATGCTTGCGCTCTGGAAATACGGTGCTCGGCTGAGGAGAGGCGCTGTGGCGGCCGGCCACCCTTCAAGGGGAGTGATTGAGCTGCCGGACCTGGCTGTGGCGACCTAGAACTCCGTTGGGCTAAAGAACTGCCTGCACTTGTTAGGGACCTACCGTAGTTGTAGTTCCTCCTGTGATGCGTTCTGGCTGCCTGTTGGGTACTTTCATCTCATCTTTCCTCCCAGGGACTGGTGCACAGTAAGTCATCGGCTGACGTGCCGGAATCCCTGCCGTGATCGACAGACACACAGACCACCTATTATCAAATTCTTGCGAAGAAAACGTATGTGAAAAGCAAGATGAGCAGAGCGAACCGTTTAACCAATGTTGTCAAGCAACTCATAGACTGCTAATTTTCCAAAAGAATGGTTTCATTTCCCGTTACACCTCAATAGCTATCATTGTTTTGCCTGCATAGTATTTTATCTACTTGCTAATGAAGAAGTATATCTGTTAATATATGAGTTACAGAAAACAAAATCCGACCTTCACATTCACATGACTTTCTCCACCATCTATAGTACATTAGTGGGTTACAAACTGTTCTTAAGAAAGCTTTATTTTCCAATCTACTTCGTTTTAATCGACATAAACCTTTCAGAAATAACTACATTACACATTTCGTTATAGATGCAAAGGGAATATCGATACCCAAATGTTTAAGAAATGGACTTAAAATTTCTTTCTCTTTTCACGCAATCGTACGAAACAACTGAACATAGTAGGGACTTGAATGTCAAACGTACTGAACAATTCGAACCATTAATAACGGATATCTCGAAAATGTCTGATGCGCCTCCTCCTTCCCCACCTCCCAAACGTTTTGATTTAAGTTTGTTTTAAAGATATCTACGTTTCTGTATAGTGCGTTTTCCTTTATCGCGTAATGTATACCAATTGTACAAGTTTATACAAATATCACTCCAAACGAAGACATCTTCATGGTCTAATTCCGGAAAATTCTGAATGATATGCATGTTATTCGTCATACAAATATATTTTAAGTATCGTAGCTATTTTGATCAAAATTGTTAGACATTTTTGAAAAAATTGAAATTTTTGAAGCATTTTTCCCACAATTTTCTAAAATTATCATTTTAAACTGATAAGGGGCTTCAAGATTTATTTTCGGTGAAATCTCGGTGTTGAATATTTTGGAGGAATGCACCACCTTCTATTCCTACTTTCTACGTGGTAGAGAACGTAAAATGAGACTGTACTGCCTCTATGTACATGTCAAGTTGAAATCATAGCTCATCCAAGAAGAACGCAAATCATTGGTCAATTAAATCTTGTTCATTTTTTAAAGAAACGACCCACAGTGAAGTCATGCTTCTGGACCTTGAAAACAAAGGGATACCCTGGTTGTAAACAAGGAGTCCTTGATTTGATTTTTGTACACTGAGAGACATGGCTACACGGAAACTGTCAGGCTAGTATTCGCGAGGTCCCAGTTCAATTCCGGGCGAACGCCCACTCAAACCATGGGTTATTCTTGGCTTCCCCGTGCCAGTGGGCGAATGCTGCTGTTGTTCCTGTTCTAACAGACTTTGCTGTCCATCATTTCCTGCACGCATCATTTTCTTCATTATCGTCATCTGTTTTAAGGTTGAAGGGCCAGGAGATGCTGATCGGCGTGCTGCGGCTGGGCGGTGGTGATGTGTTTTGTGAAGGTTTCTTCCTGGGATCCGTTGGACTGCTAATGGATCCCCCGGGGGGCTCGTAGTTTGTGGGGATTGTAATTTACTGTATTGATATGTTGAAATTAAAATGCATACATTGAAACGTGAAATTAAACTTAGGCTATAACTGCATTAATATTGTGGCTCAGCCGATATGGCCCAAGCTTATCGGTAGATCGGCGCCGGGCAGTTGGAACGGTAAACAGACAAGCCGCGCGCTCTCACCACTTAAACACGATGAGCGCTATCGCCAGGTAACTAGAACCTTCTGGATGTTTCTCCATCTCGAACGTCGGCAAACTTCCAACGGCTGTATAAGCGAGCGCTCTCGCGAAATGAGTCAGTCAGGTAGAGTTAGTGAGAACGTTAGTAATTAGTGAGTGAACCAGTCAGCGAGTTAGCGAGTGCGTTTCTTAAGCGACGAAAAGCGTTGCTTTGTAAAATGATGACTGTGGTGAAGTGCAGCGAGTTCTGTTACTACAAGGGATTAGAAACCTCCTGTGTTCGACTCGCCGGAGAGTGAACCGTCCGGAAGAGAAGGCTACGTCGCGGAAGACATTGGTACTTTGGACATTTATAGTGATAACTACGAAATTTGAACACAGTCCATACGTCTCCTATTACTTGTTTAATACACTTCCACATTCTCTGAAAATATTTCGGCGGAGTTCATCAACACCCGGTATATAAGGGTATATCTACAGGATGTTAGGTGTATAGATACAGATATGTTGAGAATTGGTACCTTAATATGTATCCACTTCAGCGTGTTGTTCTTCCTCTTCGTATAATAGTTTTTGCAGAAACACGTCAGATAATTTACGACCTAATACTTCCTACATGGTCGCAGTTGCACCGCGAAATGAACATCGCTATCAGTATAGACCATCCGCTTTTTGCATATCTCACTTACTGGCACACGTAGTCTGGGGTCAGCAGCCTTGCAGAATCATTCTAACTCGCTTACACATTAAAATAAACAGTGAATGTATTGGAAATGCAGGCATAAGCATTACATTTTCAATTAAATGTATTTAAAATGCGTTTCTCATTTCTTTCTATTTGAAAGTGTAAGCTGTAGATAACAAAAATAATGAATATTTGGGTAAGAGCCACTACTGATTTCTCCATTTGTTATTAGTTCGGTGAGTGACCTCGATGTTCCTTATCGCGAGCACTGCCCGCGTTGCTTTGCCCTCCCAACAACCTGTCTCGCGCTCACGTATGGCTTATGTGTGCTACTTGCACTTGGAGCTACTAACCAACCTGAAAATATATTGCTCTTAATAAGTTATCAGTCTGCAAATGAAGTAAATATTGATGCAATGTTGTTCATTACATTGTCCTGATTTACCCATAGAAATATCTGCAAACATATCTAACATCCTTTATGTTGTATGAGATACATTGTCATGAGGCCATGAATACAAGGCTGATTAGTTAATATTTAATTACATCAGTCATTAATATGTCAGTGTAGATTTTAGTTCAATAAAACTCTGAGTTTGAAAACCAATGTGATCTGTGTGCCCCATGCCTGTGACTTTATGGCTCCTATCTTAAGCTTTTGTGGCTTCGCCCGCAATTCATTTTCTGATGATTAATGTGGCTCCCGTGATGAACATTTTGGCGACACCTGTTGTAGAGGCAAGAAGAAACACAGGTTTGCTAGTTTGGAGAGTACAAAAACATACTCACATTGAGTCTAAACGACTGTTATTCAACAGGTGTTCAAAGAGTGGTACATTGTGTGTTGAGAAAGAACTAAACTGAGTTAAAATTGATTGGAAAATGCTACCTAAAATGTGCCAGAAGTTATAAAAGACAAATGAAAAGGCATATTAGCCGGTTTCAATATCTCAGTAATATGTTTTATTTCTTCCAATTTAATTTCGGTCTTCTGAGATATATGTGACGACTGGTCTTTCGCTTATTATGTAGTTCTAGGCTTGCTAGTCTTCTTAAATTATTTTGTTATTTAACGACGCTGTCAATTGCCAGGATTACATCAGCGTCGCCGGTGTGCCGGAATTTCGTCCCGCAGGAGTTCTTTTACATGCCAGTAGATCTACTGAGATGGAGCTGTCGTTTTTAAGCACACTTAAAAACCATCGGTTTGGGCCGGGTTTGAACCCGCGACCTTGGGATCAGTAGGCCAGCGTCTAACCAACTGAGCCACCCAGACCGACTAGTCTTCTTACTTAACCATCTTAGAGCCAACCGACGTAGCACCTGCCAGGCATTTAAGTACCAGTGCCGATGTGAACGCCGTCGGAAGTGCGGCCACCTCAGTGCTCGAGCCGATAATATCGGCTCTCAAACATTATACTATATGGATATTTTCTAATAACGGAATGCAAACTATTGCAAGGGTCCAGCCTTTGTATTTCCAATGGCAGGTTTCTAACGGTATTTCTGACTTTCATAACACTAAACAACCCCTCACTCAAATGACAAGTGGTTCTCGCGAGGTTGTTGCCGGAGGCGTAGATGATGAAAAGCCTGTAGAATATTTCGATCACTGAGGTAAATGCTGATGAGATTTTATCAGACAGTGACAGTGACATTCCGGGTACTCCCACTCCCCTCACTTAGCTTTGTTAATTATTATAAATAGTGTTAATAGTATAATTTCATATTGGAGAATGATTAATAAAATTACAGCTATGTGGGAAAATACGTTTCCATTACAGCAGAATATTTTGCACTAATTGTACTGTGTCAATACTCTAAAATGATAAATCTTTACTTCAGTTTATTGGTGAGTGTCTAGAAAAAAGTATGTGACCATGTTTCCGCACCTCATTCTTTTACAGTATATAATTCTACTAAATTAAAGAAATACAGAGTAATAATGTTTACGAATGCCATACTTTTATTTCATATAGGGTATATTATTTTGTGTGCACTTTAATAATGAATTTTTTAGGCAGTTGATAGTAAAAGTCGGCCTTGTAGCAGTTCACGACAGTGTTAAAAGTGTAAAATTATTTCACTCAGTGCTCAAAAGCTTTTAACATTCCGGTAATGCCAACTTTGGTTTCTTAGGGAATGTGACCATGGCTTCATTCAAGTAGGGCACGTATCTCAGTTATACAATGCTTATATAAAATGGGGAGTCATTTGAATGTGAATATGGACTGTGCCAAACCTACTGAAATTGTAACTATTTCAAACAGTAACAAATGTACAAAAACATTCCAGTTTTCTCAAAAGATGAATAAGTTTAGAAAAAATTATCTATTAATTAATAATTACATGTTTGTTACATTATTTTCATCATTTTATTATTTCCACTGCCTCCCTTATGTAGAATGTTGTGGTTGTGTAAAAGTCATCATGCTGTTAGCACTGATGCTAAGCAAGGCAACAACTAAACATCGCAGCCCGATGACAATAATGCCCATGAAAAAGGTAAAACAATACCATATATCTGTATATAAGCTATAATATATGTATAAATATTCAGCACTGTCTAAAAAATAGTGTATGTGGCACGGGTTAAAAGGATTTTAATTCTTGTATCATAAATAACTATTTAAGATGAAAGTGCGAAAACAAAATTGTCTTTAAAAATATTTACCATTAATGCTGTGTATAGAAGCTATTGAGGGGTTATCCAAATATTACGGCTGGGGATCTGACATCTGACTTACAGCCGACTTAAGAAAGACGAGCAGGTCGGCTCACGGCACTAAGACGGTTGAATACGAAACAGCCCTAACGTTTTTGGAGCTCACTGAAGGTTCCTTACGTTATTCATGACACTCACTCTATTTACTCCTTAGTGTCTGCTCTAGTCATGTAACGTTGTTTATGTCATGATTAGAGCGCGGAACCGTGTGCGGTCACATGCGATTCAGTTTAGTTGGATACGGAGAATGAATGACGTAGCCAGTACCCGGCAGCCACTGTATATGCACGCGCATCAGAAGACGTCTACAGCTGTGTATATGCAAGAGTAGCAACATTAGATCCCGTGTGCATTAAACTCGTGGCTTATTATACAATCTTGCGCCTTCTAGTCACGATAAAACTGTTTATCTCTTGGTTTTAGCAGCTCTAGCTGCGCATAATGTCCATGGCCCATTGAAACTAGGATTGCCAACTATCCCGTATCTCCCAGGAAATCCCTATGCTAACATTTAATCTTCGATCAAATTGACGGGTCCCATGTTATAATGTAGCATTTGTTTCGTTTTTCTTATTTGGAGAATTAGTGCAAATTTTTTATTTCGTAGTGAAACATACGAGGGCTTTACTGATTTTTTTAGAAAATTAAACAAAGATTTGTTTTAAAAATGTTGAATGATTTTATCTTTTTAAAATATTCCCTTTTAACAACAACACATTCTTGTTTTCGATAAAACCAGGGTTTTGCAGCGTTCCATTGACGACAAAGTGATTCCATGCACTTTATCTTTAAGTTTTGGGGACAAAAGAAATCATTTGTGCTAGAGCAGGACTGTATGTTAGAAGATCCCAGGTGATTACTTTTATAGCATTTTGCTGCACAGACGCAAAATTATTTATGTAAAATTGTTTTTCCTTTTGGGCATTTTTTCACAGTTTTTCAAACATTTGCAGTAAACACATTTGTGTACCAATGGTCAGTAACAGTGCTTCTATCTTCTAATGCTATACTAGCAATGTGTTGGTGGATGTAGAAAAAAAAAAAAAAAAAAGCTAGCAAACATTGTCTTATCAGGACTGCGAATTAGTCGGACCTATGTTATACGAGTGTGAGAATGTGAGTGTGTGTGAGAGTGATGTGTGTATATGTGAATGTGTGTGTTAGTGTGTGTGTTTGTGTCATTGAGTATGCGTGTGTGTGGATGTGTATGTGAGTGTGTATGTACGTGTGTGACTGTAGCGTATGTGTATGTGAGTGCGAGTGTGTATGTTAGTGCTTGTGTTAGTGTGTGGGTGGCTGTGTGTGACTGTGTGTATGTGTGTGAGTGTATGTGTGAGTGAGTATGTGTGTGTGTTAGTGCATGTGTCGATGCGTATGTGTGTGGTTGTGTCAGTTTGTGGGTGTGTGTGAGAGTATGTGTTGTGTATGTGTCAGTGTGTGGGTGTGTGTTAGTGCATGTGTCAGTGTGTGGGTGTGTGTGAGCGTGTATTAGTGCATGTGCCAGTGTGTGGGTGTGTGTGAGTGTGTGTTAGTGCATGTGTCAGTGTTTGTGAGTGTGTGTTAGTGCATGTGTCAGTGTTTGTGAGTGTGTGCTAGTGCATGTGTCAGTGTTTGTGAGTGTGTGTTAGTGCATGGGTCAGTATGTGTGAGTGTGTGTTAGTGCATGTGTCCGTGTGTGAGTGTGTTAGTGCATGTGTCAGTGTGTGGGTGTGTGTGATTGTGTGTTGGTGCATGTGTCAGTGTGCGGGTGTGTTTGTTAGTGCATGTGTCCGTGTGTGTGAGTGTGTTAGTGCATGTGTCAGTGTGTGTCAGTGTGTGTTAGCGCATGTGTCAGTGTGTGTGAGTATGTGTTAGTGCATGTGTCAGTGTGTGGGTGTGTGTGGGTGTTAGTGCATGGGTCAGTATGTGTGAGTGTGTGTTTGTGCATGTGTCCGTGTGTGTGAGTGTGTTAGTGCATGTGTCAGTGTGTGGGTGTGTGTGAGTGTGTGTTGGTGCATGTGTCAGTGTGCGGGTGTGTTTGTTAGTGCATGTGTCCGTGTGTGTGAGTGTGTTAGTGCATGTGTCAGTGTGTGTCAGTGTGTGTTAGTGCATGTGTCAGTGTGTGTGAGTATGTGTTAGTGCATGTGTCAGTGTGTGGGTGTGTGTGAGTGTGTGTGAGTGTGTGTTAGTGCATGTGTCAGTGTGTGGGTGTGTGAGTATGTGTTAGTGCATGTGTCAGTGTGTGGGTGTGTGTGTGAGTATGTGTTAGTGCATGTGTACGTGTGTGGGTGTGTGTGAGTGTGTTAGTGCATGTGTCAGTGTGTGGGGATGTGTGAATATGTGTTAGTGCATGTGTCAGTGTGTGGGGGTGTGTGAGTGCATGTGTTAGTTTGTGGTGTTGTGTGAGTGTGTTAGTGCATGTGTCAGTGTGTGTGTTAGTGCATGTGTCAGTGTGTGGGTATGTATGTGTCTGTAAGAGAGTATGCGTGTGTGGGTGTGTGTGTGGGTGTGTGAATGTGCGTGTGTAAGTATACATGTGTGGGTGTGAGTTTGTGTGTGTGTGTGTGTGTGTGTGTGTGTGTGTGTGTGTGTGTGTGTGTGTGTGTGTGTGTGTGTGTGTGTGTGTAAACAGCATAACTCAAAGCAAAAAGGATGGATAAATTCTAAACTCAGTGCTCTAGTTCAACATGTTCCAAGGATGCAACACATAGGTTTTCAAGAAGGTTCTCTTACCAAACAACAGTTTAATGGAAAAATGTCATAAATTTTGATTTTGTCAAAAGTGGCTTTATCAGTTTTGATTAAAATACCATACATATGTTTAAGGTATTTTTATGAGGTGAGGTTTTAGGACCCATTAACAACTAGGTCTTTATGGAAATTTTTTTTATGAACAATGAAATTTGTTTGTTGAATTATCTGGGAATAGCTTCTGAAGTCCTCTTTATTCTGGATGACTTTTGTACAACTGGTAAAGTGTATGTGATAAACGAAATCTTACCACAAAAGATGAAGATCCATTAGGGCACACTGCTAACATGAAATGCATATTTTTGTAGAGATAACTATTTTGGAATATTGCTTGTTATTTGTTTGAATTTTAAAATATTTATACATTTCTCAAAAGAAAGTCGTTCTTCATTTCTTTATTTCCTGGCCATGCTAAAAGAATGGAATGCCAAAGCTATCACATAGCAACCATCTCTTAAAAGATTTGACTATTGTTTAAGTTTACTGTATTTCTCCTATTCCCATTATACCTAATGAAAAAGGTAACAAGCCCATTTCTACTAATGTCTATCTTGATTAACATGAGAAAGCTAGAAGAATAAGTGCTTTTAAGAATAGCTTCTTCAAGAGTGAGTAGAGAAAGTCATATGAGTGCACACATAAATGGTTTTAATTTTGTAAAAACAACAATGTAGTGATGTTAAAGTGACAATATAATGCAATTTATTTAGAGTAATAAATCTGTGATGCATTAAATAATGTTTGGTAAACAAATGTCTTCACCAAATGCATTAGAACTCTTAGCTATTTTCTAAGTTCATTTCTGAAAGTCGGCAACCCTAAATGGAATGCTTGTTTTCAGAGTAAATGATCAAATGTTTTATTCAGACTTTGTATACTGCAGTTAGCTCTGAGAATCTGAGTCAGCACTCTGAAAATTGTAACTGTGCCCAAATTACGTGCTTGTCAGATGAGATGTCCCAATAGGCTGGGTTTTGGTTGGAAAATTAAAAGTACTGGTCATCATCATGGTTTAGGAGAGTTCTCCTGTTCCGGCCTCGTACTTCTTCCCATCTTTTTACTTGTCTTCCTATTGGTCTGTAACCAGGAGGTTTATATTTGTAAGACTGTAATGGGATACAAGAGTTATCTATTCTTTGCAAATGACCTTTCCTTTTTCTTTGTTTACTTGTATATTTTCTTTTAATGAAAATATGTCTAATTCTTTCCTTATTTGTTCAATTCTGATGTGGTCTAGTCTTGTACATCCTTTTACTCCTCAGAGATATTTCATTTGTGCCACTTGTATTTAGTTCCAATCTTTCTTTTTAATTGTCCATGTCTCTGATCCATTCAGTAAAACTGGAACAGCCATTGTCTTATAGAATTTTAAATGTGTATGCTTTCGGGTTTTCCTTTTCAAGGGATGAGTTATTAACGTGCAAATATAATAAAATTTACTCACTTTATTACTTACTACTGGTACCTAGCTGATTCTTTAAATGTTTCCAGGCTGGCTTGAAGGGATATTGTCCTGCAGTCACTTATCTTTTACGACAGAAGATTCTTTTACTGATCACATTTCAATTGAGCGCCACAATGTCACACAATATAACATTGGATCATATTCAGAAAGAGATCCAGTTAGATCAATGAGTTGACCTAAAAGCTTTGGGCAAGTGTTCCTTGTTTTTTTGGAGATTGATGGTATAGAACAATAAATCATATACTTTCTTAAGAATATCTGATAATAAATTATTACATAAAATAATTCACAGTGAGTATTTCTCTGTGGTTACAGCAATCCCAGGTTATGATAGGCATAATAATTAAGTTGCAGTCCTGCAAATCTGCCTGGTATTACTAATGCACTGTTATATGACAAATACACGAGACATTATTTTATATATCTTTTGGCATAAAATTTTACGCTAAATTTGGTCTGTTCAAGTGAGTAAAGTTAACTAATTTTTCTTTTGATTCTTTTACACACAGCGTGTGGCAAAAGCAAATTTTTCATCAACAGCGTCATCTCCCCTCCATTAAGTATTTTCTTATTGGTAAATTATTATAATTGTATCCAAATAATAAACATTGGTGGTCTTGTAAGAGAAATGTGCATTGCATGTTTCAGAACTTCCTGTACACACTTTGCAGAGTTCTACAGCTATTGACTCTGAGTACCAGTGAGTACCAACCCAATTGAAGCTCTGCCAACTCTGGTAACTTTTGGCACACACAGAAATGTATCAAAATAAAACTGATGTGGTAGATCATGTAATTGCTTCCAGTGATATTTTCTTTTAACAAGTTGATGTTTGAAGCATTGAGACAAAGGAAGTGTGGGCCATACAACATTAACCAAAATAGGAGAAATATCAAAATATGATAATGGTTGTGATGGGAGAAGATGACTAACCAACAATGTAGTTTATCTTAACTTCTTTGTTAAAACTTGAGCAATGACATTACAAGCTACAGTGAGCTGTAATTCTAAGCATTAACGTGGATAATATTTTACAAATTTGAATAATTAACACATATTGAACTCTTATTAATTTGGTTGTCTCTTACTTTACTAACAATATGGATTTAAAATGCAAGATCTTAGAAGAGAACTGTAATATTACAATTTTCTAAATCTTAAATTGATGACAACTGTTAAATAAGTGCTGATAAAACAATAAGTAAGGCCTAATTATATAATAAGATATACATTTTTCAAAGAGAATAAAAACAGAACACACACTATTTAGAGAAACAATTTCCAGATGTTATGATGAGATTAGTGAGTACACAAATATGCATTGTTATATGGAGCATTTGTGGATTAGTATTAGTTTAATAAAAAGAATTCTAAAACTGATGTATCTCTTATTTAGGTCTTTTGTAAATGCATATGGCCTTGAATTTCATATAGTATTACATTTAAATAAATTAAACAAATAATAAGTATACATTTTATTACATAAATTATTTACTATGGTAAGTAGTTAAGGGGATGAAAATACAGCATTTTATGAGCTAAATATCTAAAAATAAGTAACAACTGAAGTATGCAGTGAAACCTGGATTATGCAACTGTCTATGGAGTAAGGGCATTAATTTAAGTGAATATTAACTTGTACTTAAATTATCTTATATTTATACTGTTTATGCTTCATGATTTTATACTGATAATATTTATGCTTCATAACCAAAATAAAAATATGGAATTAGATGAACGTGGAGAATCAAATCACAAATATATTTCATATATTCTCATTTACCTCAGGGAGAAAAGACTGTAGTAACCTGAGGTGGTTTATGTTATTATCAATATATTTGCCCAGTATTTCTCTGAACATAATTTCATTAATAATTTTGAAATAAGGAAGTATTCATCAGTAGAATTAAACAAGAGGAGTGCATGTATTTCATTAAATACGTTTAAATTCTAAGGTATTAAAAGTGAAAGCACGCTATGGAAAATTCCACCGGAACTTACTCGCAATCAATTCAAACAATCAAAAGAAAATATATAAAGTTCAAAATTTGAAATAATTTACTTTTTTCTATATGAAAACAATGTAATAAACTAAAGAAAAAATTGGCAAGATGTACCTAAGAAAACCTTTTTTGTACATGCAAATATTTAAAGTTGAGATGCAAATAAATTTTAAGGGAGTGATAATGTTTTTGGGTACTAATAAATATGAAGCTCGAGTTTCCAGAGAAGAAAAATGGAGGCATTATTACTAGTGTTATTGGCACTCACTGCATAAGTACCTACACAATGTCTAATAACTTCTAAAAGCCAGTTTAAAGAAGTGTTAAGAGGAAAAGAACAAAAGAACACAAATATATTTTAGTAATGCAGCATAACAGCTGCAATCTTCCACTTATATGATATACAAATGATAAATATCTAACAAGACAATGAGCATTTAACAATCTAAAATTAAGGAAGTTGTTGCCCTATTATCTCTGCCTCTCAGTAGTGGGTTGTGATCATTAACAAATGCTTCACTGCATATGTTTTATAATTACATATAGTAGTCATGAAATTTATCCTTGAAAAACACTTAATTTTCAAGACTAAGGATCTTTGGACAAATAACAGGTTTCTGTTATGTGTACTTCAAGGCTAGTTAACTTATTATATGGTATGTTTTTTCTCAATCCTTTGCTTGAGGAAAGAAGACCTTTTATGACTGAAGCACAACACAGAGCGCAAGTAAGCACCATATTTTGAGCACCTTGCATGATCCTCAATATAACTGAATAGATTAAATATGGAGCTGCGGCAAAGTCTTCTAATTTGTAACCAGTCACAGCAACCATGAGTCACTAAGATATTTGTAAAATAAATAGAAATATAAATAAAATGAAACACGTGATGCAAATACTGGCTTCTCTGTTCAATATATCATCTGCTTAAACTCCTCTTTTCAGAGTCTGTGAATAGGTATTTGAGCACCTAAAACATGCATCTAACTGCAGCATATTAAAGAGAGCACTGTTTAGTAAAAATGCTAATCAAATATACATACTTTACTTACCAACAATAAACAAGAACAAACAGATATAAATATAAATAAGTGTTCTATGTATGAAATACTGTTAATAATGGTTCCATTGCAGCAGTAACTTGCTACAGAATGCAGCTATCAATTAATTCAGATTTTGCTTCACTACTTTTGACAAAAAATGGAACAACTGTTATTGTTATTGTTATTTCTTCTCATCTCTGTCATTATTTATAATGTACACAAATATTATTTTAGTTCTAAGTTCAATGCTTGTGTTTACATAATTAAATATTTAAACTAGTTTTTGGATTACAATATAGTCACACACCTTTACCCTTCCCATCCAATTTCCTAAATTAACTCCAAAATTGCAAGCACATATACTAAACACTTATGCTCCCATGTACATGTTAAAAAAGAACACAAACACATACAAAAATCACAAAGATGCACATATATATCACAATGTACGACATTTTTTAATATAAATTTATTTGCTACTCTTGAATCTAAACTATATTACAATTACAATTTATTTGCGAGCAATCTTGAGCTCAGAATGGGTTTAGGTTAAAGTAATAAGCAAATGAAATGCATTGTAACTTACAGTGAGAGAGATTAAACATGCAGTAAAACAAAAGGTTTGCACATCCTTTCAAGTTACAAGTTTATTGGGTTTTGTAGATTACCCTGTTTAGAAGAACTGAAGAGCACAAACTTGGAGAAATCTAATGAAAGCAGAATACAGAGCACTCTTTGTGTTCACTCTCTAAGCTTTTATAGTACTTATTTAGGTATCTTGATACTAGTTTAGGTTACTTGAATTTCTCTTTTGAAAATCCCAATTAAAATGTATTTTAAAAAATGGTATATACCTTACTAGGTCTTAAAGAAGACCCAATCTGAAATGTTTTGGATTCTTTATTTCCCTTTAAGAATGAAAAAACCATTGCTGAATGGTAGACATGTATAATTTAATCTGCATATCTTAAGTACACTGTCAATCCTTTGTATTTATTGTCCGTATTTTTAAACTTGCTATTTTCACAACTTTAGTTAGTTATATTATTTCTTTACTTGAAATTTTATATGTTATACATCACACCTAAGGAAGATATTTAAAAATTTTACATTTTTGTGAGGTGGTATAAGCTTAAAATTTGTTTACTAAGTATGTAGGTAGTTCTTTGCCATGGCTGCAACATATATTGAAATTTATTTGTTAATAAAAAATATTATTTTGAATGACACACTGAAAGAAAGTCAGCTAGTTTTTAAACAACTCATGTTATTGCAAGCATACCAATGAGAATTTGTTAACATTAACCTGAAAATTTTTAGCTTAAAATGGCTTTTGTAATTTGAATATATAAATTTTCATAATTTTATATAATCTACACAATGTTTGCTGTTGTTGAATGTGTAGATTTAATTTGTAAAGAATACAAAAAAGAACATTTATGCTTCAAATACTGGAAAAGTGAACAAATAATACAACCTCTAACTAAAATTTCCTAAATGTGTTTTAATTTTCTGAGGTTTGAGTATGTTTCTCTTTGGGTATTAGAAATGTTTAGTTCTTCTGGGCTTGTAGGCTATGGTCTAGAAGGCATTGTAGATTCCAACGTTTCACCAAGTACTGCGCTTGGCATCATCAGGGTAACACGATCCACTGTCTGCACTGGTCAGAGTTTGAATGTGGAAGCAGAGAAACAGTGGAAGTAAAGACCGTTAACGTCCGTTAGGGTTATTTATATGGGTGGGGTTGGGTGGGACATTGTTGTGCTGGCTACGGTAGTAATTGGCTAGTTGTAGGCCTACAGCAAGCATGATTTCTAAGTTCCCTGTTGCATTATTGATTCTTTTATCTGACAAAATATCATTGTATTCTCAAAGTGCTGTTTCACAATCAACCTTAGAAATTTAAATATACAAAGACTGGAGACATTTTAAATCAACTATTGGATGATCTTGTATTAATCCTCATATAACTTGTTCTACATCACTTTTCTGACAGGAAGATTTTTAACTCTTTGCAGCCAAATATAGAATTTAGCAAAATCATGATCGTGTACATTATCAAAAAATGGAATCTTTTTTATTTTGTCTCCCACAGAACAATCTACTATAGCAATTTTTAACTGAAGTAAATAAAACAATCCTGTAACAGAATTAAATACTTCATGTCCAGGGTCTATTTAAACCAAATTTGCAAGTTTAGTAATGCCTGCTAAGCTAACATCCTTTAACCTTTTCTCCTCACCTTTTTTTCTTATTATGTCATTTCGCCAATAAATGTGACAACAAATTATTAATTTCATTGCAAATCATAAATAAATGTTCATTTTGTGAGCTATGCCAAAATTTGCATTCAATCGTGAGAGTAAACATTATTAAATGTCAGGACAATTGCTATAAAGTTTATTCTGAAGCCTTTTTATTTGGTATTAATAAATTTTGAGTTATTGCGATTCACCAAAAAGTAACCTCATTCTATCAAGTGATGAGTGACCCATCCAGGCACCCTCCCTCAGGAGGCACCGAGAGGGCAGAGTCCTTAACTCTGATGGTAGCATGATGGTAATGCAAAGAGAAGAAGACCTACAGCTTTTACTGTGGTCTCTGAAACACATTGGGCCTTAGGAACCCTTCACATGAACTACTCAGAGATGAAGGTTTGGATAGCGCCTACTTAAAATTGTCACCCAGAACAAGGAATCAAACCATGAACGCTTATCACGAGAGTTGCAAATGAAACCATTGAGCTACCCTGGGACTCCTAATACTCACTATTGTAACCTACAAATCTTAATTCTATATTATCAGAAATATTTATAAATTACTAATATATCAAACCATGAAACACGGCTATCTTCAGTCAACAAAACTTCATTCATGGATTCATTTGACATCCATTTAAAATGACCTGTTCAAACATTTGGCCAGCAATGCTGCTTTTAAAACATGTTGCTATAAACATAAGTAGTGATGTATGTGAGACTTCTGTAATGAGTTACAACAAAGTATGTGGGTTAGGGAGTGCTCATCAACCCATCTGTAGATGCTTTAAGAATTAGTAAAGTGATAGAAAAGTTGTAGTGATAAGTACGCCAACAATTGGTTTATATAATCTTCTCTACCCTGTAGAGTCATATTTCTTTACTTTTCCTTGTATTAATAAATTGAACTGCTTTCTGTTCTGGGCCAGCTTCACACATTCATCTAACGATAAATTAACCTAGGGGTAACTCTGTGGCATATCCTCAAAATTTGCAATACAATGCAACATAAAACATAGAATTTAATTCATTATACACAAATAACCTCAATATTTAATGCTCCAAAGATATATATCATTTCAGAGCAATAAAAGTGGTCAACAGAAGAGTTACACAAAGATTCAGAGCAGCATAACTAAATTATCTTTTTAGAGTTAAATGTACGCACAACGTTCATCAGTTTGTTCTGCATTTTTAAATTTTCCAAATATGGAGCAATCTCCCGTTTTTAACTAATTCCAGCTTGTCACAGAATAACCATGATTGATAAGGTTTATTAAGGACAGTATTGTGTGTGAATGACTCAAAAAATTGATTTTTTGCTTTGTGTCCTACAAAAGTCTACGAGATTTCATAAATTCAATGATGTATTACAATATGGATATTCTTAATATTTAAGCCATTTAAATGCACATTTAAATGTGGTGTCTGCAGAGTCTTGCCCCTTTTAAATACCAGTATCACAATTGGTATTAAATTTGCTATAACTTTATAACTGCACAAAAATTTGCTCAAGAATTGACCAGAGAGGCTAGAATCAAGAAAAGGAGCTTGAAGAGGAAGAGTGAAGATCAAGAAATATTGAAAAAAGTAGATTATGGTGCAGAAACGTTTTAAATTTTGGTGCATTAGCCAAAAGATACGTTAATTTTGTTTTTTGCATTTAAATTTTAGAGCGTTGGGTACTATACTTTTCTCAGAAACTACACAAGTTAGAGGGCTGACACCTTTTTTGTGGTGCTGCAATTCATCTAGTTTAACAAAGTGAGCAGAAGGGTAGTTTTTATATGCAATACATTGAATTTTTAAAAATTAAAAATTATACACTTTAAGTGGAGTCATATTTTTTCTGTACACAAAATTTTTTAGAGCTTATATTTCACTGGATTAAAAAACTAACCTACTAACTTTGCTAACTCATGTTGTTCATCATTACGGACTTTATGTCTCCCAAAAAATTGGAAGACTTATATACAAAATTGTGGCAGGTGTATGTCCCTAGCTAATAACATGAGTTTTCAAAACTTCATTTATAGATGCCACTTAAAAAGCCTACTGACAAAAATTATAAAGTAATATTACAAGCTTTGTATTATCAGCTTGTCAAAAACATTTATTGAACAGATGGTATAATTTTCATTACCTTATGACAGAGCTAACCCCCTGAATTCTGATTTTGAAATGCATACAGTTTAACACCATATTGAGCATGGCACACGTATCACTGTCCTTAAATACTCCTAGTATAATATAATACCTTGCCTGGGCTGTTAGAAGGACTAATAAGCAATCACCTGCAAAAGCACACTGTCCACTACTCAGTCTAGTAAATGCTTCTTTGGAAAAGAAATCATGGTTTTCTGCCTTAGTTTGTGAATTATTGTTAATTTTTTTGCCACTTAAATGGTACTATTTTAATTACAGATGAATATTAATAATTTCACTATTGTGCAACACTTGCAGTGCTGCCATTGCATTCACGGAGAATATGCCACTGGAATAGCCTCAGATTAAATTGGAGGAATCAGTGGTTCTATTAGAATTTAGGTTCTTGGAAAGGTTGGTTAAGATTGCGTCGCTTATTGCACACATGTAGCATTATATTGCACTCCTTTATTGCACAACTTGTAGTAATGCACATAATTGACAACAATTCATATTCAAGGTATGGTAGTTATAGTTATAAAAGTATGTAGTTATAAATGTATAACTTGAAATGAAGTATATAAGTGGCGTGGCCCCAACAACTTTAAGGAGGCAGCATTATGCTCTTAAACCACTACTTATTAACTTAAGATACCTTGTTAAATACACAGCATTTGCTAACAAGTATTTCTCACAAAATAATGTTTTATCCACCTATGCAGCCTTAACTGAAAGCTCATAGCTGAAACAGTATTTTATGGAATTACTTTAGGATATTGTAAAAAGGAATGTATACACAATAATTGTTATCATAAAAAAGGAATGTTTTATAAGCCACATATATTGCACCTGTCCATAGAGAGGAATATTCCACATCTTAAGATTTGTTATGCGACCCATATGTTCCAGACAACAAACCTAATGAATCACCATTTTAAAGACTGGTCCATTTTCATTCACATCTTGTATTTAATATTGACCAACGAGGAATAGCAGTGACTGAGATATTGACTGGTAATACTTGTTTATCTTATATATCTATAGAACCATTTTATATTTAGTTCAATTTAAATTCCCAATGAAAAACATGTCAGATGTTCACACATATAATACCAGGAATAATCAATTACTAAATCTCCCCAGAACCAGATTACATTTATCAGAGAGGGTCCCTAGTTATATGGGAGCAAAGTTTTATAATGCTTTGCCTGAAAAATCTAAAATCATATGAAAATTATAATACCTTTAAAAATAGGATAAAAAATTATTTAATAACCAAAGCTGTTTACAGTATTGAAGAATACCTAAACTTATAGATATTTTCTATGATGTTTTGATTATACTAATTGTACTTTTAACTTCTTATCTAATTATATTGTATATACTATGTAATCACTAAATTCCTTTCTATTTATGTTTCTCATAACATGGGCCCTTATAGGGTACCTTTTTATATCATCTTATGTATTGACTCATGATATGGTTCAATTGTGTATTCCACTGTATTGAACTGAATGAATAAATAAATGCTTGCAAGCATGCAAGAATATTGGATAAAATGTCAACTGTATAAAGAACTGTAATGGTACCAGTAGGTATGTGGTGATTAATAGGCACATCATGTATCTGTTATTTTAATCAATGCACATTCAAATGGTGTCAATTTCCAAATAAATTATGTTCTGAAAAGTGTATGTTTGTGTTCTGATAGTAGCTTATTTTGAGGTAAACTACAGGATTCATCATTTAAAATCTAATGGACGTACAGCATTTGGCCTGTGTGCAATTGGGTATGCCACAGACAGCTTTGCTCCTATATAAACTCAGTGCTTAAAGCATGTATAACACTCTTACCTTATAGAAGATGCTGGAAATGTCCTCCACCCTCAGCTAAAAGAAGCATTATATTGGGAGAACACATTCTGATTCACACGGTTAAGTTGGGCCACTGTAATGTTTCCGATTTGATTTCTATTATTTTGTTTTAGATTTTGCAATTATGAAGATTTGTCTAAAATTAAAACCATATAAGTGTACAAGTGTCCATGCTTTAAAGCAAGTATCACAAATGCATTATTGTAAATTATTTCTTTGATCAGTGAATGATGGTTTAATTGATCCAGAGCTTCTGTTCTTTTCCGACGAGGTATGGTTCCATCTGAATGGTCATGTCCACACTCATAACAGTTGGTACTGGACCTCTGAAAATCAAGATTGCATTTGAGAAATCCCTCATTATGATCAGAGACTTGTAGTTTGTTGTTAGTGCTAGAGGCATAATCGGTCCAACATTCTACGAGCAGACTGTAAATGCATAGAGGTACCAAAATGACATTTTGACCCCATTGTAGCATGAACTGACAGAAGAAGAGAAATCATATGGGTGGTTTCAACAAGATTTTGCTACTGCCCATACAGCAGAGGAGTCCATGAATAAAATTAGGGAATTGTTTGAAGATAGTGTGATTAGTGCTGGTGCATGGCCTCCTCGCTCCCCTGATCTAATCAATGTGTGATTGGAAGAACTAAAACAAAATATTAGAAATGAAATCGGGAACATTACAGTGGCCCAATTTAATTCTGTGAATTAGAATGTGTTCTTCCAACATAATGCTTGTTTATCCTAGGGTGGATGACACATCTTCTATAAGGTAAGAGTGTTATACATGCTTTATGCATGGAGTTTATGTAGGAGCAAAGCCGGCTGTGGCACACCCAATCGCACACAGGCAAAATGTTGTGATCCCATTAGGTTTGAAATGAAGAACCCTGGCATTTTCATTGTAACTATTCCTAACATTGGTTGGTATTTCATAACACATTTGATTTTTCATTCATGTATTAAGTATGCCATGATTTGCAAGCTGATACAATGGTAATCTGATTTTAAACAATACAAGTAAGAATGTAATTATTACTTATACCATCGTTATCTTTAGTCATGAAATAGTGTTAATAAATCCTGTTGAAGGTTATGAGATGCATCTGATAAATTGCTCATGCTTTACACTAGAGACTCGATGAATAAGCTTATAACCTCTTATTGGATAAAATTAGTAATACAAATAATACATTCCTTGAATGAAAGCACTTGTTGGATAATTTTTCTGAAGACGACATGGTATTTAACTCTCCACGCTTCCTACATCTAGGCTGTTGAGGGGTACAGAATTGCTTATCTAGCAGTTCTAAATCTGTGATTGCAAGGCACCTTAGCTCAGGCTCCCTCAATGTAAGATGAAGCTGGTGTAAATTGTGAAAAGGAGCTTTATGTTGTGGCTATCTGTCCAATCAGGTTAGTTTCATATAAAATCCCAACTACTCATTTAAATAGTAGCTAGAATACATCTGGAATGGTCAGAATTTTGAATTTTTAAAAACAGCTAACAAATATGTTGCAATTATTTAAAAAATTATCAGTTCAAATAGATGAGCTATTTAAAAATATGGGCAGAAATTTATTTCAAAACATAATTTCTCCGCAGAAAGGCAGGGTGTTCTTTTAGCTGTACAATTTAAACACAGTCCAGAGCATGCATTAATTAAGTATCCATACCACACTCATATCTTCCAAATGTATGTGTAACCTTTTATTTCAATTTGTGACATAATAAACTATACTTAAACTATCTGCTAATATGTTAAATCCTGATTGTTTATCAACAATGGCAATTCTTGATTATAATTATAGAATTCTGTTAGTTAGAATAGGATAAATATGTCTGATTTGATTAGAATGCTTCTATTAATTATTAACAATAAAGTTGCTTTTATGATGTCCAATTCATCATGCATATATATGTGCATCCTACTTTGTGTCTGTACGTGTGTGTGTATGTGTGTGCACAGGTGCGTGTGCAAGTGAGCGAGTGAATGACAATGTGTGTCCTTACACTTGTACTTCAGTGACACACACACACGGGGACACAAACAAACACACCACACACATGCTTAGATATATACAGGCTGCGTTAAAGTTAAGTACAAAAAATTTAAGGGTGTAAATTATGTTCAAAATGAAGTATTTTAAGGGTAGGAACCAGGGGCCCTACATATTAATTATCTATAGTTATACATATACTAGCACCACATGGTATAACAGCTTATGAAAAAAGATTATTTTGTATATTTTTGTTTATATATTAAAATTTTCTATTCTTTAATAACTTTTTCTTCAAACAAGTATTTCAAGTTTTGTGAGTAGTACATAAAAGTATATAGATGAAAGATTTAGGAAAATAATTTTATTATATGCATATTAAAAAGGCTCATGCTTCCCAAATCATAAATTACTAACAACATATTCTTCAATTAATTACTCATGTTATACTTATTATTATTATCAGTAATCATTTGATATAAATTACTCTCATTTTTATAATCAATATATTTGCTCCATGGCATTTATCATACAGAGCTGCAGCCAGAAAATAAATAAACAGGTCATTGAAAACCATTGGCTAGAAAAATAAGAAATAGTATAAAAATAATTTATCTAACCCATCCTTTAGTATTTAATTTGAGTATTTAGCAAACAGTAATGAACTGGCCCATTAGATCTGGGATATTTAAATATCTACCACATCCAGGGAGGAAAAAGAACAATAAATAGAAATTTACTGCTGCTAGAGAAACTTAGGTATGTACTAAGAACACACGAAGAATCTTTGGTGATTTCCCACCTTGCCTAAGTGTTCATAATACTATAGTAATAGCCTTCATCACCCCAATACAATCCATTGAATTATTGTTCCTCAGTTCAAATTTTACATTAACTATGTTCGTTATAAACCATAGACGTTTAAATTCCGTCATAATTTTGGGGTGCTTCATTACTCCCTGAATTCTAATCAAGAAAGGATGACACTGTGGGAAAACATCATCCTTAACGATCTCAAAAATCCTCAACTATTTAAATAATTTAACTGTCATTCATCTTGCTCCACAACATTTCAGCCTTTATAAGTATCTTATCACATACTGTATATAGTTGATAAGAAAATACAGAAAAACACAGACCCACTGCTGTATATCATTGTTGACTTCAATAACTGACACATTTACTAAAAACAATGAGCCACCAGATTCACCAGTATAATTCAACCATCATTACTATGCATATTTTGTTGCTGATGGCATGATGATTCTGATCCTGTGGAGGGTTGCTGGGGTAGCGATGAGGTTGCTGTGGTTCGAGGTCTGAGAAGTCTGAATGCCATCCAGCTAGCTAAAGAATGCATCATTAACGTACTAGCATGCGGCGGTTGTTGTTGCTGCTGCTGCTGTTGCTGCTGCCTCTGTTGGTGAACAAGTCGCTGAGCCTCTCTCTGTAGCTGATATCTGTACAGCAATGATCCAGCCACTAAGGCAGATAATACAGCTGACAAAGCTACAAGCACAAACAGCAGGCTGAAACCTGGCACAGGCAGACATATGCCATATACTACTTCCTCACGGATTCTGCCCTGAAACACAGTAACTGCTTCTGCTCGAGTATCAGGGGTAAAAGCCAGATCTACCTCAGAGATAACTTCGTATAGCCCACTAACACCAACATCTGCACTCCGAGCTTTTCTCTCCGATACAACAACTGAACGGCGCTTTCTTGAACTGGTAGAGCTCTTTGCTGATGACTGATCAGCAACAGGCATCTCATCATCTCCTAGCTTCCGTGGCCCATGTGGAAACCTTTCTTGTCCATCACGATGTCCGGGACGAGACTGTCCCTGTAACAAACAACATTGCATTGTTAAATGATGTTTAGGTTGTCATACTTTAAGTATACACCTACCATTGCAGTGTGAACAGATTCAGATATGTGCGAGAAAACCACACAGTTCTGTAGTATAAAAATACAAGTTAAAGTAGTAGAATCCCTATCACAGACATGCAAAACTAATTCACAACATAGACATTATTATAGACCAGTGGCGTAGTGTGGTGTGTGGACTTGGGTATGTAATTTGAACTTGTGTTAAGGACACACATAATTGAAATTTCTAAATTCTACAATTATTTGCAGATATTATTCAAAGTCATACCAGACATGATACATACATTGAATAATGTACATTCAAATTTTCATTGTAATATCTTCAACACCTTTAAATTTATTATCTTTCCTAGCTATTGTTTCGGCACCATACCTAAAATGCCCCACACAATGAAGATTTCAAAATTTTGATAATTTTAAATATTCTGTTATAGATAAGTACTCTCAAAAGAATGCTGGAAACAGAAAATTTTATAATGCTTTGGTTTATTAAATAAGAATTGTTAACTTTGGAAAAATATTTTTTCACAATTTTTATAGTTTTTATAGAACTTTATAGTTCACCAACTGGTAAATATTAGTTACAGAACAATTACTTTCACTAATTTTTCTGTATTCTCAGTGTGCTGATTACAAGCACTAGTAGTAGAAGTTTTCCAGGAAATACAGTGTTCTCTGTACAACACATTTTTTCCTTGCAGTGAACGACACAGAAACACATGGGCAGTTTGCATACCCAGCCTTTGGTTTCCTGGCATATTTTTCTCTTACATGTTCACACACATTACTGTTCAAAATGCTGCTTGTTGTATTCTCATATGTGCAGACAAAGTTAAAAATATGAAATTAACCTTCACTGTCAAACAGAATACTGGAAAACTTAGCTTTAAACCTCATTAACATTAGCAAGCAAGATGCACTATCCTGCATCACATCCACTGCACATGCACATCCTTTGGCATGACTGACCTGAGGTAAACACAAGCACCAGCTGCTCTGTTTCAATGCTTGCTGTGATACGCTAACAATACTAATTCATAGCAGATTGTTGTTTGAAACATACTCTTCAAGACACTAGTTGGATTAGTATATAGATAATAGGAAAAGTTAAATAAGGGAAACTGGCAGGGTATGCAGCTCATCACCCATATCCTTTGGTGCTACGCTTCTGGTGTTGACACAAATATTACTAAATGAAGTATTTACACAGAATTTTAAAGAGGAGCAAACAAATAATCACTAGAACTCAAATTTATATGCACAATCAAATAGTATATGCATGCAAAAATGCTCAATTTTTAATATATGCACTATAACATGCAAAATAAAATGGAAACATATGAGATACACTGTTTGTTTTGTGAGTAAACTTGTGCCAAATTGAGTAAGGTTTCTTGTATCTCACTGGCAACAGCACACAGTCAATAGGCCATAGCAGGCTGCTGCAAAACCACAGGGTCCTCTGGTTTCAAGATTTAACCCAAGATTGGGATAGGGTCTCTTTGAACTAGATTCACATTAATCACAAGGAAATCCTTTTCTCTCTCTATTCCTGAAAATATGGATTCAACACTAATCTTGATGATTTTGTATTTTTTTATTTCACTCTTTCTCACCCTCAATGTTGATAGGGGCTGAACTTGGGCCTAAAAGGAATTGGGAGTTTCATCATTCATCTTAGCACCTCTGAAAACAATCAATTTGTTGTCAATACTTGTGTTTTACTATTTCTACATGCCATCCCTTTCCACCCCCATATTATTCTTTTCCAATTTGTAAGTCAAATGTGTATCAGGTTTGGTTGAAATTGCTCCAGGCATTCCAAAGTTACGCTGGAATGTAAAGACACCCATACATCCATTTTGACATTATATATTGATTTTAGAGATTCCATTAAGTACTACTGATAAATTACTCATTAGATAGAGCAGAAAAATATAGTTTAATACTTCATTCAAGACTAAAATGAGCATTTTTGCATTACTATTTTAAATGTGATTTTTTCCCTGGGAATATGATGTTATAATGCACTGCTTAATATGTCTGTGAAAGGGTGACTTTCAAAGTACATATGTAATTTCCACATATCTTAAATACATAAAAAGAACATGCACTAGTCAGGCTCTACTAATCACATTTATATATGTATTATTTTTAGATTATTATCTATGATAAAAAGGAAGATAAGGAATGAGACACATGACAAGTTTGATGCAAAAAGAAATGGTTTCAAAGCTCATTAATGAAGTTTTGGAATAAAATGTTTTCTTGCCTGTAAAGAATGAAGGGCTTCTCTGGTGTTACCATCACTTGCTGATGGTTTTGCACTTTCATGATCCCTTTTTGGAAGTGGTCGTTGATGAGCGTTCTGTGTTTGTGCTTGAGCATGTGCAGATGTTTTTGTTCCTGTGATCACAGGAAACTCTCCCTGATCGTCTTTAAGTAATTCATCATCTTGATCCAATTCATCGTAAACAAGGAAATCCAGCGAAGAATCTGGGGATGGTGTTGAGGAAGATGCAGATGATTGAGTGGAATCTGAATTATCTTTCCTATCAACAGATCCATAATAGGCATGGCCTCCATCTGTATCATGATGATGTGAAGATCCAAGTTGACAATGATCCAGGCATCCATGCCTGCAGATTTCTACCTTGCACTTTATGTGGACACTTAGAGCGTCTGGGAATTTGAACGCGTGGAAGAAGGCATATGTAATAACAGTAGCTCTTTCATCAGCAGTTCTTGCCTTGAGAAAACGACTAATCATTTTGGGTCTTAGAACACAACCTTGTTCATCCGATAACTGGATCACATGACCACCACCATCTGAAGCTGCACAAGACTTCACTCTCATATCAAATTCTCCTGTAAAAACAATAAATATTGTTTCATACTTGCACATCTCCATTTGTGTTTTTATTCACTGTTTTAAAACATAAATAAAAATACTTTATAATAAAGGTACAGAAAAGCATACTGATAAAATCTGATAATATGCTCATACAGAGTTAACTTAATTTTAAAAGGAGGTTATCATTTCAGACAACACTATTCAACTATGTGGTTTGTTTGTTGATTATCCAAATAAAGAAAATGGATTCCAGACACTTAAGCACTACTAATAATGGGCATCCTCTTATCAGGTGTAGTAACCCAAAGTGTCTATCTGAAGCACCAAATTATCATTGACATGAGTCCATTTTCTTAAAAGTGTTTAATATACTATAAATAATGCTGGTCTGCAGAGATGGTGAATGAAATGGATGAAATGATACTCAAATTAGCCAAGGATAAACTGAACTGAGAGTTACTCTATATTTGTTGAATGAGGTTGAGTGAAAATGCCTGAAGAAACCTTTCCAAACAGTTCACCTAAAACAAGATTCATGTTTGGACCATCCAGATTGGAAAGTACTACTTCATACTACCCAAACAGTATGAAGATGTACAGTGAAGCATATGAAATTGTGCTAATATAATATCATATATCATATTTTGAACCTTTTAGTTTGTGAGAAGAAGATGAGCATGTAATTCACAGTGGTTACATCACTTTAAAACATGACAAAAATGGCAGTGAGAGTTAAAAAAAAAGAAAAACATTAAAAAGGATGGAATGAGAGTGCTCTATGGGCGTGACGGAATGCGGGAGAGCAGCAAGCCCACATGAGGATCCCTAACATGTGCTGGAGATTTTTCATCCTGACATCAGGGTTTGCCAAGCAACCACTAGTCGTATGGTTTACGACAGTGATACCTCCCCGGCAGGTTTGGCAACTACAAGACCACCCCTCCGTTTAGAACAGCAATTAAAACCAATGAGTCAGAAAGGTCAGTCACGGGAATCGAACCCACGACCCCGCTTTTTTACTGCTACCTTTAACCCTTTGCTTTGATTTAAATTTAGAGTAGGTCAACCTAGCTCTTTAATTCTCACATTCTCTTCCAAAGGTCTACTTGAATGGTGTCTCTTTAATAGATCATCGACAGAATTCGCCATGTTGCTTGCACAACACAATATCCGAACTTACAATATATAAGTTAATTAATTGATTAATTAATAGAAATACATAAAAAAGATAAGAAATGAAATAAAAAAAGGGTCCACTGTATGCATACCACAGCTGCCTAAAACCAATTTACTATGTGAATCATAGCACACTCACAACTGGCAAAGAGGAAGGCCAAACAGAGCATGCGCACTCAAAATTTCACAGTAGCGTTTCTTCTCTCTGAGAAGATCATAGGAGCTGAAATCCATTCAGCACTTGATACCGTAGTTTCTAGCTGTGTGGGTTCCTATTATTCTGGAGAGAACGCTGCAAAATATATTTTCGTCCGTTTTCTTTACATAACGACTTGTACTCTAAGAGAATAGGTGATTGGTGCAAGTTTTACATTGTGCTGTGGCATATTAGCACATCATCGGCCGCCGCCTCTGGTAGCGATGTGTGTGTGTGTGTGTGTGTGTGTGTGTGTGTGTGTGTGTGTGTGTGTGTGTGTGTGTGTGTGTGTGTGTGTGTGTGTGTGTGTGTGTGTGTGTGTGTGTGTTCGTCAAGAATACTTCATTTGGTTGTGCTGAAACAATATAGTTAGAGGTATGAATTATCTTGGAATTAGTTGTTGTAGTACAGGATCCATCAACGTCCAGGATTATTACTGTTATTACTGGTGCCCATCATAATGTGGAGTTCAGTCCAATAAGTTAGGAACGACGGATCTATGACACTTGTTTCACTACACGATGTAGCTGGCATGCAATACACACAGGTTATATTGCTTTCATTATGCTCTGTTTTACTTTCTCTACTGCTAAGTAGAAGGCAGTATTGTATTTCACCCAAAAATTCGATGTCGAGATTTCACCGGAAATATATGTCGTGTGTGTCTGACAATCTGTGGACAGCATAACTAAAAAATGAAAAGTCGGTTAGAAACCAAAGTTTGTATTTAAGTTTAATGTCTTTCAAGGATGCGACACGAAGATCTTCAATTGTCTTTAAATGGACAATGTTTTGAAAATTTTCATTTTCTTGAAAGCGGCTCTAATGATTTTGGCAAATGAAATGTATATTTTGAATATTCTGGCTATAGCCTATGTAGTCCTGTTTACTCTGGATGACTTTTGAATAACTCGTAAACCGTAAGAGATAGACAAAATCTTACTGTACAAAAAATGTAGATCTCGCTAAAACACACAATTTATGTCCAAATAAATTTTTTGTAGAGTGAACCATTTTGGAGATATTCATTATGTCTGTTTTTTTTTTTTTTTTTTTTTTTTTTTTTTTTTTTTTTTTTTTTTTTTTTTTTTTTTTTTTTTTTTTTTTTATTATAAAGAGTGTACTATTTCGGAGATATTCCTTGTTATTTGTGTCATTTTCGGAAAACTTAAAACTTTCGTAAAATGGAACATCGTTGTTCATTTTTTATATGTTAAGCGTGCAAAGAGAACGGGATATCAAACCTTTAAAATACTTGACTGTCGCTCAAAGCCTACTGTGTTGCAATATTCCTCTTACACCTACAAGGAAATAAGTAATAAGATAATTTGTACAAATGCTTATCTCAACTAATACAAAGAATATATAGGAATGAGAGTTTGTAAGAATGGTTAGCACAAGAGTAGAAAAAGTCATGCGAGTGCAACACATCAGATTTTTTCTATAGGCTTTGTACTTGATCATAGACGTGATATTTGTTGTATATTGCCACAGGAACACAGAGAATATCAAAACATTTGTTTTGTTTCATTTTATGTACAACTTTACTTATTTACAAACCAAAAACAGCACGAGAAATATTACTACATACTTTAAAATAACCATATTCTATACCACATGTTTATCAGTATGCATCAAGGAAAATCCCTTACTGGAAGTTTTTAGACCACAACAAATAATACACCACAATTATATAAAATAGAAATGTCAGTACATTAGTTTACAAAGTGCGTCTCATCTGAATATTTTATGTCTTTTAGCTTTATTAAAAGAAATATGTTTGCAATAAGAATTTTCGTTCTAACTTAATCGGATAAGTCGTTTAAACACAATGCTCAGAAAATAAAATATTTTAATTTTTGTGTAATGAAGATTATATCTGATTACATATTGAAGATTGACTCTAATTCAAATTTTAATTATAATAATGTTATTGCCATGTTTGAAACAATAATTGTTTATGCAAATGCTACAAAAATTATGCATTTCTTTAAACAATATAAAGAAATATTATTTTTTTAGTGTTGGATGGTGTATTTGTACAAGTTATATTCACATAAAGCAAAAATGTTATTAGAGTTAGAAAATTGTACTCTATTCTAAACCTAAAATAGTGTCTTTCCATTTTCCACAATTTTCTTCGCTACACTACACTTTTAGTTTCTAAGATCTGTTAGTGTTTTATTGTAAACTTAAAATTGGATTTTCCACTCTTTCCTGTTCCTCGCTATTCGTAACCACTGTGGTCCAATCGCTTCCCTGAAGTTCTGTGCCCAGCTCCTTCTTGATACAAGTTGTTAAATAAAGAGCACACTACATTATTTAATTTGAAGCTTGGAAGATAAACAGGGCCTCGTGCTGCTTGTTTGAAGGCAGACAGAATAAATGGCACACTATACATTTGAAAATGACAGTGCTAACTGATACACTAGTCAGAGGGTTGGCATCACTGCAATAAAATTAAAACTCGTCTAATTAGTACTTATACATAATTATACTTGCCACGGTAATCATTGATGGCCACTACAAGCGTTAATGTTGATCCAAGTGGAACAATACCACTAACAGGAGGTGCCCATGGACCCTTTCCATGTTGAATCTCCATCCAGCAATCCACGTTGTCTCCTGCAACAGCACAGAGTCTCTATAATCTATACATTATCAATGTGGACTAGTTTCTCTATGTTTAACAGAAAGAAACGCAAAACAAGAAAAATACTCTTCTTCTTTTCCTGATTGCCCTCCCCTTATGTAGGACCTACAAGCCACTGCCTAGTGTCAGACGCCTGTCGGGGAACACAGGAACCTATGGCCCGGACAGAGTGAAGACCTGGAAGCGGGTAATTAGCCAAGCACCAGGTATGATAGTGAGGAAGAGGATGACATGAAAGGTGACAGCACGATTCCGAAAAGTCCATAAGAGTTGAGTATTAAATCGCTGTACGTTTGCGAATGAAATATAGGGCCGCACCGTAGCCGAGTGGTTAGACCATTCGCTTCTAAACAAAGCGGCTCGGGTTCGATCCCAGGCAACTGCATGTGGCATTTGTGATGGACGAAGTGGCGCTGGGGCGGGATTCCTCCGGGTTCTCCGGTTTCACCCGCCATCTCATTCCACCGGTGCTCCATCTTCATTCCATGTATCATCAGTGTCACCGCCTGTGGTGCCGTATGTAGTAAAAGGGGGCGTTAAACACTACAAAAAAATGGAAATGTAGGACACGTTTGCGAAAACTGTAATAAACAAGTTTGAGGGTCTTGAAACCTGAAGGGTGTCCAAAAATTTACAACCTAAGGACAGAAGAACTAGTGATAAGATACATTGTTTGGGTATCCATTCTTTATCGATCAATCTAACGCTCGACCGCTCGATCGTTACGCGAAATTATTGTCAATTGTTTTCATGACTGTCACATATTGTGATCTAAACACAGATGCAGTTGGCCGGTTACACAAGGAGCCTAGACGTGTTTACAGTAGTATTTTATCTATGGAAGACTCCACAGAAGTGTTTTAGAACATAACAGTGAACGTGCTTATAGAGAACCAAAGAACCAGAAAACGAAGGGAAAATATTCAAAAGTAGCAGAATTAGAACTCAGCACTTGGTTAAAGTACATTTTTGGACTTTCTTTCACACCACCTTCTGAGGTAGGCGACGGTTTCGTCGAGTTAATGTCGATTGCTCCTACTTCTGATGTGGGTTTTGTAGACTACGTTTTCAACACCTTCATAGATGACCCTTTCCTCCATCTCTGTGGGCTGCTGCGCCATCTGACGGCCAACGCACGACGAACGGAGCAGAATCATTCCATTCGTTCTAAAATAGTAAATTTTACTCTCCAAAACCAAACATTTATAAGACAATAGATGTTCTGAAGGATATGCAATCTCTTGCTAACATGAAAATTAACTCTGTCAATAGTGGAAAATACAATGTCCAGAAAAACGCAACGATTAAAAAAAAATTATTGGAATGAATATAGAACCAACAGAACCATGCTATTGAAGTACCTAAAGACAGTTGGAATGGATTTCCAAGCAAAACAAATTTAAGGAACTGACAATGTGACAACGTTTTTGGCCAAGCCATAAGCAGTCCTAAGCCTGTGAAATTGGGAAGGAAAATTGTTGTCTGTTTGTTTACCCCTGAATCAATATAACTTGCAATGTGAAATGTTGTAGTGATATTTCGCAAACGGGTTCACAAACTACCCAGAAACGTTTCGCAAACGGGCAGTACATTTCTTCGCAAACGCGCCACATTTCTTGTTATCTTTCGCTATCGTGCTTCCCTAACATGAAATACAGGCGAAATCGATGAATGGAAAGGTGATGATGGAACAATTGTGGTATGAGTGGCAAGGGAAACCGGAGAATACCCGGAGAAAACCCATCCAGACGCCGCTTCGTCCACCACAAATACCACATAGGCGAACGGTTTAACCGCTAGGCCACGGCGCCGCCTTCAAGAAAAAACTCAACATACAAAATTAGATTTCTTTTTCTTTCCTTTATCAATTTGAAACTTTTCACTCTCAATACTTGAATACCAAAATGCTGGCAAAGTGTTCTTAGTCCACATGGATTTTGTGCGTAAATGTAAACTGGTTTTAATTTAACCACTAACAGCTAAAATACTTCAAACATTATACAGGTAAAATAGACACAAGTAATCAGTGTTTTGTAATCAGACCAACAATACTGAAAATGAAAGGAAGACGAGACATACCAGTAATTAATTTTACTATACAGGGTCTTTAATACAATTGGTAACCCGTTCCGCGATCTGTTTCCATTGTACGAGAGAACCGAAAGCTGCTGGGAGAAGTTTGCCGTCAGAGGTCCACTAAAGTTCTTACCTTAATGTATAGGTATGCTAGAAATGTTGACCTACTGCTCTCCAAAATGTTGTCGTTCGCTCGCCTAAGCTCAACAGCGATTGTTAGGATAAGGGTTCATGTAGCTGTGTTTAAGTGAGTGAGCGAGAACAGAAGGTCAATGTTTCCAGAATCTATTATAAGGTACATTTTGGTATAATCTAAACTGAACTTTTCCATAAATTCTCTCCCTCCTTTCATCCTTTCAGTTAGATATTTTCCATGGAACTTCCTAACACTTTCTAAAACAAGGTCAGCACATAATTAAACATTACAACCCTTGTACATGTACTTGTTCTTTTATTATGCGCTTTGGTGGAGCAAATGTGACAGCATCTGTGTGACCAAATTAGTATAAATTACTCTGCTGTAAAACAAGGAGTTTAAGCAATTTTATTTTCTCTTTGAGTCCTCGTAAAAGCGATATTGTGATGTGATCAATTTTTTTCCTGGTTTTATTGAAGTTTCCGCTATATGTCAGTATACACTAGAAGTGGTCAGCAGGCTTCCCGTGACCTTTCTAACATGATAACTGAAGTGGGAAGCATACTTCCCAGGGCCTTAGAAAGGGTTAAAGGCCCTATATATTTGAATGTGCATAAAATGGTATAAACATTTGCATTACTTTAATAGGCGTCTCTATATGTGACTTACGTACTAAGCAGTGTACTCTTTTTAACTTTAATAGGCATTTGTAGCATCCCAGCTTTAAAAAAAAAAAAAAAAAAAAATCACACTTATTATGCATTTTGGATAAAATTATCACATCCACATCTGAAATAAACAGGGCAAATAGAAACCTCATGTACAGAGTGGGCAGAATTAGGCAGGTAGAGCAGAACTGGAGGAGAGTGAGGAGATGGGAGTGCACAACGGGTGCACCATAAACCGGGCAAGGGCCGCGAGTCTGCATGTGGTCCCTAACGTGTGCTGAAAATTTTTCATCTCGGCGTCAGGTTTCTTCATGAAGCCGCTGGCCTCACGGGTTTTGATAACGCCCCCGCGGGGACAGGTGACCATAGCACCGCCACTACGCCGAGAACAGCAGAGTAAGGATACATAAGCCAACCAGCACAAGTACGCCTATCCTATTATATCTCGTTTCTTATTGCTGTATGTGTAGTCATTCATTTCGTACATTCAGTTCAATAACAAAATTAGCACACATTCACAATACAGCCGAAATTGAAACGGGATTCTAGATCCGTAAATTGCACGTAGAAACCTTCCAAGTGTACCGAAAGCTTCAAATTTAATAGCAACCAGCAATATCCAACTGACAATTCATTCAGCCTTTATATATAAATAAGGCACTAAATGTATTGGACCATGAAAATTTCAGAGCGACATCTGGCGCCAGCAATGAAAAAGGCGTGGCACGGCCAAATGAAACAGTGCCATGATTCTAAAGTAGATGGCGTAAAACCTCGCACCGCGACAGTGTGATGCTCAGAAGCTGGCTATGCATGAGAAAAGAAATATAGAATTTCTCCTCTGTACATGCAGAAGAACGAGAAGGAAGGGGACCTCGGCACTTCGACCTCAGAGACTTTTGTGCCTGTGCCCCCCAGGAGGGAGGGGTGAGGCAAGAGGAGACAGAGGGTGGCCAGACCATTGGAGAGCAGGCACAGCAGAGGGCAGTGTCCCTACATTTTCCCCAGTTAGAAGTTCCCTGACACCAGCCAGTACACCGGTTCCACCTGTTCGCGCAGAGCGACGCCTGCAGGGGCCCCTCCGAGGCTCAAGGACCTCGGTGTGGACAAGATCCGGAGCCCGGCTACCGTGACAGGGGACGGAGTCACTCAGAGCATTTCGTCCCATCAAACTGCACCCGAACGCCCGCTGACACCTTCTATCCTGAAATACACCAAACGGATGAAAGGAAATATGAAATGATTGGTGAAGTGAGATGGAGGGAGAGGAAATCCGGAGGATGAAAGTAACCTACCCAGCATTCGCCTGGCGACCCAGGAAACCCCCCGAAAAAACCCATGGGTCATGTAGGTCGGTCACGGGAATCGAACCCACGACCTCCCGAATGCGAGCCTCACAGGTTACCGCGAAACCATTTCACTCGGTTCTATACACGCAACGCAATCATAAAGTTTGGAGATTGGGATCTCTTGCGTTACGTGGCTATGTGAACACTTCTATTAAACAACATGGGTGCAGTATCTTGCGCTTATGCTATGTCTGCGCATTGTGAATTGGGTTTTATCCAGTTTCCTACTCGCATTACTCCTCCGTATATATAATTACGGAAGAACACATATGTATATATGTTACTCGTGGAGCCAAGAAATCAAATAAATAGCAGTATTGACAAATTGGCTGGAGGAACGGTCTGTGTTGCCATCTTCGTCTACCAGTGAAGTGGAGGTAACGGTTCTCGTCTGTTTACTAAGAGCTAATTTCCATTGAGAGACGATCTGTTACCTCATTTAAATATTTTCTTGTGTACTATGTACATGTGACAGCATTGAAAACTTTGCCTTGTCGGAGTACAGGAAACTTGGACACGAGTTAGAAGTTAGAAGTAGTCTGACGGAGGGGCCTCTAATAACTGGAACTCAGTACTGCACGTAGGTTATAGTGTGATGTCTTCAATGTGACCTCTGGGATGAAGAGATGAAGGGAAGACCTGAAGGGTGACAAGATCCGAATGACGATGTGCTAGGAAAATGTCACCCCTAACGATTCCAATATGACATCAATCCTGACGCCGGCTAGCTTTGTCTTAGCCACGGGCAACCGGAGATCCTGGAAATATAAGAGAATTTTCTGTCCATCATTTCCTTTCATCTGTTTCTCCTCGTCAGTTTCGGGGTGTAGGGCCAGGCTACGGCGGTTGGTGTGTTGCAGCTTGACGGAATTTGCGCTTTGGAAAGATATCCCCCCAGAACTTGGCGGAACTGTTGGGATTCTCTTCCCTCCCGGGAGCTATCTCGTCTGCACCAGGGACACCCAGACTACAGGTGCCAAAGTCAGGGCTAGCCGGGGTCAGGGTTGGGATTATGTTGGAATCGTTAGTGATCTAGTCATTGCTTCCGCACACCGTCGCCCGGATTTGATTGATGTTTGGGTCTCTCCTTCATCCTTTTCTCCAAGGGCACTATGATATAAGTACGGAGCTGTGCCCCTGTTATTGGAGGCATCTCCGTTCCACTATTCCCAACTCCTACTCCATTCCCATTTCTTTTAGAGTTCGTATCTAAAATAGTTACTGGGTTGCAGCATGCTATATGTATTTTCCTTAAGGTGAAATTAAATGACAAAATTGCCAAAGAATAACATTTTTAACTTGTATGCAGCATCATGAATTGCAATTTCCTCTTTAATGGAATATATAAAGGCCGGAGGGATGTGCACTCGCATGCAATACAGGTTAGCTGGGCGCAGAGTATGAATGACGTCAGAAGTACAGCACGGTCATCAAATGTGCAGACAACTGCCACTAGAAGTAAGAGTGGAAAACAACGTAACGTAGTACTCTGCGAACTAGTGTAGGATTGCTTTGCAAGTGCTTGCAGAGGCCAATAATTACAAGATGGGGTACTTGGATAGAAGCAGTCAGGTATTATGCGGTGCATTACAATGAAATTATAATATGTGATGCAGATTCATCTGCTATTGTAACTGCAAAGTCTCTTATATCACATGAACTATCCGAAAATCTTCAGTTCACATCCAACAATTTTGCAGTGTTTCCCAAAGCTATTTAACCATTAGAAAAATCGGGTTTGGAAATGTCTAAGAGCAAGAGCATAATACAAGACTTAGCTAATTCAATTAATAGAATAGTTCTTGTGCCAGGTATCGAAAAGGTGAAGGCTAAATTCCAGAAAGTTCTAAACAAAAATATTGGTTATCAAGCCATGTGTGAATTTTGAAAATGACTAAGAAGGAAAACACGCCAGATGACAGAGTTGAATTATTTACATTTGCACCTCTGACATCGTGTGATGTAGAAATAAGTTTTTCATTTATTAAAAGCTGTTTCAGTGATAGGCGTCGAAATTTCACCTTTAATAATTTACGAATGTGCATTGTAACGCAGTGTAATGCACTCTGTGGCGATATTATAGTTAATAAATAGCAGTATGTATAAGCAAGTGGAATTCTAGAATGCGTAGTTATGATGCTTGTGGGTTGTGCTGCAGCGAGGTGGATTTCATGGCCAGGCTGTACCTACCTGCAGTTGTTTACATGCGCGAGCAATAATAGTAAAGTCCATGTGCAGTATACCTATGGAAAAACGCACACGCCTGCGGCCTTTAGTGATATATAGTGTAAGTATAATACTTTTAAATATGCTATCTTCTAAGGTTGTATTGTTACCTCGGCATGCTTTTCTTAGTGGTGTGTGAATACCAGTCGAAACAAGTTGTTATTGTGCAGTCTGTGACTGTTCAAAACGATCTGTGCGATATGAAGTTCCGCCGACTGTGCGGTAAGTAGTGTTATTTCTTTTTTGAATGCTGAGAATTTGAAATCTACAGAAATTTACCACTAATTAAAATAAGTGCATGGAGATATAGTAATGAACGAAAGAAAGATGAAAAAGCTGTGTGAAGTATTTAGCAATGGACTAATAAATGTGCTTGACCAAACTCGATCCATCACTCACCACAGATGATTTGAAGAATTGGGTGAGCAGCACAATCGTGCAAGACAGACGCGTAATCTAAGACGATTTACAGATATCTTTCCATAAAATTGTTCTTTCTTTGCTTAGTAAAATTGTGTCCTAACGTTTTTATTAATGAACTGGTGGCAGCCCACCGCCAACATGGGAATTCTAAAGCTTGTGTACAAATAAAGTAAGGTTTAGATGTTTAAGGAGTGTGTTGTTTAATAAAATACTTTTCTGGATTCATTAAAGCCAAATGGTCCTTACTTCCTGGATTATTTTCATAAGTGCTTTTATACACGCAATTCCTGTAACTATTTCATACATAGAGGCGTTAAATTATCCAATACGGATTATGACCTGGTCATTTTTTGTTTTGTACAAATTGTCACTAGGTCATTCTTTTGCTTAGTGTCGCCAATTGTATCCCACAAATCGCTGAAAAACAATTTATTACACATTACAATCGATTAACAATCAAAATAGCACTCTATTTCAATTTGGTAACTGAGTTTTTAACAATTGCTGTTTTAATAATTAATGTATTTTTCCAGAAAAATTATTATTTGTTAATGTTAAAAATAAAGTAAGATTTATTTGAGGCTATAACTGGTTTTCTGTTGTTATATGTAATTCCTGGATTTCGTTTTCCTCAATAAAATTGACAGTCTGAGTAAGCTGAACTGGGCTAATCACAATGAATACATTTTAGTTGCTTGTTTTACAGAATGAAGCATTTTCTGTTCAGACATACTATTTAAATTCGTATTTTATTTATGAAATAGTCCAGATAAGTATAAGTCAACGGTCTGACCTTCCCAGATAAATTCTCACGCTCCGCTCGAGAGTTTATCGGTTAGATCAGGCGTCTTATGATGTTACTTGTGATAAATCCTGATCTGCAGTACGAGGTAACTTCGAGGATCTATGAGGGTTACGGATGGTACGCATGATTATTGTCCTGATTTTTGTGAGCCTTAAGATGATGAGAGTCTGAGAAAACCCTCGCTCAGGAAGAAGAAACATGCTAGCAGCTGAGCAGGGGTCAAAAGATCACTGTGGAGGACTGCTTTTAATAATCCTCAAATTTACTTACCTCGAAAATCGAGCTGAATAACATCTAAGTCTGCTATGACCATCGGTGGCTTGGATGCCGTCTTCTCATAGTCGTTAAACCACTCACATCGAAGACGTTTAGCCTCGTCCCACACTTCCAGTAGGTCTTTGTCATATTGGACAACGACCGTATTTTCGTAGAACTGCCCGTGCAAATCGGGTTTCGTGCCACATCGAGCGTATGCGATGCGGAAGGAAAAGAAAGTTTTGCCCGTCGAGGGCGGCACGTAGACGCAGCGAGGATCGGCGTATTGCCCCTTGGATGAAACGATGCCTTCGAAAGGATGCGTGAAGGATAAATGGACGTCCATATGGTCCTTGCCGCACATCACTTCTAGAGACTGGATGGCTGGCATACCTTCCGGCCTTTCTAAAGGCCAGATGTCACCTGTCCCTGTAGCCGCACTCCTAGCCTGAAACATGTATTCACAAATTCTTAGACTGCAGCTTGATTTAATGAGAACCAAAGTTAGCACTGAATGTAATACCTACACAATTCTCATGTTACCTAGAAATTGACTACTCAAAAGGAATGTTATACTGACAACCTAAGAGTGTATTGAAATACTACATTAGACTGCAACATTATGCATCCACCTAGTCGAAAGTCTTGGTTCCTACGAAAACAAGATATTCTCACTATTAGACTTCATTTGGAGTATACATAGAACGTGCGCAATTTGATTTAGAAAACATTTGACATGCTCACTTTGTCACTCACAGTAAATACGAGTACTTAAAATAAAGGTGTTTATTATATATACTCATGCATTAGCGAGTACAGTTTAGCCTTCGGATTTCTCCACAAACTACTCTTTGTGAAATATCGTTCAATCCATGAAAAGTGACCTTGAAGCGAGGTAAAATCATTTAACATTAAATGCTTAGGATTAGTGTTTGTCTGTGACTGTGGAAAATGAAGCAAAGCTACTCTGACAACAAGAATTAAGATGCCTATTCACAGCTGCATCCCTAAAGTGCCTTGGCTCAATATTTCGTTTAGCAGACTTACAGTGAACTCTGCAATAGTTTTCAATATGATTAGCGTTGCGGCCTAAGGGACTTACAATCTTATTCTACTTTTGCTGTTGAAGAATCCTTAGCAAAGCACACCGCCATGGACGTCCTTTTAAGCGATGACTCATTATTAAACATAGGACAACAATCAAGTACACAAAGCAACATAACGCATCAAATAAAATAAGATAGCATATTTATACCTTTAAGCTTGGGGCACTGTCTTATTTTTGGCGGATAAACATTTTATGGCATGGTTACTGACGCTGTGATCAACGTATTTACCACTGGTAAATAAATACTTCTTTCTGTTTGACTGCATTGAATATAGGTATCCGTGAACTAGAAACAACCAACTTTCGTGAAATCGACGCAAATTTTGCAATATTTTGGTAGTTAGAATTTACTAGTGTTGCAGCATTGTAGAGACTGTGCAGTTTGGGGCTAAACACAATTTATTTTATCACTTAGGCGCTTAGCGTAGCACAAACCTGCAATTAAGCCCCAGTAATGGGTATTCGGATTGGGTTAGACTCGGTGAAGCAGCAGTTCCCGATACCCATGGGAGATTGCTGGGCGATGCTCAGGTGGGGTTGTGGGGCGCCTCAAATTCTCCGACACTACTCTAGTGGGCTAGTAGACGGTTTCTAGGCACTCTCGACCCCACCAAGGTCTTAGTAGCCTTCCCTAGTGGATTGACGCGCGTAAGTGGCGTATCCTCTTCCGTCCTGGCGAGAGATGGGAGGTAGTGGTACATAAAATAGACACCAACTCTAATGGAACAGGCTCACGGAGTTTCGGCTTCTTGGTTTCCGGGGGCCGGAGTAGGTTGCCACAGTTGCCTCCATTATTTCTTATGTAATTAAGTGTATGAACTTTCTTGAAACACATACTTCTGCTTTGAACAAATTATTATAGTCTTTAATTTGCAGCTAAAGCTGCGATGGGCTATTAGTCTTTATATATAAATGTTTCGCACAGTGAGGCGATCTTGTTTGTGTTATAGAAAGCTTTTGTTACTATTACACTCAATTATAAAAACTTGGATTACTATAGCTCGACCGATAACGTTAAATTCTTCGAGTTATATTCAGACAACGTACTAAAGGCGTTGTTAGTAATTAAATAACCGATTTTAGTCCGCGGTGTAAGAAGTCCCACAAAACTTCGCTTTAAGACCATTTTTTTGCATGTGCGAACGATTTTTCGATCTATGTTCTATGTAGGTTAATCACTGTTCATGATTATCTCGTACACGGATAAGTTTGGGGACGAAAATGAGAGTTCGTGAAATATATTCGGATATGGTAAAATTAGCCATGGATTGGTTTAAAGTACGGAAACACAGTGATATTTGGGAATAGAACGTTCCAGGCGTAAGTTTATGGTACCTTCCCGGCAAATTAAATTACTTTTTATTTATTTATGGACGTTCTTAGAATGTTGTGAAACTAAAGCGTCTCATTCTATATTAAACGTGAAAGACCACTTACTTTTGCTCAGAGGCCTCTTTATCAGGTTTGAGGTTCTTTCACGTGCCCTAAAGCTACGACACGGGACCATCGACTTTACTTAGCTTACAAAGGAAACCATGCTAAGCATTTTAACACTGGAAAAAGTCCACCGCCTCTGCCGGGTTCAAACCCGCGACCTTGGGAACCAAAGGCTACTATGTAACTATGCCAGTTATGAGGCTGGTGGACGAAGCGGTGCTGGGGCGGGTTTCCTCCGGGTTCTCCGCTTTCCCCCGCCATCTCATTCCACCGGTGCTCCATCTTCATTCCACGTATCATCAGTGTCAGCACCTGCGGTGCCGTAGTAGTAAAAGCGGGCGTTAAACACTACAAAAGCTGAGGCTGAGAAAAATCTGAAAACCGAGAACCTTTGAGTTATTAGGCAGACACGCATCTATTATAAGGAGGTTGGTGCAATTAATTGAAGCGAATGTCGTGTAGTAAATACTTTGCTTGTTTTCAATTCTAGTAAAATTGTTATTTATAGATTGTTTTAAAGTTAAAACTTCGGGATTGCTTATTTAGGTATAATGGGACGGAGCACGGTGGTGCAGGCAGTAGCGCGTGTGATTCGCACTCGGAAGGTTGTGGGTTCGATCCCCGCCGGCCGCGCACCCTATTTGAGCTTTCCCGTGGTTTCCCCTTTGTCACTTAGGCGAAGGCTGGGGTTCTCGTCCTCATGCCACGGTTCTCGCTCCGAATATTCACTTCTACTCTATTTCAGGGTTGCAGGATCAAGCAGCGGTGTTCGGCGGGTTGCGGCTGGGCAGCGGCTATGCGCTCTCTTAGGCGTCGTTCCGGTCAGCCCGGTAAGGACTTGCCTCTGCAGTGGGTCCCAGTGGGGTGAGGGGCTTGTAAGTGTGGGGTCAGTTGCGTTCGTACTGGAAACAATAGCACCTTCATACATGCTTGCTTCCGCCGTCATCCAAATCTGGTCGCCCTTCGGCTCTCTCTCTTCATCCTTTCCTCCTAGGGTTTGTGGTAGCGTCACAAAGGCCTACTGGCTTACGTACACAGCTGTGTCTCGGTAATGCGCGTCCCCTACGTTATCTATCTACTTTAACCTTTAGGTTGTATTGAAGAGGGAGCGAAAATAACGCAAATAATATTTTTCTGGATATAAACTTCTACCTAAATCCTAATTCCATGTGAGCTTAAATACTTTCGAGTAGATGTTTAACAAAACGAAGATATGGTACTTGATACCTTTCACATTTTTGGTGCTAGTTTCAGAAGGGAAAAGTGGCAGTTCAAATCTGGTTGTAATATATCTTCGTATAGTTTTGAATAAATTGCTCATTTTGTGTTGAGGAACTTAGTTGAAGCGGTTTTGTTAAGGATCTTAGATGCCGAAGTGTGATCCTTCATTTAGCATACATTTGTACATCAGACAAGTTAAAGTAGGCTATGTTCAATGCCGTGGGTACCAGTTGACATCCGATCTATGCTAGTAGAGTTCCTCAGTTTCCACTCATACTGGTCAATGTAAGGTGCGTTGCAAAATGAAACAACCACCTGAGTGTTATAGAAAGGACAGAAAACTTATACACATAACTCAGGTATTTATTAGATATATTTTAACATTATGTAATGTGTAAGTGGATCATAAAATGCACATTGTCCAGAACTCAGATATAAATCAACGCTTATCACATTCCCGATGTTGCAAAATAATACGGCCACTCCATCTCAATAGTAACAGCGTAAGAGCCTTGTTTGGACACAACCTTGTAAATACGATAACACATGCTGTCTATGAGTGTCTGGAACGTGGACACCTCTAAATTTTGCCTAGAAGATATGAGGGGAGCTTTCAACTCTGCCATATTAGAATGCTGTTTGCCATCAGCATATACTGGGCGTCATAATATGCCAGATAGGTTCTCCATGGGGCTCAGATCTGGCGAATTTGCAGGCCAGTCCATTACTTGCACTCCATTGTGTAGAAACCATTCCCAGGTGGTTTGGAGTTTGAATACTACAACACTGCAGGAAAATCCAACATGGACCTCCAGTTGCTTCCCGTGAAGGTAAATAATGAACATTCAGCAGATCTTGGTAGTCAGTTGCTTTCATTCAACCCGCTGGGAAAGCAAGGTTTGTTGTGCCACGATAACCAAACCCAACCCAAACCATCAATGAACCTCTTCCTTGCTGTCGTTTGGAAAATATATGTTCTTCTTTCCGCAAATCATGCTTATAGTAGGCTGCTCCATCTGGTCCATCTAAATTGAATTGTTTTTCATTACTGAACACTACTTGCTTTCTCTGGGGTTTCCAGGTCGTGTGTTTCTTTGTCCAGGATATCCGCCCTTTCTCATGCACATCAGTAAGCCGAGGCTGCCGTTTCTTTTTCTTGCAAAGCACGAAGTGCTTCCTTGCTAGCATTCGGGATAGCGTGGACCTGTGCACGTGAATGTTTGGATCTTTAGCCAATCTTCCCAGAAATGTTGCACTTAATTTTTTTGTTACACTTCTCTCCTGTCTGGGTGTACGTTTCCGTGGCTTTCCACATGACCTCTTCCTGGCATAATTAAAAAAAAAATTGTTCACAATGCAAGGAGATTCGTGAATCCTTGCTATTTCCCTAAATGACAAATCTTCCTTGTTATAAGCCATTATTTAACCTTTCTCCTCACTTCATAATGCCGGTTGACGTCCCATTTTCTTGAACACTTGCTTCACCACTATGCACATCGAATACTGGTGTACAGCTATGTAAACAGTCAGCTCAGTGTACTACGGCTACTATCATCAATGGATAAAATAGGAAGAGGTGGGTACGAAGCATGGTCGTATCATTTTGCAACGGTCAAATGGTCTCGTGGTCAGGTTACTGTAAGGCAAAGGGGTCAAATATTTCCGTGGTTTGTTATGAATACAGCCACGTCAACTATGATGCATTAGATGTATCTATGCAAGCTCATTAGATACTTATGTCGCGCTATAGCTGAAAACCGGGGTGGTTGTATCATTTTGCAACGCACCTTATGCGATGAAGAGCTCTAAGAGTCATTTTGGTCTCCATTGTGCATGCGATCTACATAAAACTGAGCACTCTTGAAGATTTTCTGGAAAGTAATGTCATCCAGAGGCACTGAAATAATAAAACTAAATTTGAATTTATCACTTTCCAGAGGAAAATGTCTTAAAAAGTGTCCAGTTTCATATGGATCGCGCTGCCTTTATTCTGCATATTCTCTCAGAAGACTTGTTAGTTAAGAAGTTGTGTGTGTGCGCGCGCGCGCGTGTGTGTGTTTCATTTAGATCTTGAATAGGACTATAATGTTTAAACTGTTTCCCTTCACAAATAGCAAACTATAAATTCTACAATAGGGTTTATTAACATTTTCATGCATATTAAAAGTTGAATAATTATAAGTATATGTAATCATTCTCCCTTATAATGCAAAATATAAAATTAAACTATGGAATACAACTTACCATTATACATTTTGTAGTAAATATTTACAAGTATCCAGTCCAGTAATCTCTTTCTCACTTTATTTTCTTCTAAAACTTTTGCTCAACAACACAGTTCTCTTTTACTGACGTTAACACAGTTTACACACTCGACACTTATTAACTGTTTTGCTATCTTCCTTTCGACGCGAATGTACACACACACACACACACACACACACAAACACACACGCGCGCGCGTGCACACACACACACGCACGCACTCACGCACACACGAACACGCACACGTCACAATATGTGTAGAAACATATGCATAATTAACACATTAGGGACTTTAAAACAGAATCTACTAATTATCTGCAGTGAATGGAGTGGTATCCGACTGAAGCAGTAGTTATCTTTCTGGGAGCACGCGTGAAAGAATAGCATTTCTTTGCTGAAACACTGCCCTTCCACAAACCTTCCCCTTCGTTCACGCCTGACTGTGTATTTTTGTATCGGCTAAATATTGCAACAAAACGTGCTGCTTTGAAACTGATGATGTTATTACATCAAAATCTAGTAAAATGCTCAGCATATGGACTACGCCAGTTTGTACTATATGAATCTTCATCGTTGGTGAAGTCTCTTGTCGGCTCTTGTAACCGTGGTCGCTGGAGCGTATGTCTTTGGTGCTCCGTTGTGCAGAAAGTTTCTTCTCGGGCATGGGTATTTCTGTGTATGTAAATTTGTGTGTAAGTGACATTAAAAAGAGTAAGCAATTCATAAAAACAACGAAAACGGGGAAAAAGATATCCAGGGAAGATTCTGCTACTGCGAAGATATGCAGTGAACACACTGACAATTGAAAGTTCGTAAGCAGGTGATTTCCATCCATCTACCCACACCCGTTTTCACTGCCAACGACTGTCATACCTGTCGTAAAGGCGTGCTCTTTCCCGGCCGTCATCTGAGTTCGGTTTAGTTTCTTCCGTCTTTGTGATCTAGAATAAACTGTTTGTCCTCTAAATGATCTGTGTTCATGACTTTGGCTCCCTTTCGGCTTTCATTTTGAATGCAGATACCGTTTTGGATTTCGTTGCACATGCTAAAAAGTTTCCCGTAACTTATACGCATTTTATGTGCGTGTTATTTGTGTCGTTTAAACATACCTAGGCACAAAAAGACTGCTTGCTCTACAGAAAGTTTACGTGGCTCCTATTAGCACTCTGTGAATGTAAGTGACAAACACAATATTGGACAGAGATGTCATAAAAGTATTTCTTAGATGATCGAAGGAAAAAGAGGCGCTTTCAACAGTAGTTGATATTAATTAAAGTGAGAAAACACTCAAGGGTTACCAACTATGATTTCCTGGCACGTGTGAAGATTATTATCCAATATTTTTATATTGTCGTGGTGCAATGGTGCACAATTTCAGTGAACTAAATATGGAACCTGAAGAACCAGCCGACATTTTACAAGTGTAGCAGAGATGACATTAGAATTACTGTCAACAATTTACGGAAACAGTACGAAATAACAGTCAAGAGATAAGAAACGTGTGCAATAGTGAAAATGTGCTGTTAGCGTATATTGAAGATAAAGCTAAAGTAATATAACAAATCATGTAATCATTATTCTATTCCTCCGTCAAGGAACTACCATTTTAAGTAGTAATGATCGTACAATCAACTCCCTATGCTCGTTTCCCAGTCATTCCTGTTCGCTTTTAACTCATGTATCATAAATAACTTTTTTCTCACTATGTGAAGTATTATACTCACTTATTGCAGCAAATACTAAAGAAGGAACATTTATTATAGAACACTGTAGGAGAATTTCGTTCTGATAAACCTTTAGAATCATTTGAATAAAAAGTGAAAAATTTAGAAATGTCACCAGTGGGTAACCTTAAACATAAATAATGAAATATTTTGAAAAAGCTAACACTACGAAAAAACTTATTTGATACGCGTTGTATCCTTTAACGGTTCAGTAAAGATAGTCTGCATCTTATATAGGACAGCGAAAGGGACACGAGACCTTTTGGGCATTCTCTATTGCTTCTCGTCGACACAGCAGTCCCCTCAATTTACAATTTTTGCCTTATGTGCTCTAGGTAATGTCATAATACCGTTCCTGGGATTCGGGTAAGGAACCTATTTTCGATACCTCAGCCTTATGTTATTTCCAATAGGTAAATGACCTCTAACATACCTACAGTTGTTAATAAGTGAAATACCTACTAAATGTGACAGCCCACCAAAACGTTGAAGTCCTTGTTAGGCATGAAAAGGCGTCCAAGTATCTAGGAGAATTTCATGCAGTTGGATTATAACAATATGCACAATAGTATAGACACAAGTATATAAATCCTTTGCACAGGCGTGTTACAAATGTTTGAGGTTACTGAAATAACAGATACGTATGCAATAATGCTAAACACACCAATGCCTTCATTTAGTTAGCTACATGTATGATGTCAAACTACTAGTACTATAGATTTTCTGTTTTTAGGTGTACAGCTTGTGCAAAACTTCATGACACTCCATATGCACAAGAGGGAGAAATGAGAAGTGTTAAGGGTGGCGAGGGAAACAGGGACAGAGGTGTTGTCAGAAATCGGAGGTAGTCACATATACAACATATCGTACTTATCACACTCACAGCAGGTGGAACAATGGCCCCTACTTCTGTTATTATGCAAGTGAGCTGGTCAGTTCTATTGCGTATATTTGCTTCAGGAGTGGGGGACAGTCACGACGTCGTGCACAAGCTGTAATCGAAATATCTTGGCCTATGACTTAGAATTAATTGTGTATTCTAGGGAAATATTATTTCAAATAGTTTCCAGTAATGCTTATAGACTACAAGAACCTTACCATAAAGGTTAATATACAGCTGATAAATCTCCACAACACCATTCTGCTTGGTCCAGCCCTCATCGTGGCTCAAACGCCTTTTCCTGAAACAAGAAATGCATAATACATAGCTACACGATGTGACCTTCCATTAAGTTTTAAAGATTAAATATCAATACCTATATTTTACATTGCTTTAGATAAATAACGTGCACCTTATGTATAATTTAGCGCATTACAACATTAAAAATAACAAAATAATACACAGATACACTAGTAGTTTGTATGACCTTGTCTAAGTGGTCTTGACATCAAAAGTAAGATTTTGCATTTTAGTAACCGACAAGTAATGGCGCCTTGAAGAGGGTTCAATACATCAACAATTAACAAAACGTTTCATTCAACATGTTAAATGTCTTCGACATGCTGTAACTGTAAACTTTAATATTCCAATCACACAGGTTGGCTTCTTGGAATAACAAAATCTCTCAACTAAACCAAAGTGGACTCTAGTGATGTGGATTAGGCTATTGCTACTTAGTCTGCGTTTGGTGCGTAATTAAAAGAGGGAAAAATCAGAGAAGAACAGTGAGCGGAGTGAGGCTATAGTCTTCACGATGTTGCCTATGGAAAAACAGATTAAACATAGTTTGGCACTATTGCTCACCCTCGTTCTGTAGTCTTTACGTTCAACGTTCCACATTGATGGCTTCAACACTGTATGTACCACTGATTAGTGAAAATGTATTTTCTTACGTCGATTCCATAACTTCCAGTAGAGGAAACCGAAAGAGTCGAAAGTACGTTGTTGCTATGGTCACAGTTTGAAAACTTTTGAAGTACGCCCCGATCACATACGAAGAGCGAATTGACTTCACAAGTTTTCCACCGAAGGCGAAAATCATCAAACATGTTAAAAATGTCAAGTGCGATAGGTTATCATGTTAAATACCGAGCGAGATGGATCCACGGTAACGTATGAGGCTCTGGAGGTACCGGATTCGATTCCTGATGGCCGCCAACTCTGACCATGGGTTTTCCGTGGGTTTTCCCCGACCAGCAAGGTGATTGCATGTGTGGTGTCTTCTACTAAGGCTCTACTCTCTCCTATTTCCTCTCATTTTGTCTCCACCTTTCATGTTACCGGACGATACCGGGTGTGTGTGTCGATTGATGGCGGAGGGGCTTGCGTGTTCGAGCTCCTCGGCTTCGCCAGAGGGTGGCCTTTCGAGCTTCCACTGTCGAGTGGAGCTTTCCGCGGTACCCTTTGGAATGTAGCCTCTGGGCCACCTTCCGTGAGTTGGACAGGTCGCCACTGAGTGTCTACCAGCCGGGTGATCAAGCCAGTAGCTGCTAGGGAAACCTGCGCATTTCTGTCGCCTTTTGATCGCTCCTGCATCCCATACCACATCGCGGTTCCTTCATCTCATCCGTTCCTCCCGGGGGTGTATATACAAAATGCCCAACCGCGTGGTATAGGCGCTAGGTGTCCCCTCCGTATACCTAATCTCGTCTCAACATGTTAAATGCCCATGAATACGTGCCCCAATGTGTCCACGAAATAAGAACGCACACAAGACGGAGCTGGGCAAGTGCAAATAGCCTACCCTAGAGAGGCGACGTTGCCCAGTTCAGTAACGCGCTGTCTAATGCAATAGTTGCTTTCCAATTTCCACTTTGCACTCAACAGTTCCCGCAACGACTCATTGTTGTGAACTGTTCCAATGAAAAGAGCTGGAAATTTTGAAAGTGACTATTCAAGGAGCAATATTTTAGGTGGCTTCCATATAAGTAGGCTGTAAAGGATAGCAAACTCCACATATCTTACATAATAGTTGTTTATTCTATCTCAGACCTCTATTCTTCTCAAGGATATAGAGATACCTTCAGAAAATTTGAAATGTAGATAAGCACTCTCTGAGTAGTACGTATCTATAGTCCATTTTGGTAGAACACACATCAGAAGCAAACGATAGATGTAGGGGAAAAGGAGCACTGTTCAAACCTGCCGTAATTTAAGTGGAAATCACGCACTATGCCGTTTTAAAAGTATCTCAGGTAGTAAGATATATGGGTGCGTAACATGTTCAAGGAAGGACATACATTAGTATGAAGGGGTAGAGATTTATATAAAAATAGGATACGATAATTAGCTTTTCTGTTACATGTCCTTTCATTCACTAGACTTAAGGGAAAGAGAATAAGAAAGAATGGTTGCTATCTGTCGATGTTTTGGCTCCATGGCAGATCACAATATTTACAGACAAAACCATATATTAAGGTAAAAGTTTTATGCTCCAAGCTTTTAACACTCTCGCTACACCAACAAGTGTGCAAGATGATGCAGTGGTGGTGCTGGTAGTGAGAAGGATAAAGAAGGGTGTGATAATTATAATGATGATATTAGTAAAAACAATAAAACAATAACGACAATGGTTATGATACCAATAATAGCAATTACAAGAGCAATTATAATAATTAATAATAATGATAAGAATTGTTAACAACAACAACAACAACAACAACAACAACAATAATAATAATAATAATAATAATAATAATAATAATAATAATAATAATAATAATAATAATAACAATAATAACAATAGTAACAATAGTAACAACAGTAATACTAATAATAATAGTAATAGTAATAGTAATAATAATAACAATAACAACAAGAAAAACAATAATAATAATAATAATAATAATAATAATAATAATAATAATAATAATAATAATAATAATAATAATAATAATAATAATAATAATAATAATAATAATAATAATAATAATAATAATAATAATAATAATAATAATAATAATAATAATAATAATAATAATAATAATAATAATAATAATAATAATAGATAAAAGGCGAGTTCTATTGAAGAGAAAATTTGGTAAAATTAACCAAATAGGCTATACAAAAGGAGCTTGGTATATTTGCAAAATATATATATATATATATATATATATTGCTATATAGATTTAAGATGATCTTGTATTCGATTTGGCACAGAATTGTAAAATCTGAAAATACGCTTTACAAGTAAAAAGCACGTGTTTCGTAAACACTTTGTTCACTTCCTGCAACTATGTGTTAAAACTTACAATAATTGGTCTTAGGAGTTCCGCAGCATACTTATATAAAATGTAATGTTTTCCAAAATGTATCTCGCTAGCCTTTTAATAAAAGGGACTGAATATATGTATTTTAATACAAAATACAGTTAAAAAAAGAACGCTGTAAGTTAATAATGGAACATGATTAGTAGTATAAAAGTGTTGATTTTAGCTCAAACAGCGTGGGTTCAATTCCCTTAACTCAAAGGAAGATTTTTACAGACTTGAAACATATACATGTTTCCATTAAATTATTATTAACATTACCATTTCCATCAATATTTTCTTTTAACAGATCACTCATTCAAGTTACTGGAATAACAATGATTTTAACAGCGTTTTTAAATGAGCGGTCTACTTTTAGCAAACTCCCTGTGGTCAAACATTTTAATAATTGTACTTATTTTAAAACCAGCTGCTCTACTAAGTTTGTGATTCATTGATGAACAGCATTGAGCTCATATAATTAATAACGTTGAAACATCAGAAGAAATTCATTGCTGCAGCTGAGAAAAAATATATGAAAACGTGTGTACAATACTGCTTCAAGGCTGTATAATGTATGACAGTGATGTTCAACGTTTGCAAAAGAGGGAGGTTGGACTCACCTCATGCGGACTGTGCGCCTTATTAACACTCAATTGTATTGTAGTGGCGGTTTGGTTTTATATATATATATATATATATGTTGCGTAGGATTTACGAAAGCGCTTTAAAGTCGTATGTGATATAAATCTGTTTGTGACCTCTTTGGTACTGTTTAACATCAAGAAGTCCATCAATATTTGGTGGCAAAGTCGAAATGCACAGCCTTTGGGGATGCACCAAGTGATCATCACGTAACCTATTGCCATACAGACTTGTAATATAATTCAAAATCCTATACAAACTATTGTTGCAAATGATATTTCTCTATCTAGTTCATTTTAATCGAAATAGGCATTGTCAGAAATTATGCTATCTACAATTTTTTTTTTTTTTTTTTTTTTTTTTTTTTTTTTTTTTTTTTTTTTTTGTGACTCAGGGATCTCCGTCTAGGGATATGTGAATAGCGACCACAAGGTACCCAAGCTGAGCAGAACATTACTTCCACTTACTGGTGTTTTGCTCCTCACTGTAACTTTTCTATCTAACCTTACCTTGGTCATCTCTTGTTCTCTTCCGACCCCGATGCTATTAGGGTTCCCGAGGGCTAGGGAGTCTTTATTTTTCCAACCTCTCCATTTCTCTATAAAATCTTAACCCCTAACATGCTGACCTGTCATGGCATGTAATACGTTCTCTGATTGGTGATCAGAGGATATGGTCGGTGAATTTATTTTGATAATTCTCCTGGTCAGGTCAGTGAGACCCGTAAACCAACGACAGGTGTGGTCCTCCAGACATTCTGGGGGTTGTGAGAGAGCGATGTGACCGCCAAAACATAAAAATATGGTGCTCTCTAAAAAGCGGTTACTATTACTGCTATTGCTCTCTTCAATATCATCAGTGAAAAATGTTGGAGAGCAAGAGGATTAATGACTTCATTGTCAGAAATCCAGCATTAGCTAACAACAACAATTTTTTTGTAGGTGCAAGGGAAATATGGGAGTACAGTAGAGGCCGCGTCGTAGCCGAGTGGTAAGACCATTCGTTTCTCACCTGGGTTCAACCAAAGGTAACCGCATCTGGGATTGGGGGTGGATGAAGCGGCGCTGGGGCGGGTTTCCCCCGGTTTCCCACGCCATCTCATTCCATGCTGCTCCATCTTCATTCCATGTACCATCAGTGTCACCCCCTACGGTGCCGTATGTAGCATAAGTGGGCGTTAAACACCACAAAAAAGGAATAAAGTAGACTTTAAACGACAGTGAAATGTTTTAAGAACTGGTTGCTATGCGATGCCTTTGAAATTCGGTTCTCTTTGCAAGACCAAGAGATAAAAAAAACGAATAGCATATTGCTGTTTGAGAAAAGTATAAGTACCGGCTAATTCGAACAAACAATAAAAAATACCTCGGAAATACTTCACTCCAAAGAAAAAGAAGTGTTTGATATAAATTGTGTGCTTTAACGAGATCCACAATTTTTATTTAGTAGGCTTTTGTCTGCCTGTTACTCCTTACCATTTATGCAGACATCATCCAGAATGAAGAGGTCTTCTGTGGACATTCACAGAAAATTGAAGGTATGACCTACAAACTGTTATGGAATCTTCTGTTTGTGTCCGTCGCTGGATACTGACTGTCTGTCCTTGTGACTGAAGAAGGGGAGTTCGGAATAGCCGCTCATTACATAGGCGTCTCAAAAGAGACAAGATTGGACATAGCTGATGTATGCTAAAATGGTGTCACTGCTAATAATTTCTAATACTATTGCATTTAAAGCTTATACGATACTATTTTGATGCAAATTGAAGTCATCGAAGTTTCTTTGTATTAAAGAATGTCATTATTGGATAGAATTAGGTGTACCCGTCTCCAACGCATGTAACATAAGCCTCGCTGGCTCTAATAATGAGGTTGTATCCGCATAGAGACATAAAATAGGAATTTGAGTGTCACAATAAAGGGATACTTAGTATCCCACCTTTCATTGTGAATGTCCAGCTTTTTGTATAGTCTCTAATGACATTTCTGGCTATATTGTGGGATTTCCCAGGACTTAAGTTCAACATCCCCACCTTCGTCGTTTCTTGGTCCCTTAGCATAATGCGGAGTTGCTAAAAAGTGACACCCCGGGCCATTCTCCTTTTTTTCTCCTTCCGATTGCTTTGGGTTAGTGGTGTCGCCGTGCAGGGTAAAGGTGAATACATTGGTTAATGCTGTCCGCCTTTGAGTTTCACAAGATAAGAATGTTAGCATCGGGCGTCAACATGATCCGTTACAAATTCAAACTGGAATCCTCGTTGCCCTCATATCGGTTACCTCACCAGCGAAGGCTACCTGTAAGGTGGAAAGGTAACCGCTCTGTTTCCCCTCAATTATGCCGCTGGAGTAATGGCTACCGTAGTAGAAAGGCAACCCATCGTCTTAAATTTTGTTTTCCCTAATATCATCAAAATTACTTTTCATAAATAAGAGGGTTTGTTAGCTTCAAACACGTGTTGTCCTACCAATTACATTGCAAATAATTTAAAATTCACCTCATTTACGGTAGTCCGCAATACCTTGGTGACGTTCTTTTGTTCTCAGCGTTCTTTTTAACATAACATGAAAAGAAGGGTGCCTTCGGTGTCTTTGATTTATTGGTAAATGCCTACTAGTTTGCCATTTTCGGAATGCGAGAAACTCAAAATGGACCTTATCCATGTCAGATAACGTCATACGGGTTTTATTTTATCTAAAGGAATAAAACACAACGAAATCAGGTCGCAAGCCAAGGACAGTTGTTAAATGCAGGACGACTGTTACTGTGCTTCGAATCATCCAGAATACATGCGATTTTATTTATTTTAAGTTATACTAAGGCAGAAACTGAGCGAGGTGGCGCAGGCGGTAGCACGTGTGACTCGCGTGTAAGGTCGTGGGTTCGTTGCACGGCAGGGAAAAGGGATATTCTCAGTAAAATTCCGTTAGCCAGAACAGGGGTCTCCGAGTTGCGCCCCCAATGGATGTGAAAGCCTACAGGGGGGGGGGGTGCTGCAGGTTGTACCAGGTACCACCAGGGAGTTTCAACCTAGGGAAATATGGGGACCCCACCCTCTTCTCTTTAGTACCTCCTGATTCGGCCACCATCTTTCTGAACTCATCTCACCCCTCCGTCCAGGGAGCGCCCCACTAAGGCCACAAACAAAAAAGATCTGAAGATCGAAGGGCTAAATCCCTCTCCGCAGCTGGCATTACGTCATACGTCAAGGCATACGGCAGAACATGTGCAAATTGGTGCCTAATTTCGCTGGTCTGAAGTTGGAAAATTATTTCAATTACTTCTGATGTGTACTTCTATGTTTCGATGAAAGAACAAGTACATTTAAGCAACTTGAGTGTCTTATTCAACATTTCATACAAAGCTCGTTGCATATGCACTTCATTTACCTGATCATATGCAACAATCGGCAATATTAATTAACAAACATAAATTCAGTGCGTTAGTTCCCTAGTCTGATATGACTGATATCAACAGAATCTGAATTTTGGGAGCTGGGAGCCATATCTAAAGAAGTAGCCTTTGAGGATGGATTTTGTTCAGTACTATATAGGTGCATTATAGGCTATAGACTATACAACTAGGGGGACACCTCCGGCACTGCGACCTACATATATATGTTTCGCTACCTCCCCTCCACTCACCAGGAATGGATAAAGTGAAGGAACTATAGAAGGCCACAAAGACAAGCAGAACTTCCTAACTTTCCTGACTCGAAGACCCAACTCACAATTATAGCTCACCAGAGTGTACCAGACAGGCCTCTAATGTCCACGGGGAATACTCTTTTCTTGAAACGTGCCGCATGTTCGACACCGCCTCACGCCACAAAACGTGGAAGCACATCGAAGCTCGAGAAGAAAAAGAGTGAAAGGAAAATAAAAAAAGTGACTGAAGTAGAAGGAAGACCAGTTCAGCACCACCTACCGACAAGGGAAAACTGCAAATAAGTCCAGCGTCAGTGGGTGGTCGTCAAGAGTTGAACCCAGGTATCTCGAATTCGAGCCTCGCACGCTACCACGGATATAACTTACTCAATAAGTAGGATAAAATGGTTTTGCAGTCTTGATTTATTTTTGCTGCTATTTTAAGCTTTTCCACTAATGCAACTGCAAATTGCGGCGCCGTGGTTGGGCGGTTAGACCGTTCGCCTATCACCAAGGCAGCTCGGGTTCGATCCCAAGGACCCACATGTAGTATTTTTGGTGGACGAAGCCACGTCTGGGCGGATTTTCTCCGGATTCTCCGGTTTCCCCAGTCACTCATTCCACCAACTGCTTCATTATCACCTTTCTCTTCATCCATTTTGCCTGCATTTCATATCATCCTCTTCCTCACAGGTCTGTCTGCTCATTTACAGGCATCTAATCCTAGGCACAGGCTTGTAAGTCCTAGGGGGTGTAAGTCATCCGTCCAGGGAGGGTAATCAATGAAGAGGAATCAACTTATAAGTTTGATTTTGGATTATAATAATGGTATTCCTTACCTTTATAGACAGCTTAAATTGCTATCTAACTACTTATTTTTATGTAAGAACGGAATACATTTTCTTTTTAACATTGCAATGCAAAGGCACATTCCTATGTAAAGGGAATAATACTATTTGCAATACCAAGCAGTGTCCAATAGCTTCTCTGTGTCTGTCTTGAATCTGAAAGTGCTTATAACGTTTTTGTCATTTTTTGGCAATAGTGCAGTGTTTTCTGTGTTGAACTTAAAACGGCTTTCATGGTTGAGTGATGTATTGAGACACTTTCTGCCCCATTGCTTAATAAGTACGAGATGTAATAAATAATCATAAGTTCTCGCCAATTACCCCAAAATTTGTATTACTACATCCACAGGATGATTATATTTATTCGGAACGTGGTGTTACTATATTTAAATGCAAGATCTTCTAATCAGTGAACCTTGACGAACTGCGCTTTTGCAGGTAACAGAAAGAATGACTTCAAAAGTTTTGAAGGACTGCACGTTCTAGGAAGTGCCTCCAGGGCTAAGTCTGGAAGACAGAGTGAGCTCCTTGAGAGAAATGATCATTACAGGATCCAGCAGTGGCCTCAATGACTAATATGAGTGATGTTAAATACACGTATGCTAACGATGAAATCACATGGTTGTTTATGCTCAGTAAAGCTATTAGGAGCCATAGGAATTTTCAAACACTGAAGCCAAGACGAAAGTAACTGGATTATAGGTAGGGGTATCGAAGGTAACCAACCAACCGCCACCTCTCAAAGACTTTTGGTGCTTGTAGACAGCACTCAAATCGGTTTTTATCTGCCTGTCAGTGAACTTTGGCTGCCATTGTGTGCGTTCATTCTAGTGAAAAGGAGTTGAGTGTTAGTAACTCGAAGTCAAGTGCTTAATAATTCCTATACCTGGTTAACAGCAATGTTAATGCCATCACTGAGCACAGTATACTGGATTTTGAAGTGGACAGATAAATCTAATGTACTCGACCTATTGATGCTGAGTGGTGTCTGAATGTTATTTTTTGCAAGTTTACCCACAACCTAGTCGGATTAAGAGGGAGGAAATACTTGTACGGAAGCTTGGAATTACAATAATTTTAAGTGGTACACCGTTAAACCCCTATTGTCTTTTCTTGCGATGGATATTGTGCTCCTTTTTGATGATTGGTTCAGTTACATGAACGCAGACAGGTCGCTATATACTTCAAAACATTGGGCATACACAATATGTAAAGTTGCAACAGAAAGGCCACGCACTTTTGAGTGTATAGAATTGTGCCGATATAATGTCCAGTAGTTTATGTTGGTAAGTAAATATTAAATCATCTATGCCACGCCCAGCCTGCAAGTTTTTCTTGCCCCGCTCTAGTAGCATCCCACTTTGTTTGCTTTACTCCCCACTTTTCCTTTGCTACGACACCGTTTAAAACCACAGCTGTATTTTTATATACTACCAAAAGTGGTGTTGTATGATAGTGTACAATACGCCGATCATTGGTAACATTTGTGTATTTTTAACAAATGTCTGTAAGGTTAGCTTTACATTACATTGCAGAGACATTCAAGTAATTATTATTTGTTACCAAACTAGACATGTAATAATATTATTAAAATCAAAATAAAATGAGTATTGCAATTTTTGCAGGCATTTACTTGGTCTATGCTTTTCTGAAAAATAGTTGCACTCATTCTCGAAAAACAATGCAGAAATAGCATTAAATGTAATTTCACGAGAACACAGGTAGCAAGATTAGAATATGTTATACCAGAATTTTGAAGTTTTCATTAAGGTTCTGCAATAATTTTCAAGATTAATCAATGTCTTCATTAGGCGACAGTTACGGTTGTTGATTTTCACCTGGTTTTGGTACATTTGCATGATCATTGTACCGAAACAAGCTTCTTGCTTGTGGCCGGGAATGTCTGTTGTGTGGATTCTCTCATGAGTTGACTAGTTAATATCATTGATGATGATGATGATGATGATGATGACGGTACATTCAGAGGTTTAGATGCCAGAGAACTTATCGGTTGTTTACCATACAATCCTCTCCATTAGGTAGAATTTGAAACATGCTAAGCAGCAGACCACAAAGCGTCTCGAGAAATTGGCATCTGTAACCTTAAATTTGGCTAAGTTGTTCATAATTATCAACTTTCAGCCCCTTGCAAGTTGCTTAAAGATAAAGACAAGTCACCTGGTGGCTCTTTCATAACGGCGATCGTGACGCTGCTTCTGAGCCTAAAAGCGAAGTGTGTTCGTAGGCTACTGTTTAAGTGCCAGAATTTTGAAGTCAAACCAATACAAGACGGACTTACCAGGGGCTGGTGTGAACAATTCTGGGGAATGCCTTCTTGTCCGTCAGGTGAAATCTATCCGTAATCACCCGTCTAAGCCTGACCTTCGTCCATCGGTTCATTAGTATGTGTCGGTCTTGAATTTGCACCAATAAGAGATTGGCTCACCCAGGGCTCGTGTGTGGGTCATCCTCCGTGGTCTAGGATAACCTCTTACTCCTCAGGTCGTGTATTCAAACCTGGTGGAGGGCGGTGGATTTTTTTCGGGAGTAAAAATCCTTAGCGTGGCTTCCTTAGGAAGCGATGAGCAGCCAGTGGTCCACCTCTGAGGAAAATTAAAAGTACTTTCAACAGACATTGGGAGGCTGAGAATTATAGCAGTTAAAGAGCGTTAAGAAGCTCAAGAACTGGTGTGGAACGAAGATGCTATGAATTTGTTGACAAAATTAAATAGTTATAACAGCTGTAGAAACCCAAAAGCGTTTCCGTGCACTGAGCTGGACATTGTGACGGCAGGTTATCAAATGAAAACTGTTTTGTTAAATTGCTTGTGCAGTTAAATATTGAAGAAAATGGAGCAGTACCTATATAAAATATGAAAATCACGCAGCTTTACCGTTGCAAGAAATTGACAGCCTATGTGAATCTATGGATGCATCGAAGTTGAATTGTTTTTTATCTCCTTCTCTCCGCGGTGCTCTATGTTGCCATCCACATCAGTTCCACTCAACTAGGAGGATTAACTACACCGAATTACCCTCTCATTCTTAATGACGCCATTATCTCAAAATGACTAGCAGAAATAGGTTGATCACCATTATTCATAGTGAATACCGAACTAAAGTTTTTAATAGCTGTTAAGTAGCTGTTGTTCACAGTCAGGATTTGATTGTCTCTCTTTCCGATGAAACAGTTTCTGTAACATCGTCTATAATTATGGCATATTAAATGAATGCACTAAACCATCAAAAAGTAGTATAAATGGGATAATAATGTATAACGTGAGAATACCTGCTGATACTTCTAAAGCAGAACTGTAACACTAGAACTGTAGTTGAATGTATACATACATACCCAGCACCAACTTTAAATGGGCCTAATTGGTTCGTTTGAAGTAAATAGAGGAAGTATAGTATTCCACTCAAAATTGGGTACCGAGATTTCAGTGCAAATGCATGTTTCCGGACTTCCTGAGTCCCACCCACCAAAAATTAGAAAACGTTCTCTGTGTGTGGGAAAGACAGAGGGTTGTGTGTTTTAGTGAGTGAGTGAGTGAGTGAGTGAGTGGGTGGTGAGTGAGTGAGTGAGTGAGTGAGTGAGTGAGTGAGTGAGTGAGTGAGTGAGTGAGTGAGTGAGTGAGTGAGTGAGTGAGTGAGTGAGTGATAGAGTGAGTGAGTAAGTAAGTAAGTAAATAATTAAATAAAATGAATCCCCAATCCCAAACTACTCTTTATACGCAACATTTTTCACAAATATTGATTTTCCCAAAAAGTGGCTCTAACGATCTTGAGTAAATTACCATACGTTTAATATATTTCATGACAAAGAAAATGTACATCTTTAATTTTATGGGAACGGCCTCTGAAGTTCTTTTCACTCTGAATGACTTTTGCATAAAATGTGGATTTCGTTAAAGAACACAATTTATGCCAAATACAATGTTCTCTTGTGAAGTTAACCGTTTCCAAGACATTCCTTGTTATTGGTTTAAACTTCCCAATATGTACACCGTTTTTTATCTTTTCTTTCCTTGGTCATGCAAAGAGAATGGGATTTCAAAGCCGATACATGGCAACCAGCTCTTAAAGGATTTAAATATTTAACTGTTACTTAATCCCACTCTATTCTCCTATCCCCATTGTACCTACAAGGAAATAGGTAATAAAAGTACTTCTACAATGCTTATTTCGTTTAACATGAAGTAAATAGAAGAATAACATCATGTAAGAATAGTTAGTATCTGAGTGAGTAGAGAAAGACACATAAGATATTTCTTTCTTTTTCTTTTTTTTTTTTTCTTATTTTTTTTTATTAATGTATTCATAGGTTTATCGTGAAATATAGGATGGAAGAAGTAGAGCTGAAAATGTTACTGAACATGTACGAGAGTCGAATACGTTCTTTCTTGTTAAAGTCATGGCCCAAAAATTTGATCGATATTTATAGTGTTCCGCACATCATATGTACGAGTATTTTACTGTGACCGAAATATTCAATGTACTGACGTCGCAGGAAAGTGTAGAACCCTAGCAGAAGATAACGATAAATAATAATGGGAAGAAACAAAACTAAAATAAATACAAATATATTAATAGGTAAGCATTCAAGACTTTCACCTGTTTTACCACCTAAAGTTTGTGGAGAATTTGTATTAACTAAAGAGCAAATGGATCTGCTCAGAATTTCACCCAACACTGAGGCTCTTTGGCGTTTAAGCGCAGGCTACGCGTGATTACCCAGCTTAGCTAATGCGCCGCCAAAGAGGTAGGGATAAGTGATAGGATGTGCAATGCAGGGTGCGCTTCGCACTGCCACGTGCACACATCCATTGTGGCTACCAAACCTCAGGAGGAAGGGATGAAGTAAGGAAACCACGTAGGCCTAGAGACTGCAGGAAGACAGGCCACAGAGACGCGCGGTAGTCTCTAACAATTCCATGCCCGGACGCGTCCCGCTGCTGAAGTTGCCTAGAGAGGGAGATGAACGACCCATCGACCAAGCAATCCTCTAATGTCCACGAGAATTACTCTGTCATTTGAGCAAGTATCCACACCATCTTTTTCGTACGGCATACACCGTGAAGCCTAGAAATACACCTGAAAGTTAAAAAGGAAAGCAAATGAAATGATGGAGAGGAAATCCTGGTGGATTAATATCATAATATTCGCCTATCGACAAGGGAAGCCCGTTGAAAACCAAACAATCAGAGAGGATGGTTAATGGAATGAAGCTTGGGATCCCAAATGAGAGCCTCACCCTTTACTGCGGAGACATCTCGCTCGGTAAGAGATCTTTGAGATGCGCTTCGTGGTTTCTGTGTACTAAAATAATTTATATTCACATTATTAGTTTCCAAAAGTAACTTTCGCACGTCATATGAATGATCATTCTGCCTTGTAGAGTGGCAACTCAGGCATATCGTTCTGTTAATGCTCGCAGAAAACTGGGATTAATATTTGTTTGTTGTTAACTGTGGGTTGCAGGTACTAACCGACAACCTAACTGGAGTTAATTGCTGTACACACATACATAACTTACTCCTCAACCACGAGGTTCCCAAATTTCTGACACAATCCAAATAGTCTGCTAGGAAACCCCAGCTATCACGCCAGGGCTGCGCAGCATTTGCGAGCCTGGAACCTCGAGTCTCTTCTTGATTTTCACCCAAATATTATGGAGTTTTAAATTACTTATTTTAGATGCAGGTGTATATACTCCAAAATATCTCTGGAGCTGGAAAATAATTTTTGAGCCTTTATCGATGTATAGATTGATAGTTTAAGTAGGTGTCATGTATTTATTCCTTTGCAATGAAGAGAGATAGAACAGTAGGACATGAAGACATCGCATTTCGATCCTCGATTGAAAACACGCAACACATACTTGCTAAGCCTTAGAGACATATTTACGGGTCTTTGCTATGTTTATACGTGCAGAAGAATAAGGTATGTTGTATGGTTGACCCATGTTAACCTTTGGTATTTTTTATGTTGTTTGTTCGATATACGTAGTCACCATAGAACGCATTTTAAAATAACCAATTGATTGATCAGCCTATCTGCTGCGAAATACCGACAAACATGTTATTTATTTGGCAAAGGAACATGGAGATTCTGTACAATAGGTTTATTTGTCATGCTCTGCAATTCAATGGTGGCGTTTCTAAAAGCTGAATTCGGCACTGATATGAGCGAAGGGTGCTATAAATCTTTCCTTTCAAATTGGAAAACCTCATTACCAGGCCAGGGTTCTGATGATATACTATCTTTTAATTTTTGCATCATAGGCATTGTTAATGTCCTTATCATGGGCATCAGATTACGGAAATGCACATTAATAAGGTCATTTTCATCTGGTGCCACTTTTTATTTTAGCGATTTTTTCCTATATTGCGTCTTATTTGTTCATTTACTTGCATCACGTTACCACCCATATAAAATGTCCTATATTATTGGCATTTTATATTAGGATAACCTCTCAAACAGTACAAACTTCGCTATTCAATTGAGAAATAAGAGGAACTTAATTTTGGACACAGGCCATTCTTATTTAATAGTTAATCTGGAAAGAGTTGCTTCCAGATGGAGGGACGGGTGTTGTCAGGGGAGTAGATATAATTACTATTTAAAATTCATATACCAAATTACAGATGAGACAAGTTAGTCTTCCCTTTTCGCTTTAACAGTGCGTACTGTCCTTGTCCCTGTGTGGTGTCATAGGCTGTGGACCTCACTTCATTGAAAATAAGTTTCAAAAGAGCTAATCCTACAGTTTCATAATATCCACTTCAAAAACAAGTTGTTCTCTTCGGAAAACAAAATATATAATATAAATTAATTTTCGAAATTATCTCATTCTATACCTATTTATCTACTCTTATAGCAGTCATACCAATGTACAAATTAAGTTATACTTTATATTTTATACACTAAATCTAATAAAGCAAACAAATCTTAGTTTATGGTTATTTTTTGTATTATTATGTCAGTTTTAACCCTAGCATTACCAGGGGGTACTGTACACCCACCTTCTGCAATTTTTTAAACTGTCTTTTAATTTTTTGATTAAAGGCATGGTGTTAATAGTTAATATCAATCACCATCTCTACTGCTGAATTGCATAACTGTTTCAACGTTTCCATTGTTGGTCTTTTCGAGAAACAATGAAATGTCAAGATGGTCATAAAGTACTGCCCCGTTGGTATAATGTGATTCATTTAAAAACGTAAAAATGGAATAGTCAAACAATGTAAATATCTCATTGATAAACACGACGAGATATAGTACCCAATTTTAAAATAAATTTGTTTTAAAATTGCTAGGATATTTTGTTACCAATGCTGGTTACAAAGTATAAGGTGGTATAAGGTTTTCTCATAAGTTCGTTTCTCGTTACGTTTCAATCGCTAAGAACGCCTGGGAACACAATTCACCCGCAACACAGCTACGACAGAGTAGTTGTCAAACGTTTCGTTTTATGAAGAAATTTCCAGCTCGAAATCGACTAAACCACTTTTGACATGCTCGATTCGTTACTGCATCTTCCCTGTAGACAGCACAAATGTTTTGTCGACATTGTAAGGTGGTTCTGCATTTACGATAGTAAAACAGCATAAGATGTAGGATTTGTTCCTGTTGCTTTCCATTGTTTTGTAAACACAAGTTCACGCTGTTTGTGACGCTGATGTGATCCTGGCAATTGACAGCATCGTTAAACAACACAATAATTATAATTATTATCCATCCAACGTCAGTCACAAACACATAACAGCAAGTTTGGTTGTTGACCTTTAAGTCGTAGGGATGGTTAGGCAGCTATCACTTGAGTGTACATTTGAGTTTGGGTTTTCAGGCGCTATAGGTGGAACCGCGAGGAAAACGAACGAACTTATGAGACAACCTTAGTAGTATATGTAGTACTCGCATACGTTCTAGAACAAAGCTGTTAAACATTTTTAAAACACATTTTATAGGCCATTTAGTAGCGGTCTTAGGTCTTCAAAATCCGGACCCTTCTCATCACTTCCCTCTCTCCTTGTTAGAGCTGTTGTTGAAACTCTAGGAGAAAAGCAGTCAGTCGTATCATACTATGCCATTTTGTATCATTTTATTTTGTCCCCGAAGACATTTGGGCTAAGGGATTACTACGTGGTAGTCAAATAACTGGGGAATATACCTGCTTCCTATTTAATCAAGTACTTTAATTTAAATACGCAATAAACCAAGTACTTGTGTATAATAATTCAAGTAATGGACATTCACTGCTTCCAGAGGTTCCGCAAGAAGTAAACTACATCCGATTTCTGATCGTCTGTGAGGCCGTTAATAGGGCGTTCTCTTAAGACATCTCAGACACTTTAGTGCAGGGAAAGAGGAAGGGAAGTATAGCCTATTGTTTTAAGAGCATGTGATTCCAAAATAGGTTTCTACCACATTAAAAGGGAATACAGACTACCTCTCCCTCTCTTTTCTTTTTGGGAGAGGTGGCCATGCCTCACCTATACCTTTTCGTTATTAGCCAATGCGTTGACATTTTTATTATTATCATAGGTGTGCTTGCTGCACAAGGCGTGATAGCACCTACAAAATGACAGCACCGGCCAATGAAACAATCATGGCATCATGAAGTGCCCTAAATGGTAACACATGCTATGGTGGAAGCCAGGAAAGCCCATTGTTTCTGTACAAGTGGTAGAAAATATCGCTCAGTGAACTCTGAGAGCATGAAACATTATGTTATCATGCACAGTATTGCCAAACATTCCGCTTACCTTGTTGCTCTACATTAACATGAAAATAATAAGGTAATAGTGCGAAAATGATAGCTTCTCATTACTGTATAAGTATTACACTTTTCCTTCAACTCTATACGTTTCAAAAATTAGGACTCGCCGTTATGAACCGCGGAGTTTTGTAACAGTTCTGCCACAACTTAACTACAAATTAACAATAGTAAGTGGTTTTATTAGTAAGCAGCACATAAAAATGGGAATGGCAATTGCGCTTAAGCTGGAGGAATTAGTGCTCATAAACAAGCAAAGCGCGACGTTCCACTCTGCAATAACAAGTCACTAAACACGAGGAAATATTAAATTGCCTCAGTGATCTAAGAGCATGTTCCTTACCATTTAAATAATAGAAATTATCTACCTGCAAGAAAGGACTCGTGTCGCTAATCAAACAGCAACAACTAACACCAACAGGGTCATCTTCACCTGGGTATCTTCTAGAAACAGTTGCTTTAATTGATGTCAACCGAACAGTGGAATGTTACTAAATGTAACCAGAGAACACTATAATGGGGACATTATGTTATTGCAGAGTGGAACGTCATGGCCATTACTATATAGGTATCATGCCTTTTCAACCAACTGGGTTTTGGTGAATTCCAATAGTCTGCGTTCTCTATACTTATTCAAATTCATTATTTCCAGTTACTCAGTTTATAACTTTAAAGTGAGCATTGTAATTGAGCACACCTGCTAGTTTAGGAATAAATAAGTAAACAAACAAACAAACAAACAAACAAACAAACAAACAAACAAACAAATAAATAAATAAATAAACAAACAAACAAACAAATAAATAAATAAATAAATAAATAAATAAATACAGAAATAAATAAATAAATAAATAAATAAATAAATAAATAAATAAATAAATAAATAAATAAATAAATAAATAAATAAATAAATAAATAAATAAATAAATAAATAAATAAAAAATAAATAAATAAATAAATAAATAAATAAATAAATAAATAAATAAATAAATAAATAAATAAATAAATAAATAAATAAATAAATAAATAAATAAATAAATAAATAAATAAATAAATAAATAAATAAATAAATAAATAAATAAATAAATAAATAAATAAATAAATAAATAAATAAATAAATAAATAAATAAATAAATAAATAAATAAATAAATAAATAAATAAATAAATAAATAAATAAATAAATAAATAAATAAATAAATAAATAAATAAATAAATAAATAAATAAATAAATAAATAAATAAAGAAATAAAGAAATAAAGAAATAAATAAATAAATAAATAAATAAATAAATAAATAAATAAATAAATAAATAAATAAATAAATAAATAAATAAATAAATAAATAAATAAATAAATAAATAAATAAATAAATAAATAAATAAATAAATAAATAAATAAATAAATAAATAAATAAATAAATAAATAAATAAATAAATAAATAAATAAATAAATAAATAAATAAATAAATAAATAAATAAATAAATAAATAAATAAATAAATAAATAAATAAATAAATAAATAAATAAATAAATAAATAAATAAATAAATAAATAAATAAATAAATAAATAAATAAATAAATAAATAAATAAATAAATAAATAAATAAATAAATAAATAAATAAATAAATAAATAAATAAATAAATAAATAAATAAATACGTAAATAAATAAATAAGTAAATAAGTAAATAAATAAATAAATAAAAAGTAAATAAATAAATAATTGTTTTATTTATACTTTTAATTTATTTTGACAGTTCGTACATAAATAGCTCCAAAATTAAGACAATGTGCCACAGTGCTACAACCCCTGGTAAACTCCTTTTCGTATCTGTATGAGCCGCCTACCGCATAATTATTGACAGGCTGACGAGGAAAGCGGTCACGAAAATTACACTGGTTAACAAAATGAGGGCGATTTTGATAATCGTAAATATAAAACCACCAACCTTTATCAATTTTGCTGCCGATTTCAAATATGCTTTTGGTTTTGTTTTCGCACATCACATTTCAGACATATGGAAATATCAAAATTGAATTAAACATTTAATGTATGTCCCAATATTGTTTTACTGAAACACGTTCTCATACAAAACTCCATTTTAATCAGATGTTGGGTATGGCTGTATTTGTATGACTTGTTTGGTAAATTCCTGTGCAGCATCCAATAGAAGTAAGAAGGTATGCAATCATTCTAGAAACACTGGTAACCATTTTCCATACATGCAATGCCTAGGTGAAAACGCTCGCCCTGTTCGTCACTAACTGACCCTAGATTATCTGGAAATAAATCTATGTAAGAATGAAGGAAATGTGTCTTCAGTAACATCCGGCATCTCAGTTCACTATAAGCATCCAAAAGCTTCTGCATTTCAGTTTTGTAATCAGGAGATCTGTGGATTCATAGGAAATTCGTGCAAAGCCGTGAAATGACAAACACGCCTGAAGCTCATTTTCACTGAGGCAAGATTAATAGGCCTCATCGTGGAGATGCTCCCTAATTTGAGGACCAGCAAATACTTCCTTCAGTTTTTCATTGCTGAGATTGAGGAACTTGTCAATTAGATACAGAAATCCAGGAGAATTTGTTTTGCTCAACATCATTACCACAGACATCGCACTGATGATAATCATATTGCAGTCTTTTTTTTTTTTTTTTTCAATCAGCACTGTCATATTCTCATAGGTCCCTTTCAGATAAACAGAATGTGCTACAGGTATACTTGGCTTCCCATTCCCATTGTGCAGGAAAACAGTTTTTAAACTTCTCTTGGAAGAACCTATGAAAATTCTCCATTCTGCTGCACTATAATCTTGAGACAGGTTTTGAGTTAGTGCACCTACATAATTATAGTAAGATAGAGGGGCATCTGTCACAAAGCACGTAGGTAAATGATAGTTTCGTTTTTAATATGCCACCACTAAGACGTCCCGATGAAGCAAATTCTTTTCTTTTAGACAGGAAGACAGGAGTTCAGCCTTTTCTTTGGAAAGAGATAGATCCATGACCAGATCATTCAGTTCATCTTGGCTGACAGTTTAAGCACTGGAATCCTTCTTATCAGGAATGTAATCACCATTACTATAGTGTCCTGGATCTTCGTAGTCTTGTTCATCTTGTAACAGGCCTGATGCTGGAGGAACAGGAAGTGGTATAGTATCCCTATGAGGAACCGGTCTTATGGCAGAGGAAACATCAGTAGGATATACAATCTTGTGTTTGTTCTTTGATGAAAACCCAATGGTTTTCACAATGTAAGAGTAACAGTCTATAACCTGCTTTGTTGGCTCTCTATATATCATTGGAACCTCAAATGGTTTGGGTGGTTTTCCTGGATTCAATCATGCAATCCATTTGAACAGAAAGAACACTTAATGTGTGGTGTCCATGCCTTATCCTGATTTCCCAGCGGTAACCAAAATATGCCCGGTAAATTTTATCCAAATCCTGCTTTTGGGATGCAACAATAAAAAATCACACACGTAGCAGAACTTTTCGGATGATTCCCATACTTTCGAGGTATGATGAACTAGCTAGTAGTCAGACATGAAGGATCCAAGTGAGCTAACCGAGGAAAAAAAAAGTAAACAAGCGTAACGTTTCTCTATATATGACACAAATGAATTACACATGAAAATCTAACAATGACCTCATCACAGACTAGAGGTGCTAGAGCAAAACTAAAAATAGATTTGAAATCAGCGTTACAAATATTATCACATCCAGCTATTGTCATTTCTGATGATTTTTGGTTGTTGGCCAGTGTTATTAGTCAAGGAGGTGTATTACTTTTACATGGACAACACTAAAGAATATTGAAGTGCTTCATGCCGTTATTACCGAGCGAAATGGAGCCACGATAACGTATGTCCTGGATTCGATTCCCGTCGACCGCGCAATCCTGGCCTAGGTTTTTCGTGGTTTCCCTTTGTCGATTAAGTGAACGCTGGGGTGGTTGATCTAATATTGCGTTTTCCTTTCCATAATTTTCATTTCATTACGTTTCCTTCCTCATATTTCAGGTGTGCTTCTGGGCTCATGGTGTATGGCGGTGCCGCACAGATGGTGCGGATACAGACACGCTGTACTGTACACACTGTTGTCAGCGTTGAGGGAGCGTTATGGTCGTTTCCTTGTGAAGGAGGGGACGTTCGTCGAGATCCAGAGCTCATGGTGTTGGCGACTGCGCGGCGTAACCTGGCACCGAGGAACTTTCAGCTTCTGTTAGGGAATTCCGCGCGTCTTTGTAGCCTAGGGATGTCAATCGGAGTGCATATGGGCCAGATAGCACGTATGCGCCCCGAGAGCACGCAGAACACGTAGCTGTGGCTAAGCAGTGTGTCTGGGATTTAGGAAGAAGTGTACAAAAGACAACTGACAGTAACCATGAATGCGGCAAAGAATTACAACGCTATTAGGCAATGCATACTATGACCTTTTTACAAATCTTTGAGCAGTGTACAATATTCGCAAATTTTCAGCACGAATTATGACAATGCTCGCCAGCACTTATGCATGTGAACTGTATTTTTTTCTTTCATGAAGCTAACAAAGCCAAGATTAAGGGCTAAACTGTCCGATAAGAATATAGTGACTACCATTAGACTTGCATGGTCTAGTAACATATAACCAGATGTAACTAAGTTACATTCTACAAGTGAATGTGACGACACTGTAACTTGAGGTTTACTGCGCTACAATATTATTTCTGTTACAACCAGATTAATCTGTAATTTAGTGTTTTAATAATAAGTATATATTCTGACTTGATAACTTGCTAGTGGACATAACAGTATCAAAGTTATATTTTGTTGTGTTATGGAGAAAGCTGAGAATTTTTTTCCATGATAGCATAATCTATTTTCATTTATTAAACATATGCATACGTAATATTAAGTCTTGTCCACCACTGGTCCTTCTTCGCTCCCATGTATACATCAGTATACTCCAGGCCTGGTGGCCTGCAAAGACACATAGCCAAGCGGTGTATGCCTTGTGTCAACACTGCTGTACATAAACCGCAACGTTAATTTTGTCCACCCTTATTCTTTGACCATCTTTGTTCAGTTTACCACGCCGGCACGCTAAAGCACGTAACGCAGGTCTATGCTATATAACCTTGACACCACTACTGTAGCCTGTCTGCCTGTGGCCTGCGGCCTCCTGTGGTTCGCTCATTTTCCCTTCCTCCAAGGGGCGTTAGCGCAATGGTTCTGTGTAGGTCTCGGTGTACGTGGCGTCCCCTTCCGTTGTTTTGTCTTTACGTTTTTTACCTTTACAGTAGTTACTCCCATCATTCTCAGTTAGTACTGAAGGCATTTGTATTTATAGCACTTATAAAACAAGTACTTACAATGTTGTAAGTCTTATTGGGGTATCTTTTCTCAAAATTTCTTGGTGAACGGCTTGTGTTTTACCGAAAAAAATGCGAATCAGATGGGAAATTTCAAACACTGCAGACATGTTAACATAATAACTCAGTAGGTTACAACAGTGGATTTGAAAATCCAAATTTATAATTTGTTGATTCCCTGCTCTGGACTAGCGATTTTAAGGCGATCCTATCCAAGCCTCCACCTCTGACCAGCTCAAGTGAAGTATCCGCAAGGTTCAAAGTGGCTCGGAGTCTCCGGTAAAAGCTGTAGGTCCTCTCATTCTACTGACATCCTCCTCCTCCTCCTCCTCCTCATCATCATCCTAACATCAAAGGTAATGGAACTCCGTCCTCTGGTTGCCTGTACCTTAGAAATGGGTCCAAACATCGCTTGATGGAATGAATTACCTTAGGAAGTCAAGCAAGCCACATGAGTAGCACTAAACAAAGAGGTAATTATTTATCACAGACAATTGTTTATTTATGCATTTTATAACTCCGTATATGAATTCCATTTATTACTTTATTTTAAGCCGACGGACTAACCAATAACTTGCTTAATATTGTATACCAATATAAGAAATTAAATAAAAGAAAAAGGGATCATAAGAATGCATTAAAATGTTTTATAAAGAGTTAACTAATTTAAGTAAAAACGTACAGTAGGCCTTTCTTCAGAAAAAACGACATTTTGAATTTTGGAAGCTGGTTTTAGGAAGCGGAAGAAGATTTCGGCACTTCAGCAACCAATCGCCTATCATTGCGCTTGCAAACCTGCAGGAGGAAGGGGTGAAGAAAAGTATACAGACGGCAGGCTTGGATACAGACGGGGTCCGTAACGTATCTAGATACGTTACGCCCTGAGGCGGGCGAGATCCCCCATAAGCCCACCTCGCCTCACGAAAAGATCTCTCTGGGATCCGTCACACACCAAAAACCAGGGTAGACTTTTTCACAAAGCAAACTCCACCATGACACGAATCGCCTGCTGTCCACTCGCCTGATCCTGATAAGCAGGAATAGGAATTTACAAGAATTATACTGAGGACGAAAGGAAAGTAACATGAACTGGTATTGTACCTAATCACCTACCTCCATACTATCATACACAGTAGTATGTGTAGACACCGCTCACCAGACCGAGTTTTACTTGCCTCCAGTGAGCCTTGGCCTGTGTTGTTTACGTTCTTTGTATTGATGCTGGTTTGAGCATAACTAATGCTTAGGAATTTCTATGGTTGGTGTTAAGGAAATAAAATGACAGGAAATAAGGCCCAGGAAAATCCGAGACATTATGCAGGCTGTTAGTGGTATAAGTGTAGACATTTTGATAAATTGTACCTTAATATCTTTCTATTTCCCTGTGTTAGTTGTTTTTCCTCTTTTTCTAACAGTTTTCCCGCAAACCAATCCTTTCTTTCTTTCTTTATTTCTTTAACTTGTAATCTAGAAGGGCAGAAACTTTGTGGTAAGTTGTGGAAAAGCGACAAATGCTTATACTGAGTAATAATTCACCCAAGACACACGTGTAAATGGAATTAATCGTCACACTACATACAGGATTCAATGCAGCGCAAATTGCATGAGACTTCTTGCTAGTATTAGGAAGCGAGATTTGAGGATAAATCTGCACTTAGTATTTGTCCATCTAAAGTTTATTGTATTCTATTTCTATTAGTTAGAAAAAAGGGTATTTGTTTCCTCAATTCCACCCTAAAAACCTGGTATAAGCGCATTCCCGCTGCTTTAGGAACACACATTATCAGGCAAGGATACTTGGAAACTGATGGGAGAGAGACGGATGACTTCAGACTAACTGTATTGTAGAGTACCGATAGTGTGCACTGCTTACAGCATGAGTACGGGTACTGCCCCGTTGCAATTCTACTTAAAAATCACAGATATGCCACAATGTGTACAATTAAGGATATGTTGAAGGGAAAAGGGGTAAGTTGCAATGGTAACTAAGTGGTTAGAGCAACCGAACAGAGACCGGAATATCCGTGGTTCAAATCTTGGCTATGGCATTGAATTCTTTAGCCTGATTCTACCCTTCCAACCTTGGTCCTGCGCACACCTGGCGTGAAAGTACAATTAATTGCCAAACGGAATGTCAGCAAAGTTGTATAAGATTTCAGTTAGTCATTATCACTTGTATTTCTTAGAAAGTTGATGGATTAGGTTATCTAATGGTTGACTGCCTAGTGTTGCGAGTTGATTGCTGTTTAGTTTGTTCGATTGGCTCTAATAGTTGTTGGTTTTTTTTTAAATTTCAACATTTAAAGATTTTGTGTTCAACCAAAAATGAATTTCACCAAAGAACATTTCCTGCTATGATTTTCTGTTTACGATTTTAAATCGTCATTAACGCCTAAAATGTGGAAATCCGCTTGGAAATTCATTTGGCATATAAGCCCTATCTAAGACAACAATTAATAATCGGCAGGGCGAATTCAAAAGAGATCGGTTTTTTCTTAGCGATGAATTTTGCGAAGGACGCCTAAGAATTTCTGTTACTGTTGAAAATATTGCCGTTGTTCGAGTTATTCTTGAAGAAGATCAACGGACGTCTAATGAATTTATTGCGGCAACATTGGGGATTGGTATGAGTCAAATCCTAAACATTTTACATCAATGGTTAGACATGAGAAATTGTTGTCAACGGACTTCACACTGACTCCTGATCAAAAACAATAACGCATTGATTGATTCAGAAAACCTCTAGAAATATTTCCATGTAGGCACCTCAGATATGGTTTGGAATTTTGTTAGAGGTGACAAATGTTTGATTTATCTTTATCACCCTGAAAATAAATGTCAATCGACATAATAGATCTTTTCAAAGAACCTAAGATTGGTAGTTGCTTTTCTACTTTTTCCTTTCTTTCTTTTTCCTAAAACGGGCCATGGTGCTACCACAACATTAAAAGATAGCCGTACAGTTACTGCCAATTGGTGCACAAAAGTAATCTTACAACAGTCTTTTAAAAATTGAAAAATGCCCAAAAGGAAAAATAATCTTACACCGTGACAACGCGCCCGCCTCGATAGCGTGATGGTTAGCGTGCCTGCCTCACGTTCAAGAGGTCGCGAGTTCGAATCTCGCTTAGGGTAAGTTATCCGGGTAAGGTTTTTTCCGAGGTTTTCCCTTATCCTGAGAAGACGAATGTCGGGTAACTTAAGGCTCCATGGACTTCGGGCTCATTTGAGCATCATTTCACCCATTTCATCTCATTCATTCGTCCGATATGACGCAATGTTGGAGAACGTTAATTTAAAAAAAAACGTGACAACGCATCGTCGCATACAGCAAAACTAACAGCCGAGTATCTGGAGGCTCTAAAGGTCAGTACTATAGACTCTCCACCATAGAGCCCTGGACTAGCACCCTATGATTCCTTTTTGTTTCCAAAAACTAAATATAAAATGCTTGGAAACCCTTTTTCGCCATCGGATGAAGCAGTGGAACGTTATAAAGACCTGGTTTCTGAAGAGCCTCAGGAAGGTATCGTTGCTTTAAAAACTAGTGTCATCGAATGCAAAAATGGATTGATGTTAAAGGTGAATATTTTGAGAAATAATAAACTCATTTAGTTTTTTAAAACTAACTCTTGTTTTCTCTATGGAATTACAATATCGCCCTCGTATTAAATGCAGATAAGAGTATGTCTTCGAGGGGCATCTTTGTTTATCCGGTTTATACCAGGTGGAACGTACTGCTTCGAGCTTACGTTAACCAGGGATTCTAAATAATGAGTGTAACAAATATGTCCAATACAATGATTGTCAACAAAGAACCGTTTCGTTGAAAAAAATGTGCCAAATACTTGGAGCCATTTAGATTCTTGATGAATTGATATAAATGGTTTAACTGTCACGAAAACACTGTGTGGACAGTACTATAATGTCTTTTTATCTCAATTTAAATGAATTTAGCCACAATTTAATGTTATCGTGACGTTGTTATATCTCTCTAAGAAACTAAAACGTTGCATGACAATTTAATATTAAATTGTGACTAAACTCATTGGAATTATGATAAAAAAGCATTACAGCATTGTTCACACAATGTTTGCGCGACAGTTATGGAAATAATAAACCATTTATATCCATTCGTCAAGAAGCTAGATGACTCCAAATATTTGACACAATTTATTTTCTGTTTTGGCGAAACGGTTCCTTAAGGACAACAATTGTATAGATTATATCTGTTACACTCATCATGTAGAATCCAGGTATACCTTCCACCCGGTATATCTTCGTATCGTCAAGTGTTTTACCTTGTGTATTGAATTGAATTAGCTCAGTATGTACGTTCATTACGTCCTCTTTATCTTTACAGCATCACAAGGTGAAAATATACTATAAACTTACACATATAACTTATACCTTTACGGTTATAGTGCTTTACACCATAATTTTGATTTCCCTTTGGATTATTAAAGCAAAATTTGAAGCATGATTGTAGTGAAATAATTTCTTTAATATCGCTGCAAACTACACGGGAGAGATGGACGCGGCAAACCAGTAAGAAGAGGGAGGGTGTTAGAAAATTAAATTTCATCACCTAGAGCGGCGAGTCGATCTGTACCTGGCTGGATGGTTATACTCATAAATATCACAATAGAAATAAAAGGACGGGTCGTAAAACATAAATGATGACAGGAAAATGAGCACGGACAAATGCCCCTAGTTTATGGACTACATTACCAGTACAAGAATATATCCACATGGAAATACAATTGCAGAAAGGCGTTAAAAATAATGAACACGTATACAGTAATTATCACAAGAATGGAATTGAAGTAGAAAAACTAGTGAATAAGAAGAAAACAGAGCCCATAACTACAACCTCGTAAACGAACGTTATTTACTTTCAGAATTACGCTAAAACAGGATATTGGACTAAAGAAATCTTGTGTCCAGATAAAAAAGGTATAATGATAGATTATGTTATCTAATTATGGTTTACAATAGCTCGCGTAATGAAACAGGCCGTGTACTTGTAAGAAGGTGATTATTCCACTGTTATAAGCAGTGAGAAGTTTTATGGTGCTATAGGCGAAGTCCGCTAACCTTATGTAATCTAGAAACATAAATCATGTGTTTAAACACAAAGATATATGTACTCCGACGGACAAGAAAATGAGTCATGTTTGGACGCCAAATTCCTATAAGTTCTACACGGCACAGCACCTTGATTGATCATATGGTACTACTAAGATTTGGAACTTGTGACAACCTGTTGCTGCCGCTACACAACTGTATCGCGGATGGTGTAAACAACACTTCATACTCTGAAAGCAACAAGGTCGGAATTACCGTGCTTGTCGACCATTTGGTAGCCATGCAAATCTAGCCTGCTCTTCATGGGAAAATAGACCTTAGCAGCGCATGCTTTTGGAATGGACTGCTGCTAAGGTCTAAGGTCTATTTTACCATGAAGAGCAGGCTAGATTTGCATTACTACCAAATGGTCGACAAGTTCGGTAATTCCGACCTTGTTGCTTTCAGAGTATGAAGTGTTGCCTATATCCAAAAATAATACGGAGCAGGTGAACCACCTGGTATATATGGACAAGAGTATCAATAATAGATGTAACAGAGTTTAAACAAAATTAGGCATCAATATGTCTGATGAAAGTATGTGAGGAAAGTTATCTCCTTTACGGCACCGAGCGAAATAGCTTCGTGTGAGGCTCGTATTCGGGAGGTTGTGGGTTCGATTCCCATGGCTGACCTTCCTGACCCATGGGATTTTTTTCCCTTGCCAGGCGAATGCTGGCGAATTTCCCGTTCTTCCCTTTCGTTTCATTAATGATTTCATTCATCCTGTTGGTTCTTTCAGGATAGCAAGTGTCAGCGAAGGCGTTAGGTGCTGCTTGGCAGGGATGATATGCGAATTGGAGCTCTTTGCGTCCCTCTTTGTCCGTGGGATCCGGTGGAAAAGGATGCGGCATCTAGGGATGTTGAACCCAGTGCCGAGGTCTCCCTGAGTTGGCCACGGAAGACCTAAATACTTCGAGGTGTCGTCAAACTTGGGAAACCTTAGGGATCTATGTCAATGTCTGTGCCGTTAGTCTCGAACTGGCCACCCGGTCTCTCCTCTCACCTCATCCTTCCCCGTAGATGTGCTCCCTTGGTGGCACAAGCACTATGCTTGACTCCAGTTCGGAACCCCCTCCGTCTCCCTCCTATTCCTATACCTTTATTACGAGGGAATACAAAATAGAAGAGCGTCACCACCTACGAAGAAGACCTGAGCATAAAAACGAGGTAGTCGCTCATGTTGGCAATTGGTTGCATAGAGCAGTAGAAGTAGTTTAGTCATTCAATGTTACTAAGATGTATTTAACAAGAAATTGTTCACCATATCTCGTTTTAAGGAAAATATAATTCACAAACCTAAACGCAGTAAATATGAACAATTATTATGGATCGGATTACATAAAATAATGCATCATATACTCTGATTGTTTTAAGTTTCTATTTGAGACATATGAAGATATTAATAAAATCAGCTTCTGGTTACAATATTACAACTGAAATACTAAGATGCAAAAGCCAAACATTCAGCTTTTTGGAAACTGTAAACCGACATGTCCATCTTGTTCTTTAAGATCCATGGTGGTATAATGAAACACTATTCCTTCCGATTAGCTTTGTCAAAAGTCGTCTCTGGAAATTCCACGAATATCTAAAAGGAAAGATTCTATATTTCCCTATCTAAATATAAACTTAGGTTTACTTTCGAGGAGCAAAGTCTAATAAGTTAACTTTAGGATAATTGGTGTAATATTGCTAAACCATTGGTATTGCTAAATTATATCATACCCATACCCATAATGAATTGTCGAGAACGTTGGTTTGTGTGAAGTTATTTAGTTGGAAAGCACTATTATTGTCTCAATTCAGAATTAGAAGGGAACAACCGCAAGGGATGAAAAGCACAGTATAATTCTGAACATATGGTACAAAAATAAACTCAGGTAAGCATAGAATCGGTAAAGCATATTGGTCCTGAAGTACTTGTGGAGATGGCGAAGATAGTTCGGCATTTGCAGATAAACGCAAGGAACTTGGAAACAATATTGGTAATACGACTTGCACATAAAAGAGCTTCAGCGAATATTATTTGTTAGTGAATGGAAGGGGGAAATGAAAAAATAAAATCATGCATCCTATAAATAATTCATGTCAAGGAAATATGAATTTTAGAATAATATTCTGCCTATTTCTTGGTATGTTAGGGTTTAAAATGTGACCACTTAAAAGGTTTCACTTATTCTTTTATGAGATGCGCAAGATACAAAAAGAAAACATTCCCAAGTATTAAATAAGAAGGTTTATCAGACAAAATTAAACATTGGCTGGCCCTGTGGCGCAGTTGGTAGAGCACCTGCCTGCTGTGCTAGGGGTCCCGGGTTCGATTCCCGGCAGGAGGGTAGAAATTTTTCTCCAGCCAGGATTATTCCTCATCCTTCTCTGAGTCTGGAAGTATGAATGAAAGTGTGAATGTGTGTGTGAATTCAAGGTATAAAATCCCCAAAGATCGAAAAACCCAACGTAAACGTGTAACACCATTTGTCAATAGGCAAGGCCGCCGACGTGACCTCTGCAGTTAAAGGCGGGATATAAATATGGAACAAAAAAATGTTAAACATAAAAGTGACGAAAAGCATTCCTTAATAACCACAACTATTTCCAAAAAGCACCAGCAAACACTTATTCTTCCCTTAAGTGCTCCTTTTTCTCGTAACGGAATCCGAAACTTCTATTGGTAGGTTGAGCCTATTACTCAGACACTCGGCACTGAAGACCAAGCAGTTGAGCCCCTTAAACCAAAATGAAAGTATCAGTAAGTCTATTAGGTGTTTGCTTTATTTGATTCTTCTTTCCACAAATAATGCTCATGCAAGTTTTATTACAGACATAGATTTCAAACAATGCTGAAAATTATTACTAATGTATAGTGTCTACATCTTCAGAAGAAATTTGCTGAAATTGAGAAACATTTTAAATTTCAGATATTGAAAAATCAACTTGGTATCCGAAAATACCAATCACACGACTTTGGAAAATAATCTTAGTTTAGTTAGGTCAGTTTATGAGTAAGTTCCCTAAAATGCAGTTTGCAATTTTTTTTTTAATTTCTCAAAAGCTTACATATCATAACTCGTGCTATTTTAATGAATAGGGATTTATTTGTTTGGTTAATAAAACTCGTCTGATATGTTTAAATGAATGGCTAAATATAACCATGCCTCCTGCTTGTGCTTTAGCCCTAGCAGTGCCAAGGCTTATTCCAGAAGTTATACTACCAATGGGGGGGAGTACTTTGGAACCACCACTGGTAACAAAAGTCTGAGGAACTTTTGAAACAAATTTATTTTAAAATTGGGCATTATATCTTGTCACGTTTATAAAGATAATATTTAACATTGTTTAACTATTCCTTTTTACTTTTTTACATGAATCACATTATACGAAAAGGGCAACAGTTTATGACCGCCTAACATTTCATTGTGTCTCAAACAGACCAACAATGAAAGTATTTGAAACTGTTACGCAATTCAGTAGCAGAAACAGTGATTAAGAACAACTATTAACTGCATGCCTTTAATCAAAAATGAAAAGATGGAATTTAAATAAATTGCAGATGGTGGGCACAAAGTAACTCCTCTCCCCACTTGGTAATGCTAGGATTAAACAACATGAATCATTCTTTCCATTTTATTGGAATATGAGAATGGTTAATTCCAAAGGAACGTCTATCTCATTGTGAGAAAAATTTGGAGGCCACTTATTGTTTTGCATTTTCGTTTAGTGCCAAAAGAATGTCCAATCATACAAGATTTCAGAACAAAAATGAAGCGCTATGAACAAGGACATTGTAATTACACTGCAACCTCTTTGGCTGTATGTTTGGATGCTTTCCTTGTGTAATTCTCGCAGAATCATGCGCGTTCAGTAACCTAGCTTACGTCAGCTGAGGGCAGTTGAACGAGAATTAACAATGCACCGCAACTCTATTTAACCTCGGTAAAGTCTTATCAGTTTTCAGTGATCCATGATCATCAAGGGTTTCATCAAGAATGGTGCACGTGGCCATAAATCTTCTCCGTATCGACGGGGTGAGTGAGTGATTAGGGTTTAAGGGCCCGTGGACAGCTAGGTCATTAGAGCGACGGGGTTAAGTGCCACTTGCCAGTTCCCGACTATAGGTCCAGGGTGCAAAACCACCGCTACTGTCCAGGGTGTCGTTTATCCGTTGCAGCGGAATGCAGCCAGTTGGTGACGTCATTCAGCTTCGACGAGTTGTCGGCGCAGGAGGGCAGATTTCCATCCTTCTTTTTCACTAGCACTACCGGTGTGGGCCGCAGGTTATTGGATTCCTCTGTTATGCCTCTGGTCTTCATGTCCGCTATCTGGTTGTGTATTTATTTCTGCTTCGCCAGCGGGACACGGTGAGAAGGCTGTCTTAATTGGTCTAACATCGCTGGTGTCGCTGCGACGCAGCACTATCGGTGCGGTCATAATCATCTTCTGACATGCTCAACATATCCTGGAATTCCGTAAGCAGGATAAGGCTTTGCTTCGTGCCTCGTGAGAGGTTCTGGATCCCCTCCCGAATAAGCTACGTCAGTAGATTTACTGGCATGTAAAATAAGTCCTGCGGGACAAAATTCCGGCACACCGGCAACGCTGATGTGATCCCGGCAATTGACAGCGTCGTTAAACAACAAAATAATTTTCAATCTTCAGTGCTCGAAGGAGATTTATCCTTTCCGAGCAACAAACACGGCCAACAGAAGAACTTGCATGAACTTTCAGAGCCACTAACACTCTCTATAAAGTTTATACTTAAATGTTCACGTTGTTCTCCGTCCTTTAGCTTTTCAAATTGAAAGTAGGTCCCCCTTTTTCAATTAACTCTAAACTTATCACAGGATGAATTCGATTGAAAATGTTTATTAAATACGCTTAATGCAACATTACTTTCAGAATTACCCATAATTTGATTTCGGCAACAAAAATTTACTTAGATGCACTCAACAAATAATGTTCTCAACTTAAATGCACTGACACGTGGGGCATGCATTTTTCCACATCTCACAGGTTGCTGTTATGACGTCATGATAGCAGGCTATATGGTGAGAATATATCAGCAGCTCGCCTAGTGTAGAATACGCCGCTGCTACAATGCCCCATAGACGGTCATTTTTGCTTTTGTTAAAGCAGAGTTCAGATATTATTCTTGGGCCCTCCCTGTCCTTTACCAAAGACAGATTTGACTGCAGTCGCTTGGATTCGGGATCACGACGTTTGGCTCTGAACGAATATCCAGTTCATTTCGTATTGCCGTAACGATCACGGCCATACAAGTCGCTTAAGTTGTGGTGCCTGTGAAAGGGATATTAAACCAATTTAGGAATATGTAGCACAATTATGCTGGAATTAAGGGATTGGTGTCATCTACTATAGTGTACTACACTTCTATTTGTTCCCAAATTACTTCATTTCTAACTCCTCCCACCCTGGACAGTCTATTTGCTCTTTTCAAAAAGTCTATTTCTGCTGCTATAATTTCCTTCCCTTCTTTTTATTGGCCAAATTTTGAGGTCTGTAACAATATAGTATAATAATAATATGAAGTGCAGTAGTATGTGTGAATGTATATTCCAGCATCACTCTGCAACAATTTCAACCAAACTTGGTACACATGTCCTACAATCTGCAACACAATATTGTGGTGATGTGAAGAACCAATAAGAATACATAATAAATAACGACGGATTCTAGTACCGAGAACATAGTTTCCAGGATGTTTGATTTAATTAGTGGCACTTCCGGTTTCATTTAAGTCCAAGCTCAGCCTCTATCAGCATGAGGGGTAAGAAGGAGAAATAAAAACGTATAACATAATCAAAATTAAGTGTCGAATCCATATTTTTTGGGTCGTTGAGATGAATAGATTTCCTCGTAACGAGTTTGAATCGTATTCACTCGTACACTCTGTCGTAATCTCGAGTTAATTCCCGAAGTCAGATGCAGACCATGCGCTAGTGGTGGTGGGGTGCAAAAACCCTTACTTACATTCATAAAGAGATTACTAAAAAATAGGTTATTTCATTTTTGTTCATTTGTTTTCGACATAGCACATATTTTTTTTCATTGTTTGAGCAACTTTGTATTCATATTTTAGTATTTGATTATGCATATAGATCCAAATTGTAATAATAATAATAATAATAATAATAATAATAATAATAATAATAATAATAATAATAATAATAATAATAATAATAATAATAATAATAATAATAATAATAATAATAATAATAATAATAATAATAATAATAATAATAATAATAATAATAATAATAATAATAATAATAATAATAATAATAATAATAATAATAATAATAATAATAATAATAATAATAATAATAATAATAATAATAGCAACAGCAACAATAATAATAATAATAATAATAATAATAATAATAATAATAATAATAATAATAATAATAATAATAATAATAATAATAATAATAATAATAATAATAATAATAATAATAATAATAATAATAATAATAATAATTATAATAATAATAATAATAATAATAATAATAATAATAATAATAATAATAATAATAATAATAATAATAATAATAATAATAATAATAATAATAATAATAATAATAATAATAATAATAATAATAATAATAATAATAATAATAATAATAATAATAATAATAATAATAATAATAATAATAATAATAATAATGCTCGTAATAAAGTTCTATCAAAGAAAAGCTTTACACCTTCGGTACAATAAGTAACAACGTAACACTCTAAATTCCGCTGTATAACATTGCCTTAAAGCTTGAAAATCTGGTGACTAAAGAAAACAGTAACGACTTTGCATACAAACCACCTTAGAGAGCGTAACTTCCCATTTCAACAGCTTATCATTGTACACATTTGTCACTTTTCTAAAATTATTTTAAGGCTGTAAAAAGCACGTTAAGTAAGGAAAGAGAACGCCAGAGCAAATCAGGTCAACGATCTCCATACTCCAGAGAAAACCATATGAAACCAGTGCCACTATATCCCGAAGTTACATTGAACATACATACTGGATGTCACGGTGTGATCGCAGTGCTTTAATATATGTATTTTTCTCTGCCGTTCAAAGGCTATTGATTGCTTCTACTTTTATTTATCCTAGAGAAAAGATGAGTTGTGGAGATACTTCGACTTCTAGCACAGAAAGTTCTAACCTCGCGTAAACGATGCTACTTGTCTACGGACGTCCTCGAAAATTAAAATAGCTTTGTTGCTCCAAACTTAGCAGTTTTGCAGCTTGCAAGGAAACCAAAACGACATATATTATCAATGTGACCACATCGTATAGTTACAGAACTTCAAAATTTATAGTTGGATTTGTTGTTGACTTTTAAGATTGTCATAATATTTGTTATAACTTTGTACAGCTGCTATTCCTTTTATGTTCAACATACAAATATGAAATTGTGCATATTTTCTTAAGCCTTCCAAACAAGCAATTAAAATCAATAAGTATTTGCTGGCGATTTTCCAAGAGTCTATGAACAACGGTTTGGAAGTTGTAACCCCTGAATGAGTTGTTTATAAAAGCGGGATCCTATATCAAAATAATGAATCATCGAGAGAAAAGATTTCGTTGTAACGTGTTGAGGCGCGCATTCGGAAGGTTCCGGGTTCCCGTCGGACCGACTACTCTGGCCTGGTGTTTTTCATGGTGCTTCATCGAGTCGTTAGACAAATGCTCGGGTGGTTCCTCTTCTACTGTGAATTTTATGTCCATCATTTCTAGTCTCCGTCACTTTCTTTCAGGAATGCACGAGTCGGTACATCAGTAGATAATTCTAGGTACACAGTGATACCTGAAGCTGGACTCGTGCCTCTGCTTGCCCTTACGGGGCCATGAGCTGGTGGACAGACTATAGTCGTCCGGAACTGGTCACTGTTACGATCTCCCCTTCATCCCCTCTCCCAGGAGTCGCGTTCGAAACACAAAGGGCCTGCTATGGCCTACCCTCGATTTTATGTTCCAGTTACTGGAGGTCCCTCCATACTTACTGATTCTCCATCGTCCCTAAATACCGCCACATCTCATGAAAATGTTCTGTATAAGAGCTGAAATGTTCGAAACTATCATCTTCTAAATAATAAGAAAATAAATAACACATGGCGCAACAGAACTTCTTGGGCCAAGGCCTACCGACCGGCCACTGCTCCCCCACCTCTACCCATTACAGGCGTCATGAGTGGGGTGAAGAACTGGAGGGTGGGATGTGGTCAGCACCCCGAGCCTTTCCGGGCGGTTATGCGGCTTTCGCGACCTGGGATCACTACTTATCACGCAGCTCCTCGATTGGCCCCAGGACATAACGAAGCTGAGAACACCCCGTGCCAGGTATCCCAGCAGGGGAAAGGTCGTCCCGGGGTACCAAGGATCGAACCGGGGTCCTCCACGCCAGAGGCAGGTGCGCCACCAATGTGCTATGGAAGCGGTCCCCATCATCTTCTAGTCATAGGTAGAATACTATAGCACTTCAAACTCAATTTACAATAAATAGAAATAATAAAAAACAGTAATTCCACAATGTGTTCCAATAAAAGTTGAATATGGTTCAAGAAAGAACCGAAAATAAGGGAGTAAACAAATCTGACGTGTTGAACCCGTATGACTTCCTCTACTCTTGTACAAACTGTTCTTACAAACGTTTATTCGTCTATGTACTTCAAGTTAATCGAAATAAACATGTGCAGAAATTAAATTATGGGTAATTTTCTTGTAGGCGCGAGGGGAATATGGGGAATACAGCAGACTTTAAGCAATGTTCAAATCTTTTAAGAGCTGGCCACCGTGTGATGGCTTTCAAATTCCAATTCCTTTGCAAGCCCAAGAGAGTTCTAAAAAGAATAACGTATTCTTATTTGAGAGATGTGTTAAGTATTGGAAAATAAAAAGAAATAACAAGAAATATCCCAAGAATAATTAACTTCACAACAAATGTATTTCACATAAACTGTGTCGTTTGATGAGATCCACATATTTGCGCACTAAGATTTTGTCTATGTCTTACGGTTTAACTGTTATCTACTAGTCATCCAGTATTAAGAGGAATTCTGAGGACATTTCCAAAAAATGCAACATATACATTTCATTTGTCATAAAAATAGCTTATTCCTATGGTATTTTAATTAAAATCGTTGGAGCCATTTTAGAGAAACTCAAAATTGTCGAAAAATGTTCCATATAAAGGGTAGTCCAGGGTAGAGGGATGTTCTTGAAAAACTTCATTTCACATCCTTGGAAGATGCTGAGCTTAAATACCAAGTTTGGTATCTAACAGACCTTTCTTTTTTTAACTATAATTTTCACACACACACACACACACACACACACACACACACACACACGCGCGCGCGCGCGCGCGCGCGCGCGAACCTTCTCCTGAAAATGCTTTTTGGGCTCATTGGACCTCAAAACGTGTATTGCTGGTGAAATCTCAACATCTACTTTATGGGTGGTGTGCAATACGTCCCCATATTACTATATGTAATACAGAAAGTAATATAATACATGATAAATAAGTGAATATATAGTCAGAGATAGTGCTGCCACTCATTAAAAATATGAAAGCGTGTTACCCCTATTTAAAGAAATTTAACCATCACATGTTAAAACATACAATTGAATTGCTTGGCTGGGGAATCCTTGAGCTTAAAAACTGAAATGAGTGTGGAACTAAATTGAATTATGTTTTGAACTGCATGTCTTACTGGTTTAAAGCTAACAAATTATCTGTAAATCTAGAAAAAGAAAAGTTGTTAAATTTATAACTCACTGAACATCACACACTGCAATCGAAATTGGGATTAACGACGTTTTATTAGAACAAATAGACAATGTCAAATTTCTGGGCCTTGAGGTAGACAAATATTTAGACTGGAAAGCTCACATTAAGCATATCTTACCCAAACTCATCTTTGCCTGTTATGCTATGTGAACATTGGCAAATGTGAGTTCTATAGACACTTAAATTAGTTCACTATTCATGTTTTAATTCTATAATGGGATATGGAATTTTATTTTAGGATAATTCAGTAGAGAGTAAACGAATATTCCTCATACGAAAGAAGATCATAAGAATTATTTCCACGCTCATGCAAAGATGTTTCTAGAAGACCGAAGATATTAACCTCACCCTGCATGTATATGTTCTCAATACTAAAATTCTTTTATTACAAACAATGAAATTCATTAGATAAACATTAGATAACAGAGCAACATCCCTCATCCCAGTGCAAAACTTTCTTGCTTCCAGAAGGTTTATACTACGAAACCATAAAAATATTTAATGCTCTTCCTAATGATCTTGAAGAAAAAGTTGACAATTTGAATGCTTTTCAAATTGCTGCTAGAGATTAGTAGTTTCTAGCTTCTTTAGTAACAAATCATTGTTACATTTAATGCCTGCTCGAAAGCTACTTAAATGTATATGTAATGAACAACTGACATAATCGTATAACCACAGGGAACATTTGATCGTGTTTTTCAAGTATCCCTGTTTTCTTTTTTGTGCCTGTATATAATGGGTTTTTATGTCATACTGTACATTTCCATTGACATGTTCAATGTTAACGGGCCTCCATGGCTACTTGTGAACTCTCTGGATGCAATCCAGTCTAATCTAATCTAAACCAGCATCTCTGGAATGATATAAAATTTATATAAATAAATTCATCTACGTGGTAAAAGCAACGGTGTAAACTTTAGAAATTATAATTATTTTGGTATTACTCTCAGAAGTTGTAGTAATATATGTATATAAAATTAATACCAAGAGCAACAAATACCATTAAGAATAACGTGGTTCCAACATTAGACCTCACTCTTTTTTAAATTATGTTAATACTAATTCATCTAAATGGAAAGCGGTAACCATTTATACTATCAAAATATAGGTATATGCTTTCTTCGAGTACGACAAAACTTTCAACTAAGCTGTTCTAAGGATGCAAAGCTGACTTTTGAAATGATTAAAGATGACTCCTTCAAACTCTGATGGTTATCTTAGTTGCTTCTGAGATTGAAAGTGGCACCGAATGTCCACAGTAAATCTAGTAGTCGATAAAGACACCTCCGAAACGAAATGTTAAATAAAATGTTAAGAGTGAAATACATTTACAATGAGTGAGATGGCTCATAAGTAACGTATGAGACTTTATTTGGGAGATCCAGGATTCGAGTCCCTTTGGGCCGGACGCTAGGATTTTTTACAAGCTTTACCCACGTTGCTAGATGAATGCCAGGTGGATTATGCAGGCTCTTGGGGATATAAGTGTAGATATTTGTACTGGTAATTAAGGGCAGGGTAATGAACAATATTACACCAATATTTGCTTCATTTGCGGAAATTTAGTTTTATTTATTAAGAGTAGTATGTTTTCAGGTTGGTTAGTGCCTTCAAACAAACGTGCCACAGAAAACATGACGCAGAGTGGGCGGAACGAGTGATGTATCCTAATTCAGTTTGCATGATTTCTATAAGGGAAATGACCACACATTATCTCTGCCAGTGGGTCGCGCATTGATGTGTGAAGCAAAACGAATAGTCTATCTCACAGGCACTGTTCGTTTCGCAGCACAGTTAGAAATATGTAAGAAACAAGGTACCTGACACAGCATATTGTTGGCAGCACATGCCAGTCGGAATTTTCAACTAATACATACACATAAGACAAATTATACTACAATATTAAGAAGTGAGAAATAAGGCACTAATCATTACTTAGCGGTGTAAACGTTAGCGGAAAATCATGTTTTGTTATATCACATTGTTCATTCCTTTTCCATTGTTCATACTCAAGACAAGCTCAAACTGAAATACATGGGCAGATCTATACCCGATTTGCACATAAATATATAAGGTTGTCTCATAAACTCGGTCATTTTGCCCGCAAGTTCCATCTATAGCGTCTGCAAATCCTGGACCCTTTGTACACTTAAGTTATCATAGTTGTGTAACCACCCCTACGACTTCAAGATGAACAACTATTGGATACGTCAGCCATTGTCATTGACATTGGATGGAACAGCATGAACTTGTGTTTACAAACTACGAAAAGCAAAAATGAACATTTCCGACACCTTATGGTGTTTTACTATCGCAAGGGCAAAACCGCCTCACAATGCCGGCAGAAAATTGGTTCCATCTGCGGGGAAGATGCAATAATGAATCGAGCATGTCAAAAGTGGTTTAGTTGATTTCGAGCTGGGAATTTCTGCCTAAGACAGAATGTTCGGCAATTACTCTGTCGTAGCTGTGCTGCGGGTGAGGTGTTTTCCCAGGCGTTCTCACTGACTGAAACGTAACGAGAAACAAGCAAACTTATGAGACAGCCTTATGGAACAAAATAGTGCAATGGTTCGTCATTTAGGAGTTCAGAAGAAGATTCACACGAACAATATATGGTCCTGTAACTGTGGAGTCAAAAATACTTCATTCTGCTTTCCATACGTTTGGTTTGGTGGTGATAATCAGTGGTCAGAAAAGGCTACGGTGAGTTTAATTTACGGGTAGAAACCTATGCGAGGTTGTTATGTTACTTGGTAGTCTATTGGTGAGGTTTACGAGAACTCAATATTTGATCAACTGCTTGGGAAAAAAGTTACTACTTGCGGCGGTGGTGTACAGTCCGGTGCACGGAAACATGCCGATATAAGCAACAGCTGTTTAGGTGACACTACTCCTCTGCCACGCCTCCGGTTCAAAGCCCTGTCAGTTATAGCAAGACTTGAATAGTAACATGTGCTTGTCCTTTGTCCCGTGATGGCGGAGGTGAACCAGAAGCCCAGACAGCATTGGATACATTGAAAAATAAAATTCAGAATAAGTTTTATCTTAATTTGATTATATTATTAGTGGTTGTTGAGGAAAGAAGCAAAAGCTAGATATGCAGTCCTTTTCAAATAATGGAACTCGCTCAGCTTTGAGTATTTTTCAGGGGAAGGGTTTAGAGACGAAACAAATTTTTTGTTGTACTATACCTATGTTAACTTAAACTCCATATTACACAGAAATTTATAATCACGTCATTTTATTACAGAATAAGTCGCTGTAAATTAAAGCGCAGTATACACAAAATATACCGAGCATACAAAAGCATTCCTAAAGCATGTTTTCGTTAAATATACAAACATAAGGGGAGAATACAAAAACGATCATGGAACTAGAGTAAGTTAGTGATTTAGTAATTAACCCACGACTCCCCGTTCTTTACAACAGCATCCATTTTTCGCAGTGGTGAACTAATTAAATTTTGATACGTTCGTCTCAATTTTCAACATGGCAACCCACAGTTGGTCACTTGTGTAAGATCTGTTGTTATCAATAGCTCTGCTCATCTGTTGCTGCATCGCAGTCCACGGATTTTCTATGGGATTTAAATCCAAACTCTGAGGCACCCAGAGAGAAAGCTGAACGTCGTGTTCATGACAGTTGTGACATGAACCCAATTAAAGACGGACAACCAGGAGGTAGTGTTGACAATCATTCCACGCAAGTTAAATCATTTCCCTATCCCTCCGTTGCAGTGCTCAGTTTGGCCACCTTCGCCTTTGTTCATAGGTCATTGCTTGTGTGTCGGAGTTGAAGACAACACAAGAGATTAACACTCCCAGACTTGGCGTGGAACACAAATGGTGAAATGGTTCTGCCAACATTAAATAATGAAACACTAAAAGACACTAGCAGCATCGGCATATTTCCATGCACCAGACTGCACCTCTTGCATCAGACGACTGAGCATCATTTCAACCACTTCGTTCATTCACCGTCCGATATGACCTACTGCTGGCACTACCAGTGCATTCATGCTTCAGCCGCCACTCTCTTAGACTGCGTTTTACTTGGATGTGCTAAAAAGGTAATCATGCAATGGAGTGGATGAAGCACTCTTTTAGGTAGATAATCGAATTCAACACCACTGTGTAAGCTAATTGAGATACGGGACGCACAACACAACTGTCACTGCTTATGTAACCATCAACTTCTTAGGTTTTGACGATGACGTGCACCTTCCGCACATGGGAGTTAACCTCCATTTCCATCTGGCTGATCACCTGAGAAAGAAGCCAGAATGGCAAATATTAACGTGATTATTGAGGTTATAATGGAAGTGGGCTCCTCGCACTCGAGCGTGCAGTGCGTTGCCTCTAGGAAGTGCACTACCCACCAAGCCGTGAAATATGTACGTGGTTCCAACAAGTGACCCTGTTATGGATGAGGTGCGCTTCACAAAATGAATGAATCTCTTAAACATCGGCGTCTAATCTTGTAAATGTTCCTCCTATAAACCCATTAAATGAACAGTGTACTCTGAAGTGGTAAAACATTGAATGTTTCCTTTCTCTATTACGTACAGTAAGCAGGAGAAGCACTTATTTCATTGTACCCAACAATTCGACATCGAAATTTCATCTGAAATACATGTTTTGGAAACTCCTTAATCTAGAAAAGACAAGGTCCGTGAGTGTGCGTCTGCGTGTGTCTGTGCGTGTCCTTAGTGACATATTTGAAACATGAAAATTCGGTTAAATACCAAAATTTGAATTCAGTATCTTCCAAAGATACAATAAGTTCTTCAAGAAAGTCTACCACCTCCAACTACTCTTCACATGAAAACAATGCTCGAACATTTTGTTTTCCTCAAAAATATCTAACGATTTCGCTTAAAATGCCAGCATGTTTAAGTTATTTTCCTGATAAATGACATATATATCTTGAATTATCTGGGAAAAGCATCTGAAATCCTCTTCATCCTGAATGACTTTTGCGTAGCTGGTAAACAGTAAGAGATAGAAAAAAATTTACTGCGCAATAAAGTAGGTCTCAAAGCACACAATTTATGTCAGATACATTCTTTTTTATTTGCGGAGATGGACATTTTCGAGATATTCTTTGTTATTGCTTCAATTTTGAAATACTTGCACGTTTCTAAATAGGAAGTCCTAATTGGCTTTTTATCTCCTGGCCATGAAAAGAATGGAACGTCTAAACCCTCTCATAGCGACCAGGTCTCAAAGGATTTCATTACCGTTTAAGTCTGCTGCATTCTCCTATTCACATTGTACCTATAAGGAAATGTGTAATAAAACCATTTTTACAAAGGTGTGTCATGATTAGCATGAAGTAGACAGAAAAATAAGCGTTCTTCAAGAACAGCTTGCATACGAGTGAGTAGAGAAACTCACTGAGTGCTGACATCAAATTCTTTGTTTCTTTGTCTTAAAAATTATCTGACATGTCCTGAATAAATGATATATACATTTATACTGTTTAGGCAATTTTTGCCATTCTTAAAGAGATTTTAATTTATAGTCCCTCTTGTCCATTTCCTTCAGATGTATCATGTCCCTGCAAAACAACACAGATTTCAAATACGTTTTTCTAAAATATATAATTTTACGTAGATTTTCTAAGGAGCTACTCATCGTAGAAGCATGATGTTTTGTGCTCTTTTTTCATACATAAATGTGCTTTCTGAAGAAGACTTTTTGAAGTTCAGTACTCATTAAGCACTTGTAAAAGTTGGAAATCTGTTGTAAAATTGGTTAAAAGTAGTATACATTTTTAAAACCAGTAAAGTTTTATAAGACTAAACGGATTGGTACATCTAATTGATTTTTTTCCAGAAAAACGGCGCATGATCAGAGTATATGTGCATTTCTGAAATTCTATATTGCAAGTAGTTTCCAAAGAAAACATTTAAACTGCGCATGCTTTAGGAAAATATATATTTTTTATTTCTTCCAGATGAACCAACTCACCCGTCTCTGTGGTATGTCGTCTGTTATAAAAGCTACAGAATGCAACGGGCTAACTTCACTCTACTTATCAGCTAAGATGAACGATCTGAGGTAGTTCCCAGGATTGAACTAGCGTGTGTAGTCCGTATTAGTAGGCAATAACAGTATACGATAAAGAACCAGAAATCTCTTAGAATATTTTCCATTTTACTTACAGGTGTTCAACATTTTCCAGGGAATAAACTCACTCCTGTATATGCTGCCATTGTCTAACATTGCCAATTACATATTGCAAATTGCGGTAGCGAAATCCATGTTAATAATTAGAACCATAAAACACACTGCAAAATAATTATGGTTTCCTTCTAATTGTGTAGCAGCATTTCAAATATTTACATTATACCAGGTGACTCAGCCACCTCTTATTTTTTTGGAATATACGCCACCTGTCAAATTACATGTGAGCTTTAGTTCAGTTTTGCTCTCACTAATACGTATTGTTTGACGTTCTTAGATAGACGAATGTGCAGAATTTATAGGAACAGCGGTTTAACGGACAGAACGTACTTCTCGCTGAAGTACACCTCAAAAACATATGACTCGTTTACTGAGAGTGAATTCCGGGTTTCCAGCCGATTTTAAAAACTTTTCATTAGAGTATACAACAGCAACGCAATTCAGTAAGCGCCTCTGATAAAATGGACTTATCATATGAGTACATTAACAACACCAACTAAAAAGAAAGTGGCGGATTATTGTACTTACAGCCAGGGTTGGTTGCAAGAAATTAGTCACACCTCATTCACCATGGACCCATACAGTCAGAACGCACATATTATTAAGGGACACTGGAGTGAAATTTTGGTCAAAAATGTCAAAAACTCGAAAATTGTTTTTTTACCTTAAAATGTTCCTGGAACACCGGTGCATTTGGATCAGCTAACATTTTTCATATCCCCCACTCCATGTGGTCATTACGGCCCTTTCAAATAGTGCTCTTCCTTTAACGCACACAACGTGTTCCTATATAAAAGCCTGTTTTTCTCAAAACTACATTTCTGCACATTCCAAAAGAAGGTCGCGCCTGAGTTTTGCTTCAAAGTCAATGAAAACTTCCAAAAGTATTCATAAATAGCAGTTAAACAAAACTATGCTTCAATATTGATGTTATCATTAACATGAATTCCAAAAACATTTTTTTTGTATGAAAAAAAATCAACAATTTTTAAGATTAAATTTTCTTTGTTATTAAAAAAATATGTACAGCATAATCAGCAAACGTATTTGAAGTATCTCTTCATACAATTGTTACCCATGTTTTAGAGCACCAGTTCTGCCAATATAAATGAATTTTGAAAAGTCAATAGACGCGAGCTCTATTTTGAAAATGTGCCTATTAAATTCATAAAATAATTTATATATCCTAAACGAGTTATCCAATTTTAATGAAATTTGGTATACCGCCTATTCTCACATAAATACAAACACAGTAAAAATTTCAGAAAAATCTATTAAGAAATGTGGAACTTTCAAATTTCACTCCCAGTGTCCCTTAAATAACCGTTTATTTAAATGTTGGCGTAAACAACGTCTCGTGAACTTCAAATAAGATGCATAATAACCTTTGCCATTTAAGTAATAATATTAAAACGGCCAGCAAATGATAAAAGCTGTCTTAAAAGGCTAAATTACGCACAAAAAGTCACGAGATGGCAATGACAAAGCGCGGCAACTTGGGATGTGCTTTCAATCAAGCATGCAAATAGCTGAATAGAAGTATGACTGTGTTTTGTGTGCTAACGCCAGGGACACGGATTTACATCTCGGTGTTGTACAATTATTTTTATGCTCGTCAAATGTTGTAAACCTAGTTCACAATAATCTAATTTTAAAATCTCTGAGGGTTTAGGACATCACTTATATCGTTTTTGGTTGTCTGCATTTTGTAATGGAACAAGTGTAATGACTTATGTCCCGTTGAACTGCCATGATGCAGTGTGTTATTGTGAATTTCGACTCCCTTCATTCTCCACGCGTATGCTGTCAAACATTGTTTTGTGCCAATCCTTCAAAATGTATTCGACAAACGAGTAGTTGATAAGCCTTTGATTTACGGTGAGGCAAGAGTCAATGCATAAGCAGCAAAGCATCTATACCGGCAGAGATACTCTCATATACAACAATATCATAAAATGCAAATAAAACAATTATAAATTAAAATAACCTTAAACGCAATAATTGTTCAACTAATGTTATTTGTGAATATTACATGGTAAAAAAAATGATTACATGTAGAGAATTCGAACCACCTCCACAACACAATCGTGTGCTCGTTCCAACTGAGCTATCTAGTAGTTTGAGAGATAAACATTCAGTTTAACATGTAGACGTTAAATACTAGGGTAGAACCTACTATTGGCGGCGCCGTGGCCGAGCGGTTAGCGCGCTCGCCTACCACCTAGGCGGCCCGGGTTCGATCCCAGGGACCCGCATGTGGTATTCGTGGTGGACGAAGCGGCGTCAGGGCGGGTTTTCTCCGGGTACTCCGGTTTCCCCCGCCATCTCATTCCACCGGTGCTCCATCTTCATTCCATGTATCATCAGTGTCACCGCCTGTGGTGCCGTAGTAGTAAAAGCGGGCGTTAAACACTACAAACAACAACAACAACAACAGAACCTACTATTGAAACTGATGTTCTCATGTTATCGTACAAAATGTGGGTTGCATAAAACTGGAAAACAAGGGGCAGCTGACTCATCTGATATACACAAATATAAGTTTTCTTAAGCGGTCTAAAATTGATACACACTCATAGCATATCTCCTAAAATATACACCACTAGTTAGCGTGAAAGCAGTTATTAATTTAATGGTTGACTGGGGGGAAAAATACATCCCCTATGGTTCCAGAATGTGCCACTCAAGGTTTTCAGACTAAATTTATTATTTAGTGACTATAACATATATTCTGTCATTAAAATATCAGGTGTTTCTTTGAATATTGGTGGCTTATTATTATTATTATTATTATTATTATTATTATTATTATTATTATTATTATTATTATTATTATTATTATTATTATTATTATTATTATTATTATTATTATTATTATTATTATTATTATTATTATTATTATTATTATTATTATTATTGTTGTTGTTGTTGTTGTTGTTGTGATATATGCATCTACTTTAAATCCATGTTAAAGTCTCCCAGTGAGACACCTGTTTGTGGCCCGTTAGATGTAAACAAAAGGTACTCATGAGCAGTACTATACTCCATTTAGTCCAAGAGAACCCCCTGGTGTAAACACATGCACGTGTGACCGCTGCAGTCGATGTAGTATTAATTTGAACCCCCTTCTATATTATAAAATAAAGAAGGGAAATAATTATAGTGCTTTAATTATAGCTTCATTTAAGCACAACTTAAATAATTAGCTTCTATTTATTATTATGGTCATGCAGGCATCGATATTCCCGCTGTTAATTGACACAAAAAGAGTCATGTTAATGCAGTATGGCTTACGTCGCAATCATGGCTGAATTTGCGTCAGAACAATGTAATTAAACATAAAATTGGCAAAGCCCGTAGAAGTATTGAAGGAAAAATGATACTCTGAATGCACTCAACTGGTTTTCATTAAATTAACGTCTGTAGTGACCAGTGTGTCTGAATGCGTTGTGATTGTGAACAAGTTGTGGACAGACTGCCATTAAGCTCTACGGTGGACCCGGGTTCGATCCCCGGTACCAGCATGGGGAATTTATCCCCTCTGGGAGGTCTGGCACGGGTGCACTCAGCCTCGTTAGTTCCGGGAGGACCAATTGAGGATTTACTTGATGGAAAAGTAGCGGTCCCAGGTCGTGAAGACCGCATAACTGTCCGGGAGGAATCGGGACGCTGACCACGTACCACCCTCCAGTACTGCACCCCACCAATGACGCCTGTAGTGGGCCGAGGTAGGAGACGCAGTGGTTGGGCGGTAAGGCTTGGCTCTTCATGGGCTGTTGTGCCGGGGCTTAGTTAGTTAGGTGACTCAAGGGATATGGACACTTCTGATTCTGAGACGGGCGTCGTGCCCTTACTCGAGTACTCCGATTAACTATAGCACAAGCTTTTACTAATAAATGATCTTTCATAATATTTTGCACCCATTCTTGGATTAGTACATTCAGTTTGATAGATATAGGGATATGTATATTTTTAGCATACAGTATATAGTTAAGATAACATCAGGAGGTCGCAACAATTGGAGTTTCTTGAAAAACCCGGAGTTCAAAGAGGAAGTTCTACCTTGAGTTCACGAAACGCCGAAACGCGCGGTGATACTACATCAGGCATGGGAAAGAGGGGTGACAAGAATGCAATCGAGTATTTAACCTCTCCACTTACCCCACATCAAATGCAGGCCACCTGTTTTCCGGTTCTGTTTATTTACGGATACACACGTGTTTACAAACAGGTTAAGTTTCAAGGCGTGCAGTGGTGGAACCGAATAGAAACATCATGTATTGGTTTTATGATTACATGATTCTGACTACGTTACCCACATTTTTTTTTTTTTTTTTTTTTTTTTTTTTTTGCACAGCTTTATTTTTACTAGGAACACAAAATGTTCCCATTCGGCTTTGAAGTATTCTTTTACCTTGTTATGCGACATGATTACATCACTGATACATTTGGGGGACTGGCCGATTTCTGAAATAGATAACAGCGAGTACCGTGGCCCGGTAGCTAACCGGTGTGTAGGAGAATGGACGGGCTTAAAACTACGATGTAGGGAAAATGACACATTGTGTTAGTCCTCCCCATGTATGTACTACATATTTTGTTTACGTTAGGACCAATCTTCAGCCCGAAAGGGTTTTAGTCATTGTCACTAGTATGTCTATGTTGTTTGCTAGTATTAAACTATTGGTCATATTGAACACTTTTCTAGCAGCATTTGGACATAAATTGTGCAGAAATTCTTAAAGTTTGTTTACATTCTGAAGTTGCTGAGTATGGGGAGTGGCGACGGCGACGAACACGACCACGATGGTGAGGACGACGACGATGATGATGACGATGTAGTTTTAAGGGCGCCCAAGTACTTTGTCATCAGCATCCTAAAGGGGAGTGGCGACCCCTAAGTACCAGAGGCGCCCGGTGAATGGGGTATAAGTAGTCCATCCCGTCTCCTAGGGTTAGAAATAAGGAGGTGTGTCCCAGAGTGGGGGTTAAGCGTGGTGCTAACAAACCCACCTTATACAAATCCTTTGTTATAATACCTGTGCTAAGACTCAGGTACAGTATGGTTTGTTGTGGACACTTGGACTGTTCAAACGTATGTCATGACCTGACAAAGTGAAAGAAGTTGGAAAGGGTAGAGTGAGACTGAGAAATTCATTGCCATGACCGCGATTTGAAACACGGATCTACCGGTTACCGTCCGGCTGCTATAACCACTAAGCTATAATGGCCAACATGCCGAGACGACATAACATTCTCCAACTCACTCGCATTTTTCCTGGTAAACCACACAAGATCTCAATTTATATGACATAACATACCTTAATGGCGACTTATAATATTCTAAGTGCTTGCAATCCTTTCCTACACACGGCTACTGTGTGGACGAACATTAATCACTATGAAAGAAGTTGTAAATGAAATTTTGGGGTGCAACTCGATAGATCAGGCGGGATGGCCACGTCTGTTGCCCGCATTTGGGAGGTCACATTTTCGATTCCCGCGGCCGACCTTCCTGACTTGGGGTTTTTCCGGAACACTCAGGCGAATGCTGGGAACGATATCTACCTTCCATTCCCCGAATCATTCCCTTTCGTTTCATTCATTCATTCCCTCTCAATCTGGTCTTTCCAGGAGTCAGCGGGGTCGCCGGTAGGATGCGCTACGGTGGAGCTTATGCTCTGGAAATATAGTGTTCGACTGAAGGGAGGCGGTGTATTCGGCTGGCCGCCCTGCAGGGGGAATGATTGATCAGTAAACCTTGCTGGTGGTGCGCTCTTTGTGGCGTCTTGAAACTCCGTCAGGCTGGAGAACTACCTACACATGTTAAGGACCCACCGTAGTAGTCCTGTCTGTGATGAGTTCTGGCCGCCTGTAGGGTACTTTCATATCATCCTTCCTCCCGGGGTCTGACGCACAATAACCTTTCGCCTGACGTGTCATAATCCACACCGTGACAGACAAAACAAAGGAAGGATAGATAATCACATTACATATTATTGGATTGCGGATAAACTTGGACTACACGAAACAGGATTATCTCAAAGAGAATAACGACGAACCTGATAAGCTTGACCCACTTAATGACATTGTGTAAAATACGGTTTAAAACGAATTTACAAATGTGACCATACAGTCTGTATATGTACCTACAGCAGGGAAAGAGGAGTTAGGAAACTACGAGTTTTGTGCGAGTTTGGCCAAGTAAACGTTTATGGAAGACCACTTAGCCAGAGTGGCAGGGAAACACATATTGCATGAACTAAATGATAAACATGTTAGTTTGCAGTTCGAAATAATATAATTATTAGCAATGGAAGTTTCTCGAGAGATACTGTTTTTTCTTCACCAGGCTTTTCCGAATTAAGTGGTTTCATTACAAAAAGTTTAATTTGTGGAGTTTCTCATATAATTTGGCACTCAGATTGTGCTAGAACTGCATTAACTGCTTATGTCCGCTGAGGGTTAACAATTATAATGATTTGTGAGATTTCTATAGTTTAAGATTTGTAGTTTTTGGTTTAATACTTTCACCTTTATAATCTAAGTTGTTTATTACTCTAATTGCTTGGAATATGCTTTTTTATCATTAATGAATAAATATATAACCAGAGTTATTGATGTTGTTGATGACCTCAACAGTTTTGCATCATCCAAAAGCTATTACTAATCAAATCTGTATGTGTATGTATTTATGCGTATGTGGCTCATAGGTTAGTATGTTGCTGGAAACGCTTACGTAATTAGCTGCCACCTCCCCACCTCCTCTTTCAGTCGGAGAGTGAAGCACGCCTGTGGCGTATAGACTCACAAATAGTCAGTATCCAGTGACGGACACAAACAGGCGATTATATGGCAGTTTCTAAGCCATAACTTGAATTTTCTGGGAATGTTCTCAGAAGACCTCTTCATTCTGGACGATTTTTTGCATAAATAGTAAACAGTAAGAGATAGACAAAAGCTTGCTAAATAAAAACTCTGAATCTCGTTAAAACATACAATTTATGTCAGATACCTCCTTCTTCTTTTGAGTGAACCATATAGGAGACATTCTTTATTATTTATTTGAATTTTCCAATATTTATACTTTTTTCAAATGGGAATATGTTATTCGTCTTTTTTATCTTGTGGCCTTGCAAAGACAACGGAATTACAAAGGCATCCCATAACACCCAGTTCTAATAATATTTAACTATCGTTTAAAGCCTACCATATTCCCATAGTCCCCTTGTATCTACAATAAAATTACCAATAGGATCATTTCTGAAAATGCTTATTTCGATTAAAGTGAAGTAGATAGGGAAATAAGCAAGAATAATGAGCAGAGTGAATATAGACCAAGGTCGCGGGTTCAAATCCGGCCCAGAGCGATGGTTTTTAAGTGTGCTTAAAAACGACAGCTCCATGTCAGTAGATTTACTGGCATGTAAAAGAACTCCTGAGGGACAAAATTCCGACACACCGGCGACGCTGATATGATCCTAGCAATTGAGAGCGTCGTTAAACAACAAAATAATAATAATAATAATAATAATAATAATAATAATAATAATAATAATAATAATAATAATAATAATAATAATAATAATAATAATAATAATAATAATAATAATAATAATAATAGTAATAATAGTAATAATAGTAATAATAATAATAATAATAATAATAATAATAATAATAATAATAATAATAATAATAATAATAATAATAATAATAATAATAATAATAATAATAATAATAATAATAATAATAATAATAATAATAATAATAATAATAATAATAATAATAATAATAATAATAATAATAATAATAATAATAATAATAATAATAATAATAATAATAATAATAATAATAATAATAATAATAATAATAATAATAATAATAATAATAATAATAATAATAATAATAATAATAATAATAATAATAATAATAATAATAATAATAATAATAATAATAATAATAATAATAATAATAATAATAATAATAATAATAATAATAATAATAATAATAATAATAATAATAATAATAATAATAATAATAATAATAATAATAATAATAATAATAATAATAATAATAATAATAATAATAATAATAATAATAATAATAATAATAATAATAATAATAATAATAATAATAATAATAATAATAATAATAATAATAATAATAATAATAATAATAATAATAATAATAATAATAATAATAATAATATATGTATTTGCGAACAGAGTTTCTCCAAATTGAACTATATTAAAAGTCTGTATCGCAATAGGTTGTGCGACGATCACTTGGTGTATCTTCTAAGGCTATGCGCCTCGACTTCGTCGCCAAATATGTACTTCTTAAACGTAAGCAGTACCAAAGAAGTCATTAATGAACAGATCTTTTTCACATAAGATTTCAAAGTGCTTTCGTAAATGAAACGCAACGTGCATATAAGCAACCAGCAACTGCAACACAGTGCACGGCTGGGGAGTGAAGAGGGGCAAAGTCCGCGTGTAATGGAAGGAAGTAAATCCAACCTCCGCTCTTTCGCAAACGTTTGACATAGCTGCTCTGTACCTTGCAGCGATCTCTACCATATTTCACGTGCGCACGTACACACGTTATAAGAGCATTGTATAGTGGTGCAACAGAAACATGCCAACAGAAGGGGCATAGAAAATGTTCAGTGTAGGCAATATTGAGGATTCTCGCCACGAATGTGTCTGTTTTCTCAATAAGTATGCTAAATAAACAGACAAATATTGTCTCCTCTCTGCATACTTTCCTTTGGGACCAGAGTAAATATATTGCCAGGGTGGTATCACCCAAACGAAAAAAGAGGGCGGAAATGTTTGATGGGAGGCAACTTTGAGGATTCCCAGATTTAATAGACCTGTTTTCGTAAAACTTTCGGTAAACAAAAGGAAAAGTGTTGCTCGTTTAAAAAGCAGCCCTAATGGGAGAGAGGTTTGAAAATTGTTCGATGGGAGGTGCTTTGGAGGATTACTATTGTTTAGTACGAGAGTAAGAAAAAAAAGTGTTGTAGATGTGCTATCACAAAAAGCAATCAGACACTTAGTGGGAGGCAACTTTGGGTACCCATCGTGCACTCCTCGTGGCCTTGGCTGCGTCTGGAGGACGCAGCAACTCGGCGATAAAGGTACCCTCTGTGTAGATGAGACGCCCTAGGAATTATCATTAAATGCTAGATGGAGGATTTTCAGTTTGAATGGAAAAGTTGGTACAGTGAAAGTTGAGGTGATCAAAATAGAAGTGTTGAACACCAGCAGTGTTTTAATCGCTTAAATTCGTGTAAATAAACATAGATATGGAAAACTGGTGTTTTATCAAAGCCGTGAAGACCTTGAACAACGTCGGGCATTTCTGCTAATAGATTATATAATATAGCGTAAAGTGCAGGAGTATAACAGGGTATGTGTATGTATATTCCAACCTTTGTAAGTGTCATTTTTCTCCCCAAAAGAAATCAAAATATAGACATATGTTGGTCTTTCCACTTTAACACCATCACAATTTCTAGAAAATAAACATTTTGGTGAGAGAGTTTACCTCATAACTTTCGAAGCGTACTTACAAACTGCTGGTATCTTTTATCCATATAACTTTTCAGGTTTGCAGAGCCCTCGTTTGTACGCGTGGCCGGCCTAACGGAAATTTTAATGTCTTCGGGAAGCATGTTGCTTACGGACTTGGATATTCATAACACCTTAAATTCAAGCACATTGACTTCTCATGCAAATTATAAACTACAGTAATCAAATGCCTTCATCATAGAATATGTTGGAAATGTGTGCTGGTACCGTCACACATCTCTTATATCTTTTATGAATACCTTAATACTCATTCATACCTCGTTGGTAAATAAATAAAATCATGCTTCGTCCGTAAATAAAATTAAGCATGAATCAATAAAGTAAGCATTAACATACGTAAACGTAAACCCCGCGCGACAGCCCACGAAGGGCCAAGGCCTACCGCCCAGCCGCTGCGTCCCCCACCTCTGCCCACTACAGGCGTTATTGGTGAGGTGCAGCACTGGAGGGTGGGACGTGGTCAGCGCCCCGAGCCCTCCCGGCCAGTTATGCGGTCTTCTCGACCTGGGGCCGCTACTTCTCCATCAAGTAGCTCCTCAATTGGTCCCCCCGGGACCTAACGAGGCTGAGTGCACCCCGTACCAGACCTCCCAGAGGGGATAAAATCCCCATGCTGGTACCGGGGATCGAACCCGGGTCCTCCGCGCCACAGGCAAGCGCGCTGCCAGCTGCGCTAAGCATTAACATAACCTATACGCAATTGCAGAAATTAACTTTACTTATATTATCGCTGGATGCAATTTATAAACTATAGTTATAGAATAGAGTTTAGTGGCGTTCCAAACTAGGTTTATGAAATTCCTGATACTTGCGCAAGCCTTCCTAGGTACTTCTTTGAAGTTCGCCCAAACTGTTCTCGGATGTCATAGATTTTTTCCTCACTAAGAACATAGCGATTTACTTTCCGGTTCTTGTCACCAGGGCGAGGTATTTCCGTACCTTTCCGCTACCAGGAGAGCACTGCAGGTTACAAGCACACGGGCAAGGTCAGGCACTGCCTGTGTTACGTACAGCCGATCCAGAATGCATAGCACAGTATAGTGCAGTAGTTGCAAATAGGCAACCTAACTCTGGATTAACTGTGCAGTCAATATAAATATTTAAGTATGTCTCAAGTGCACAATTCTAATTATAAATCGATGCTCAAAATCGATGTGAAGAAGTTAGATTCAAAGCATTTCTCATTGATGTAAGATGTTCTATACAAGTTTTATTTTTGATACACTAAAAATTTATATTTTAATATTTTGCAACAAGTTTCAAAAGTAATAATGTTTGTGAATGGTATGCCCAAATAATTCAATCTGATACATAATTTCATTTTTAACTATTGTTCCTTTTACGTATCTCAATGTGCTAAAACAGGTTGCGAAAATAATAATGATTGTGTATAAATCTATGAATGGTATAGATAAATTATTCAATCTGTCACATAATTCAACTGTTTATAGTACTGTCCCTTTTGTGTATCTCAGTGTGAAATTTAATGACTACTCTGTAACCCTGCTTGTAATTTCAAATTAACTACTCATCAACGTTTACTTTGAATGCCACTGTACGTCGTTTAATTGAGTGTGCATAAGAGGCAGCTTTGTTTACGTTGTCACTGTCGGGCATTTCGCGGGTTAAGGTCCGTGTGCACTGAACTTAGAGGCAGCTACCGAAATGCCTTGCCCTGCTTATCACGAATAGATTCCGTTTCCTTAACTCTACTCATAAGATTACGAACCGTTTCTCCGTTAGGCGCACAAACAGCAGAGAATGTGTTTATAAACCGTAATCTCACTTCTCTACAAGAGCGTGTTGTTACCTGTGAATCGTATGAAGATTCTACGTGCTAATGTCTACGGACTTTTGGCACTATAACGGCACCATAACACTGAAACGAATGGTCTCACAACGTAACAATCTCTGTACAAAAACTTCACGCCAGCTATTAGCTGGCACACGGAAACGAGGGAAATTGAAGGGGAACAGAACTGGACAGAAATAGTGCAGTGCAACGCAAGCAATTCCCGTGATATGTCCACGCGTTCAGTTAAAACCTCTGAATTTTAATTTGGAGATAGTACAAAAGTTTGGTTGTGTCTCAGTGAGTTTAATGCTGCTTTCTGAACTATATGACGGACCTCCAGGTAAAGGTACGCTAGGATGTGTTTCCCTTGTTTTGTCCAATTGGGAGCGAAAGTATAATTTGTAATCACTTGTAGTGAGTGCCGCTAATGCGGATCAAATCCAGTTACCCAGGAGTTGCTATACCTGTAAGTATAAACCAGAGTTCGACCTGTTTGAGCCCATACCTTCCGTTTAAACTCCTACATGATAATTAGCTTTTGACTACATTCTAGCTTTATACTAAATATCCGTTTAATGTCGACTTTAATCACCTTCATAATTTATCGTGTATTCAGCTTCTCCTGCCAGCGATCAAGCCTTAGGAGAATTTTTCGAGTTACAGTGCATAGAGCTAAACGTAATTCAAACATGAACGCTCTTTTGATTATGTTATTGCGTTATTTGTACTTTACGAAGCTTTATAAGAACATTTCATAACATTTTGAACATTTCTTACCTACTTTATGAATTACCATTCCTGAAAAATAGGCTTATTAAAATACGAAAATCCAACTTAATTCTTCTGTGATTAACGCATTTTAGTTAAGTGAATGACTGAAAAATAAACGCCTAGAACTAAATGCAATGACTAAGCGCTACACTTACGAACACAGATATGAGAACAGTTTGCTGTAATATTAACGAGAATGAAAGCAATCTAGCGTGCTTTCGTTTTATCAGTAACGATTTCGAGAAGTTGCCCTGGGGCCCAGTGTATACCGATACATCATCATCATCATCATCACCATCATCATCATCATCATCATCATCATCATCATCACCATCAACACCACTAGTATCATCATCATCATAATCATCATCACCAGGGCCCTAATGACCAAGTTGTCGACGGGCCCTTAAACCCAACACACTCACTCATCATCATCATCATCATCATCAATATCACCACCACCATCATTAACACCACTAGTATCGTCATCACTATCATCATCATCAGCAGCAGCAGCATCATCACTACGATCATCTTCATCTTTCTCACAATCGACTGCACAATACATTCCCATTTATCGAGCCTAATATACAGGACGCCCCATCATGACAAGAATCGAACCTGTTATCGATGAGCCATTTTGCTTGGTAGCTTATAGCTTAGCCACTTTGGACCCTATTGAAGCAAAGCCAATGTCGCTTTATAGATCATAGATCAACAGCGTCGCAGTCATTTAAAGTAAAAGTACTATTGAGCACAGATGCCATCCCATCACAAATCTGCACCACAAAAAGCGCTAATACAAAACTTTAAAGCGCTTTAAGTTCTAAATTTTGAAAACGAAGGCAACATATTGAGAGAAGTTATATATCATCTAAATGCACTTTTCAGTATCAAGACTTTTTAAAACGCTTACTATCGCAATAAGTAGAAAACGCATTAGCTCTGAAAACCTTGATTTTTTTTTTTTTTTTTTTTTTTTTTTTTTTTTTTTTTTTTTTTTTTTTTGTGTTCATGGGTGATAAGTTGGAAGGATTCAGAGGAAGGGATGTTGGAGTACCGCGTCAGCACCTCCGTTAGTAAAGGTTAAGATGCAAGCTGCCGCACATAGCGGGAGCGGGAAAAGGTAAGGTCCAGGGCATGGCCATTACACGAGGCACTGACCATGACCGTGGGGTTAAGGGTGAAGATAGGGGAGGGACTTGAGAGTAATTTTAATAATTTTAATCATCTGTTTAATGTTGGTTCTGCCGTCTGTTGCGAGCCATGGCAAGGCGCAGTGGTGCTTGTTCTGCTGCTTCCCTCAGTTCCCTGGAGATCTGAGACACTGAGGGTAGCGTCTGTAGGCTAGGAGGGTTGGCCAGCAATGTAGTGAGACTGGCGTGTGTCGCTTCCTGTTGTTTGTGGAGCGAAGTAATAGATGAGTGGAGAGAGTGCAATCGTCGCTGAGCGTCGTTGCTGGAGAGTTGAAGCTGAGGGAGAATGTCCTGGACAGTTGTGTCAATGCTGCGAAGCTGTTGTTGTAGTTCCGGGACTGCGTCGTTGGTGGCCTGGGTGTTGTGTTGTATGGTTTCAGCGTGTTCTCGGAGTCTGGTGATGAAGTCTTCGTAGGTGGAAGTGAAAATCTGGATGAACTCTGCAAGATGCTTCTCGATCGATGACAGGGTGCTATTAATGGTGTGGTCGTGACGTTGTAGCAGCTCGGCGAGGTTGGAGCCTGTCTCCGTGGCATTACTTTCGGTGATAGCCTCCAAGCGTGATCCAATATTCAGGACCTCTGAGTGGAGGTCCTGAATGGCGTCTCGCAAGAAGCTATCTGCGACGTCTGGTGCTGGGGCTGCTACGTTCTGCATGTGTTGAGGCGATGCGTCAGCGACGACTGGTGGTGATGCTTCTGAAGCATAAGGAGCCGTTCGTGAGTAGGGCCGTGGATCTGCGCTGGTAGGTGCAGGAGTGCGTGTATGCCCGCGCCGGGGATACAAAGGGCACTGTGCCTGTCCCGTATAGTGCCCGAAGCCACCACAGGAGGCGCAGTACCGGCGTCGGTGGCGTAGGTCATGCGCTGTGCAAGCGCTCGTGAGGTTCGGGGCGCCACAGTAGTGGCACCGTGGAGTGGCGGCGCAGCGGGTGCTGTCATGACCGTAGGCACAGCAGCGGCGGCAGGGTATCTGGCGTTCCGCTCGGCTTGGCTCTGCGCGCAGGCACCGCCCTAACAAGGGCAGTCCCGTGCTCAGGGCAGATTCGCGGTCGCGTGTGTCTGCGAAGACAAGTCGCATGAGACTTGAAGGTCCTCTTCGAGTGATGATGCGAGTGACCCTCATTGCTGAGGGCCACTCGTGCTGTGCGGCGGAGAGTATGTAGCGTGCTGGGAGGTCTCTAGGAACTCCGTATATAACAACGCTGCGGCCCGGTTGGGACAACAGTGGCGCTGACTGCGGTGGAAGGTTGGTAGCGGCGTTGTTTCTGCAAACAGGCGCGTTGCCGGAGCTTTCCAGTATCCTGGGCGGGGACGGCGGTGGATCCGTGGCAATGTCTGGGAGCGGCGCTGCCACCGCCGCTTCCACAGCACTGCTATTGCGTGTGGCGGAAGTTGCTGCAGAGATCTCCCTAGATGCGCAGGTCTGTGTATCAGTAGCCCTGGTATCGGCCGATGCTGGAGCAGTCCCGGCAGGAGCCGGTGCTGTGCTGTGCGGTTTTCTCTTTGCCATTGCAAAGAACCGGTTTCTGGCGCGCTCGCAGGTAGATCCTTCGTACCAGGAAGATACATAAAGCTCAATACCACCAAAATCAGCAACAAATAAAGGACCAATTGGACACTATGGGGAAGAAGATCCTTACCAAGTACAATGCAAGCGCATCCATTTAAAATTTGGAAAATGGAACGCACTAATGTGTGTATCAGTCTGTGTAACTGAATGCTGTGTGGTATGAAACATGGTATATTTAAAGCTATGCCAGCTAAAGTTGATATTAAGCTCGTAGCTCTAAAGTTTGTTAACTTCTTACACGAAGTTTGCTCATAATTCAGGCCACAATTAAACACTCGATTTTTCTTTGGGGAGGGGGGATTATGTCAGGGATCTTATCTCCTACCGCAGTTCTCAGCAGGCCAGTGCCTAACCAACTAAGTTACTTGACACTTCCTTGAATTCTCTGGCTCATTTATTATATAGAACCGAACAAATTATATTTATATAGGAAGATGTGAGCCATTCTTCCAATGAGCATAGGATTAATTTAAAGCAAAGCTAAGGGAGCTACAGCTCAACAAAAGTCAGTGCATACCGCATGGGCGCTGCGGCCTCTAGCTTCCTTCTCACAGACTATCATATAATAATAGCGTTAACAGCTGACTAGCACACCGAGTCCCCGGAGGACGAGGTTCTTTAGACCACGAGCCACTCACTAATCCTGGCCACGCCGTAGCCTAGTGGTTAGACCATTCGCTTCTCACCAAAGCGGCCCGGGTTCGATCTCAGGCGACCGCATGTGGGATTTGTGGTGGATGAAGCGAAGCAGTAGCGGGTATCCTCCGGATTCTCCGGTTTCCCCCGCCATCTCATTCCACCGGTACTCCATCTTCATTCCATGTGTCATCAGTGTCATGGCCTGCGGTGCCGTATGTAGTAAAAGGGGGGTTAAACACTAAAAGAAAAACTCACTAATGTTCAGTCAAGTGGCTCTTCGGTGCCCAGGACCTGAGTGCAGCTGGCACATACCAGACCTCCAGCAATTTACACCAGGGACCGAGCATTGGTCACCTTGCACTGCTGGTAATAACGCTAACACTGAGCTACTGGCACAGTAAAGCTCTACTAAATTAGAGTAAATTAAGGAATAAATATCACTTCTTTGTTGTTTGCAGACTTTTTAAATCCTGAGTTCAATAATTTACAACCATCTTAAATTCTTGAACATTAATACTGTTCGGTATACGATCACTTCGTTCAAATACATTTTGTACGAAGGGACCGTGCTCAATTAAAACACAAGATGTCCATAGCTGCTATCCAAAAGCGTTTAATTATGGTCTTAGACAACAAATGGCAAGTTGTCAAAATGATTATAATTTTTGTAAAAGTCTGCAGTATTTTAAAAGAGAAATTTTCAGGAATTATGAACTGTTACAAGAGGGTGCCAGAATAGCTCAGTGGTTTCTTTCGTGGCTGTCGTGCCAAGTGTTCTTGGTTCGATTCCCGGCTCCGGAGTGGTGATTTCTATGTCAGCTCTAACCAAGTCTTCGCCTCTGACTAGCTCAGATGAAATATGCTCAAGAACCAACGTGGTTCGGAGTCCATGGTAAAAGCTGTAGATCATCTCATCCCACCGCCATTCATCATCCCCCTAACATCGGAGGTAACGGAATTCGCCCTCTGGGTTCCTCCGCCTCAAAAATGGAATCAGGCATCGCTTGGCATATTGAGTTACCCCGAAGGTCATAGACTATATATGGGAACGTCAGAGATAATGACAATATCTGTCAGAAGATATAATTTTTGATTTCGTCAAAGGCTTATGTTGCATGTATTGGTGAGAATTGAATAATCATTAGGTATAACTTTTTATACTACTATATTAAATATTACTCCTTTGCGTCTTAACGCCTAATAATCTTGAGTGCTTGTAGTGTTTTACACATGTATCTTTCCGTTGTCACTGGCTGTTTTCAGTGTTATACTAGTATATTTGGGGTAGGCATAAACGCTTTTTCTTTAAATTTTTCTGCTCTGGATTGAACACTACTTTAGATCTTCCTACTAAAGTTTATAGGCAAACGCAGAATTAATACACCTTTTCACACCAAAAAAGAAGAAAGGTTGCAACAAAATACAAATTACTCATGGAAGCGATGCTCAGCAGAACTATACCCAATTCCGCAATTAAATAGAACTTTACGCCCCATATCACCAAATTTGGATCAAGAGTAGTGTTATCTGCTTTTCAAAATGCCCATTTTGCAATTCTTCATACTTTTAAAACATGGTTTTCTTGTATATTTAGGGGAATCAAAGGAATGCACAACCTGAGAGATGACCAAGTAAGAATGTAGTTGATATTATAACGCAGTGGTTATCGCTCAAGGTTATTGGGAGGTGGGTCCGGGCAGTCGGAACGATTAACAGATCAGTCGCGCTCCCCCAGTGTAAACATCAGAAGCATTATCATCAGATAACCAGAATCTTCTGTAAGTTTCGCCACCTCGAACGTTCTAAAACTCTGAAATTTCCTACAGCTACATAAAAGCGATGCTCTCGCAAATTGAGCTAGGCAGTCTCTCGAATTGAATGAGCCAGTTAGCAAGTGCGCTTCTGTTAGGACGAAAAGTGCCACTCTCTGAGCGAGTTTGTGACGACTTGCAGTGAGTCCTGTTACTTCAAGGGATTCGAGACGTCTTATTTTCGACTCCTCGTGAGGGAACCGTGCGAAAGAAGAGCTAGTGTCGTGCATATTCATCACGATGCGAAGAAATTGAAATGGAGGATTTGGACTAGTTCACATTCGCTAAGTGATACTGTAAGTTAAACGAAGTCTCAGCGAACGTTGAACAGGTAATTAAGTTACAGTAAAAATGAGTAAAGTGACAGTTTAAGAAACTGGACGAAGTCACAATATTGTTAATACCGAAGAATATATGCACTAATTGTAAGGTGTTAAAATATAGGCTGTTAGGTGTATAAGTGAAAATATTTGTATTGGTAATTGAGGGCAGGGTACTGAACAATATAATTTCAATATTTGCTTCATTTTCTAGAAATATAATTTTACTTATTAAAGGTAGTACACCTTCAGGTTGGTTATTACCTCCAAGCAGGCGTGCCACAGAAAACATCACGCAGAGAGGCGCAACGTATGCTGCAATGCGGTAACGAATACAACATCCGAACGAGTTCGAATGCTTTCTGCAAGGTCAATGACCTCAAATTATCTAGGCAAACGGGTCGCGCATTGAAGTGTGAAGTAAAACGATTAGTCTATCTCACAGGCGTTGTTCACTTCAGGCGCAGTTACGACCATGGAGAAAGCATTCGGTAGTAAGTCATGTGATTGGTTTGAGGGAAAATGATGAACGAAGAGAAAAAAACAACTAATACGCCGAGGTGAATACCTATTAAGAAATATATGAATATTTGGCGACAAAGTCAAACTGCTTAGCCTTAGAAGATTCACCAAGTGTTCGTCGTGTAACATATTGTGATACAGACTTTTAATATAGTTCAATTTGGAGAATCTCTGTTCCAAATATAAACTATTTTCACTCTTATACACACTATTCTTGCAAATGCTTATTTCTCTATCTACTACATTTTAATCCACATAAGAATTTTCAGAAATTATTTTATAGCTAATTGGGCAATTACCCACTCCACTCCGTAGTTGCAGGGACAGACAGTCAGTATCCAGTGATGGACACAAACATGTCATTCCATGGAAGCTTCTAAGTCATACATTGGGTTTTCTGGGAAAGTCCTCACAATATCTCTTCATTCAGGATTATTTTTGCATAAATGGTAAGCAGTAAGAGGCAGAAAAAAGCTTACTAAATAAAAAACGCGGATCTCGTTAAAACACACAATTTGTGTCAAATACCTCGTTTTCTTTTGAGAGTAGCATTTCCAAGATATTTTTTCTTATTTTTTTCATTTGCCATTACATACATTTTTCTCAAAAAGGAATATGTTTTTTTTTGTTTTTTTTTGTTTTTTTTTATCTCTGGGCCTTGCAAAGAGAACGGAATTTCAAAGGAATCGTATAACAACCAGCTCTTAAAACACTTCAGTATTGCTTAAAGCCCAGGTAATCCCATATTCCCCTTGCATCTACAAGAAAATTCGCAATAAATAATTTCTGAAAATGCTTATATCGATTATCATGTAATATATACAGAAATAGGCATTTGTAAGAATAGTGTGTATAGCTCTACATAGATTTGCGAAAGAGTTTTCCTAAATTGAACTATACTAAAAGTCTGTCTGCAATAGGTTATGCGACGATCACTTGGTGTATCTTCTAAGGCTATGCACTTCGACTTTGTTGCCAAATATTGATAGGCATCTTAAACGTAAGCAGTACCAAAGAAGTCACTAATGGACACATGTTTATCGCATAGATTTGAAAGTGCTTTCGTAAATCAAATGCAATGTGCATGACATTGACCCGCTAGTGCAACACAAGGCGCGGCTGGGGGTTAAGGAGAGGCAAAGTCCGCGTATGATGGAAGGAGGTAAAACCAACCACCCCTCTTTCGCAAACGTTGGACATCGCTGGTTTACCATGAATGCAAAAATTATCTAGAATGAAAAGTCTTCCATGAAACTGCCATGGAATCGCCTGCTTGTGTCCGTCACTGGATACTGACTGTTTGCGTGTGATTTTACACGTCACAAGTACTATCTAAGGCATCTTCCGACACTTAATTTTATTTCTTCTATCTTAGATACCCATATTCTTAGTTTAAGCCATTATAGATCTTCCGCAATAGTTGTCATAGTTTAATCTTAGAGACACACACATATATCTGCATCATAGCCAACGCTTTCAAACACAGGTGATGCACTTGATTTTTGTCATTTTTTGTTTTGTTTCTTTCTGTGTTGGTCACACACTTATGCTTACTTCCGTTCATCACCGAAAGAGGTCATTAATCGCTATTAGTGCACTGCACAGCGCATCCATGCATACTGTAACAATGAAGCCCTGGTTTCACAAGGCTAGACGGCCACCAGAGCAGGTAACATTTGAGGTGTTCCACAGTCCACTGCGAGGAGGTGGGCGAAATTACATCGTGAAAATGGGCAGGCTGCCGTAGAGAATGAAGACAGGTCTGTCTTGGCACAGCTCGAAAGATATCCGTTTCTAACGGCCGTTGAACACACGGCTTTGTCTTTATTCCCGTGTAATGCACGGACGGTTATCAGCCATTGTAAAGATGCCAGAATTCGGAGTAAACGTGCGGCAATTAAGGAAGTGCTAACCAGTGCTTTATTAGCTTTTGTTACATTTAAAAGCAGCCGGAGACCAGGTCCCATTGTTTGTCTTTGTTTTCTAACGCGATAACAGCAGAGATATATTTTATATGCCATAGGGTAGAGTTTGCATTATATAACGTAATCTACACCATATAAATGGTACTAGTATGAAATTGAAGGGAGAAAAAACATACATGCGTTTGGCTGAATTCGAACCTACACCGAGATCCAAAGGTAGTACTTTGGCACTGTCCATTTCTACCACGGAAAAATGTTTACTCTATTTATACAAAACTGTTACGGACAGTTAAACTCTCAAAGTTTGGTTCAGTTTATAAGTATTTACTGTGCAAGCTGGTAAAGAAAGCTTCTTTTAATTAATAATAATTAGTGATGTGACAAGGACATCAATTCTTAATATTCGATACTGATATTTAATCAGCGACACCCGATACTCTCTAAAAAGCTGCAAAGGCTACAGCTTGTTTAGTGAATTATATTTTTATTACCAGTTTTTTCGTGCACAAAAGCATGTAAGAAATTTTACTGTATTCGTCATTTTCAGATGTCGCGGTATCACGTTAACAGCGACGGGGAGTTCTAAATTGCTTTCTCAATAAAGATTCTGTCAAGTTCACTCGGTGAAGAAATGTAACGTACTTCTTTAAATTTGTTATATTGATGCTTTACCAAGGTGCAAACATGTTTTTGAACATATTTTCCCCATTGCTCCGTTATTATAAGTCCTGTCTACTTCAAAAAAGTTCCACACTTCACTCAATCTGTATTCAATAACACTGTTGTACATTGGTAAAAAAATGGTTTTCGGAAATTAGTCCTACGATATACCTTTATGATACGTTCGTGACCCGAGTTTGACTTGCAAAACACAAGGCAACAGTTGCAAGGAAAGAACAAATATTTCCATGAATTACATAATCGCACGTCATAAGCTCTGATTTATATGTGCTGGATTCACCTATAAATTGTAATGGTCGAGAGTGAGTCACGAAGCCAAGCTTTGCCGAAAGTGCGCCAGCTAAATCAGCTTCATTCACAACTCAGTTATCGCTGCATGCTATATGAGCACCTCTTCGCCCGTTGCTTTGCATGTTTTCATTTAGACACAAACGTCTATAAAATAATGCATTCATTCAGTCACAAGAAACGCAGTCAAACTCTATCAAGAAGTGTAGCCCAGCACCTCTTTGAGGAAACGTGAGAGGCAATAACATGAAGTCTCGACATCTTTCTTTTGTTTTTGTTTTCTTTCTTTCCTTTCCTTTTTTTTTTTTTTTTTTTTTGTTTTGTTTATGTACTATAAAGTTAAACGTAAGAACTTTCAATAAAGCAACAGCTAAAAATGCAAATGTATCGAAAATTATCGTTATTATTATTATTATTATTATTATTATTATTATTATTATTATTATTATTATTATTATTATTATTATTATTATTATTATTATTATTATTATTATTATTATTATTATTATTATTATTATTATTATTATTATTATTATTATTATTATTATTATTATTATTATTATTATTATTATTATTATTATTATTATTATTATTATTATTATTATTATTATTATTATTATTATTATTATTATTATTATTATTATTATTATTATTATTATTATTATTATTATTATTATTATTATTATTACTATTATTATCGTTATCGTTATCGTTATCGTTATCGTTATCGTTATCGTTATCGTTATCGTTATCGTTATCATCATCATCATCATCATCATCATCATCATCATTATTATTATTATTATTATTATTATTATTATTATTATTATTATTATTATTATTATTATTATTATTATTATTATTATTATTATTATTATTATTATTATTATTACTATTACTATTATTATTAATATATTGTTGTTGTTACAGTAAATGTGGAGAGAGTGTCTCAAAGGCAGCAAGAACAAAAAGGACACAACAAAACTTAATAAAAGGCCATGATGATGCCTGCCGAATAATGGAAGAACTGCATTTGAAAGCAAAAATGAGATATAATTCTGACCATATAGTTAACTTACTTCTGGTTGAAAAGGTATACGAAGGTTTGCAGGTTGCGTATAAACTGCGGATTGCACAGAGCCAGATTATCTAAGGCCACGTGGTATAACACAAAGAGCAGTTCATTTTAATACTACTGTAATATTACATCATAAAATATTTGGGAAAATTGTTTTATTGCGTAAATTAATGAATCAAAAGAAAGAATTTTGGCATTGTTACAAACCTTAATTCTGAGTCTATGTTTGGTTATATATAAGCATTTTATATATAATTTTAATATCAAACCAGCTACAGCCACTATGTTATAATGGTCTATTTATCGCTAATAAGGAAGCGAAACTATTTTGTGGATGTTTTTCACTAAAATGATGACAAGTCGTCATTTATATCGACTTGAGTATTTACAGAAGTTGTTTTAAAAACCTCATATGGCACTCCCATGACTTTTTATACTTACTCTTGTATGAACTATTCCTAAAACGCTTATTTTTCTATCTGCTTCATGTTAATCGGTTTGTAGAAATGGTTTTATCACACATTTCCTGATACCCACATGGAAATCTGAGAATACATCAGGCTCAAGCGACAGTCAGATATTTTAAGAGCTGGTCGGTCGCTTTGTGACGGCTTGGAATTCCTATCTCTTTTCATGGTTAGGCAACAAAAAGGCCAATGACGACTTCCTACTTGAGAAAATTACAAGTATTTGAAAAGTCAAACAAAAAAGAAAGAATATCTCAAAAAATGGTTATCTCCACACACACAAACACGCGCGCGCACACACACACACACACACCAAGAGGTTTTTTTTTCTTCTAAAAATGCTCTGTATAGATTCCGGGGGCTCCAAAACGTGTATTTCCGGTGAAATCTCGATATCGAATTTTTGGGTGGAATGCAGTACCTTTTCTGGCTACCATGTACAGCCATGGAAAAAATGATTGAGCGCATTAGGAGACAGCACGTCATGTGGTGCGGTTTACACAAGTATATATTATGCAGCTGAGTTTATTTATAGTGTCTGATCCAATTTGTATCGTCTTTTGGCGTCTCAAATAGTCTGTTTGTTGAATCACAACTCGCATTTGTATTCATACTGGCAAATCCAAATGCGAGTCGCGATTCAGCACACAGCCTATTTGAGACGCCAAAATTTGATACAAAATGGATCAGACACTATAAATAAACTCAGCTGAATGTTGGAATATCTACTTGTGTAAACTGCACTGCCATACGACATGAAATTTAAAAATATTCTTCCCTCCTAATGCGCTCAGTCATCCTTTCCATGACTGTACCTAGTAGAGACAGTAAAAATAATATTTAATTAGATTGCTTTAGAATGAGGAAATGACTCAACATAAAAATTAGGTGCCTTTATTTAATTGATCTGCTACCATAGGCAATTAAGCCATATACAAGACTGTGTAGGTAGTAATTTGTTCTGTGCTCCTCGATTGGCTTCTACAGATACGACTTTTAGCTCTTCCGTATTAATTTACTTGCATGAAAATGTGACTTCTACAGTATCAGTCATATTTTCGCTTCTATTTTTCGAACTTCGTGCTACAAAAACGAAAATGGAGCAACACTAAATCCAGCCTTTACAAGCAGCCTTCGTTATCATGAGCATTTAACAAATAAACTAATTCTATCTTTTATTACTCACTACCATAACTTGTGAATTAATTGAAACCTTTCGTGCCCATATAGCAATTCATTTTACATCATCTACCTTCCCCAGGTATGGTTCATTTTATAATTAGACTGACATCGCAACTAAGCTGCAAAGCGGAACCAATTCCTAGCACATGATTTACTTCACGTGGGCAAGATATTCTGATGCCTCTCGTTGGTATTGACATTGCAGTGTAGCAACAAGCTCAGCTCCAGCCAATGAAGGATATGGCGATAGGAGGATTGGTCAGACGCGATGAGTAGTGCAGTGCTCTTAGTTGGGATATCGGCCTAATTTTAAAATGGACAATACTTCTACCTTCGGATTTTTCTCGCTCAGTGAACGAGTCAAACAAATGACGGTGCTACTATACTTGTTACATTGTGTAATGCATGCTCATGATTTTTCTTTCTCTGCCGTGAATCAATAGAAACAAAAAAGCTTAATCGGTATAGAACCGAGGTGTCATATATGATACCACCCCTAAAACTCCCTGGAATCTTTCTCAAAATAAAATGAAAATATGATTTCTTGAATATTCGTGGTTTAATTTTATACCCCACTAAACGCCCCACCCCCAACAATTTTTTTGTAAATTTGTTACATTTTGATCCATAGCAACACATTAAGCACAAAAACATAAATACAACCCTCCTAATGTGATAACGGGAAACAAGAGGATATATTGAAATAATATATTTAAGGATTCCTACAGTAGAAATGTTGTCAATATTTTTGAAAGAATTAAAAGTTAGCTTTTATGTCCAAAATACCTATGTCTTTTACACTATTTTAAAGCTTCAACGCCTAATTATTTAAATGCCCTGAGTATACGGCTAATTGGCTTATATTTACCTTCAACGCCTTTTATTGGACTTTGAGTTTTCTTACACGTTTGCGCATTAGTGTTCCATGCCATGCAATTTGTAGCCGATCTTGTTCAACTTTTAGCAGAAACTCAGAGATAATCAACTTAAAAGCTGACATGTGGTTTTTGCACTTTCTGCAGCCGCTGAGGAGCAAACCTTGCTACCTTTTGTCACTATCACAACCTCAATTACACCCGCCATCCTGCAAAGCCCACATTCCTCCATTGGAGTGGTTAAGCCCTGACAAGGGCAGGTACACGTGTGACACACATCGGGCTGTCCTCAGGCAGCCAACATTTCTCGTGCCTCATACTACACTTTTAAATTAACTAAGTTTACGACATAACTAATCCTCCTAGTGAGGATAAATTGTTACAAAAATTATATTTAAAGGTTTAAGAGCTATTTTTCCTGAAACAACCTGAAGATTTAAAATATTTCTCTATGCCAGTTTTAACTCTTAGTATTTACATTATGTGGTACTTTTTTCAAAATTACGACTTATGCGTCATATGCCACACCTGAATAATCAGCTCAATAAAAGTAAAATTCATTTTTTCTCAAAAATTATTGAATTTATCTTAACAGAATTAAAAAAGATAGTTTGGATCTTTTTAGAGCTGCATGCTATAAAATTCTGAAAACATTTTGATAAAAACTTAAAAGTTTAGATATCACATCTGTGTATGCCTTTAAATGGTGTTTGTATCTGTAGTCATTCATCTAACCCTAACGTAATTATTTTGCTTCTGTGCAGTTACTGCAAGCAATTATTGATCACTGATCAGTTATTTAAATCCCTACAATTACAGCATAGATACGCTGGTCTAGGTTAAAAAAACAGCCGTACAGGAAATGATTTGTCTCACAGGTGAGCAAATACAAACAACATTTTAATGGCCATCATAATCAGAGTTAACGTGTTAACGATCCGGACTCTTGATCAGTTAAAGAAGTCTAAACAGCTTGCGATATAAGGTCCTGTTATAAAATTGTACGATAATAAAAACGCTGCTGCTAGAGAAAATATTAATATTTTCTCTCCTTATAATTTTGGAATGGTTCATCTTACAACAAAAAATGCAATTAAATGTATTTTGGTTTGAGTAAGTAAAGGGGGAACTTATGGTATTAACTTATCCAGTGCACCCTTACTGCACTGAACCAAGAACACATACTCTAGCATACTATTTTAGGTGAATTTACGCAGTAGATACCATTCTTTACCACTATGGTACACTTTGTGGTTGCTTACTAAACGCACTTACCTCATGCGGGTTCCAGTATCTCTTCTTCAGGTTATTTCAGCGTTGACAGCGAGAACTGAAATATAGAAGGATTTCAATCAATATCAGTTCATTTATTCATGCGATCTTAATTTAAGTGATATCTAATTGTAATATAGACACAAGAAGCAATTGTAGGTCCAGAAAACTATTAGATGTGTTAACACTTTTGTGCAGATAAATCCATTTTTTCATTACGAATATCGGTCTAATGGTGAGTTCACAAACTTGCCGCAAGTGTATCAATACTAAATTCGACTAACAAAGTTCCAAAACTTCCTTTCAGCGTGTTCTTTAGCAAATTTAGCCACTAAGATTGGCATCACAAGGATCTACCATATGATAGACTCACTTGGGACCCAGTTTAATATGGGGATGTTTTAAGTAGTTCATTATTTCTCAGAAAGCTTTTAATTTTAAAGCTTCGGTCCCTGTTAAGATGTCTCTCTGTATAAGACTACAAGATAGTAAGATAATGCATCAACTTCAATCTCCAATCTATGTTCTTTTAAAGGAAGCATATCGGTTCTTATTGGAATTTTTACATCTACGTGGTTTACAATGTTGATAAAGCTCCACTTACTCGACTGTTTAACAAATAGTTTGGTAATTAATTATATAAGAAACAAACGGTCATTTCAAAATCATGGCGGCGGCGTCGTGGCCGAGCGGTTAGCGCGCTCGCCTACCACCTAGGCGGCCCGGGTTCGATCCCAGGGACCCGCATGTGGTATTCGTGGTGGACGAAGCGGCGTCAGGGCGGGTTTTCTCCGGGTACTCCGGTTTCCCCCGCCATCTCATTCCACCGGTGCTCCATCTTCATGTATCATCAGTGTCGCCGCCTGCGGTGCCGTAGTAGTAAAAGCGGGCGTTAAACACTACATCAACAACAAAATCATGGCCTTCTTCAGGAAACATAATATTTAAACTTCGAGTTTACATCGCCTTATGGAAGTGAATTATAAAAATAAACGGCCAGCCCAGAATCCATGGCCGTAGGTGGATGTGTTCCGTGTGGTCCATCATCCTCCTCTGGCAGGTACGTTTAATGGTTGGTATCCAAGTTGGACTCCGTTTAAGTCCCCAAACTCTATTGTAGTTTCCTGGGTGTAGTTTAATTTGAATGGTCTGTTTGAGGAGTGTCATAATGGTTTTCCGTACCTTCCAGAACTGAGATGTTGTTAAAGTTAATTTTGTGCACCTTCTGTTTACAGTGGTCGGCCACTACCGACATTTCTGGTTGAAGGGGTCTGATGTTGCACTGATGTTCCTTGCACCTCTCTTCTATAGTGCGTCCTATTTGTCCAATGCACACCTTTCCACATCCTGAAATTATGATATACACGGTTGGGACTTTAGGAGCAGTAGATCTTTTATGGGCTTTAGGTATTGTCGGAGCCGTTTGGGCACGGTAAAGTAGTCTTTGATGTTCAACTTGTAGAGGATGCGAGAAATCTTGTTAGAAGTAGGATCATAGAACGGTATGATCGCCTTGCTTAACCAGCTGTCTTTACTCTTGGAACGAAGGAGACATGGCTGATTGGTCCTGTTATCTAACATCGTAGGCTTCCTTGACGTCGTGGTCACTGTAGCCATTTTGTGACAATATATCTCGTAGACGTTCATTTCTCTCTGAATGTTGCCTTCGTCTGCTATGTCAAAGGGTCGATAAAACAGCGGTTAGTGTGTGGACTTCCTGTACACTTTATGGCCTAGGATACCATCTGGTTGCCTATATACCAATATACCCAAGAAGGAAAGGAAGCCGTTGTTCTCGACTTCCACAGTAAACCTGATGTTTGCAAGTGAAGTATTGAGATGGTTCAGAAAGTCAATCAACATTTCTTCAGCATGTGGCCAAAGAACAAGGATGTCGTCAACATATCTGAAAAATACTTGGGGTTGTCTGTAACGGTATCCAGGGCAGCGTGTTCAAAATGTTCATAAAGAAACTTGCAAAGGCAGGTGAAATCGCTGACCCCATGGCTACCCTATCCAACTGCTCAAAGAATTGACCATTGCAGGTGAAATATGTGGAAGTGGGTGTATGTCTGACTAGCTGTGGCAAATGTTCGGCTGCAAGCTGCAGCGAATCTTCCAGAGGTACACTGGTGAACAAGGATTCTACGTCAAAACTCACAAAAATATTACCGGGGTCCCACCTTAGAGTCGAAATCGCCTAGACGAACTGACTGGAATTCTTAATGTTGTGGTTACAAGAGCCCACCAGAGGATTCAACAGAGTAGTAAGATTATTTAGCAAGAGCCTAGGAATGTGAGCCAATAATACTCACAATGGGTCGGTGAGGCACCTCGAGATAATGAATCATCGGCAGTCTATAATGTGTAGGTGGAGCAGCCGCGTGTGGAACGATAGATACAGGCCACCTCCATATGTTCAGATATAGTTTGGAGTCCTCCAAAAATTCCCTAATGTGGAAATGAATACAGTGGTGTGCACACATAGCAAAAGAAACATCAGACCAGACTTGAAAAATGTCGCACAATGTGCTCAAAATGAGGAGTCACTTAAATTAGTCTTACACCCTCAACACTGATAGGGAAAAAGTTGCAAAGAATATTAGGATTTTTTCATGAACTCTAGACAGTAATCCAAAATGTAACTGGAGAAGTCACATTTTTTATAATAGAAGCGCATCCACTCCTTCACAACCAAGTTGACAAACATTGTACGGCAATCATATTAGTACGATATACTTTTCAATCATGTTGACAGTTTCAAGAATGTAATTCGAATTACGATACGTACATCAATATGAAATATGATATTTGACAGCAGCGCAAATACTTATTTTACTTTATGCACCCTCGACGATATTCTATTTTCTTTTAATAAATGCCCAGGAAACTCTCGTCTATATTTATAAAGAAAAAGACTTGTAGTATGGTTACTAAAGTATGTTCCACCTAAGTAATTCACTTATCAGTCTCCATCAGCCTTAAACATATGGTTCCTGTACGAACCGCAGACATTTTCTTGTACGAACTGTTTTAGTTTCAAAACAACACCAGGAATATTCTATAACATTCCAGTGATGCATACATGTTCCTCTCTATACTGGATGTTTGATTTCTTTAATTAACTTAAAGCTTCTCGAAAATCATAAATTATAGGAATATGGGAGTGAGTATTTATTAGCACATTTTCAATAAGTTGACAGTATAGAATAATATGTGCAATAACTAAACTTACATTAAAACTCGTTCATGAAAACGTATTAAATTTGGTACAAGAACAGTCCTAACATGTTCAACTTTGTCGAAGCCGTGGTTTTGTTTTTAACGTTAAGCGCGAAAAATGTTTTACAACTTCGAATAGAAGTATTTGTATGTTTCACATTAAATGTAGACGATTTAAGCCTGTAATTTTTTCGCGAACTTTCACGAATTTTTCGTTTTCTTGTGAACTTTTATTTGTGGGATAAACACCAAAATGTGTATACTTTAAAAATTAAGACAAAAAGTTATATTCACGATATAAAGCTAATCAAAGCACTCGATTATATTTTTGAGCCATCAAAATTAATTGCAAATACTGATGTTAATCTTCATGTAAAATTATGCTTTGGAAACTGTCTGAATTTCACAGTGAAAATAATGTGTATGTTAACGTTACCTATATTTACTTCTGCAAAGATGTCTGGAATTTGTATCAGGTTAGTAATGAAACAGATGTACTGCATGGTCTGCTGACATTTATAGCTAAGGGTAACCAGTGTCATAGATTCTGTGAAATATATAGTCAAGCATTTTCACTACCACTTATTGCAGACAGCGAAATATTGTTTTCGCACTATAATTTGGTAATTGCTGATGAGATCTTCAACGGCCAGAAAACATTTTAACTTGTTGTATGTTGCAGTTTGAAGTCTTACAATAATCAGCTAGGCTAAGTGAAATTTAATTTTTTACTTCCAACCAAATATTACTGCACTGGCATCTCTGTAAAACTGCGCATAAACTGCTGGCAGTATTAGTAATTCAATTTTACGCATAATATGATATTTTTGTTGTATTAGACAAGTTAATTCTTTTTCCACATATATTTAAAAGTCGATTACTATACAAGCCTGAAATCATCGCGAACACGAAAGTGACAACATTTAAAAACACGAATTCCTTTAAAATTATCAGAAATAGAACAAGCCTCTGATCGTGCTCATCGACAAAATTGGTGTTAATCTATCGATGAGGACTCAGTTTAATACACATTCTGTAACAATAACATGAATTAAATGTGTAGATTACGTATTTTAAAGTTCTTATTACTATTAGTAAAATGCTGTCAAGAAAAGCAGCACTGACGATGAACACTGCAAAGTGTGAAGGCTTCAGGTGAGCAAATGTTTCTACGTGGACTTCGAGCAGAACGACGAACGCAAGTCACGTAATGTTACATTCGTAAAGCATAAGCACTTGAGTTAACCGCGAAAGGGCAATGCTTTGCTAACCTGTGGCTTCTTGGTAACTGCCGTTCATGTTGGATGTGATAACGGAATCTTACACACCTGAATGTCGCTTCGGGGGCATATACAAGAGAAGGAAAATGCGACAAACACCGAAAAAGGGAACTGTTCTCAGCTAACACAGCAGCCTCCTGCAGTGTCAAAACTTTCGACATATCTTGAAATGGTAACTAACTATATTAGGTAACATCTAATTTAAAAAGTTGTTATGTAGTTTTGCTTCTAATGATTTTTACATTCAAAACCTTGGTCATACGCCTTTGTACACATTCTTTTATATTTTACATATAACACTAATTCAGTTTTCTTGGTTAGTTTTGGGCCATTTCTCTGAATATATGGCAAACATGCCTTTTCTATAGACATTTGGTGTTTTACCTCTTTTCTCCGATCCTAGTGAAAAAAATCACGCCATAAAAATGCATAAGTGGCTGTGCTCTTCCACATTTACAGAAATTCTCCAATATTTTCCTATTTCAGCACTCTGAAGGAATACAAACATACTTAATTTGCCCCTAATGACCTAGCTGTCGACGGGCCCTTAAACCCTACCCCCGTTAATTTGCCTTTGGATTGGAACATATATTCGCTATATATTTTTTGTTTCGGAATATGATTATAGCCATCTTTTTAGCACTCGGCAATCACTAAACGGTTCTGTTGAGTCTCATTTCGCTTGCCATCTGTTCAGCCTCTTCCAGCACAAACTGCTTGCATATAACTGTGTTGCACTATCTTGCAGTCAATCTTGCACGTCTAAAAATGTCTTTTCTTACTCTGAATACCTTTTCAGAATGAATACTTTAGCTGGGACTGAAACCCCACGCGGATAAGCGACATCGTTAAGGCACCGAACGGGAGATGTACGGTTCAAATCCTACCAAAACTATCTTCCCTGGCTGAGACTTTCCTTTTTAAGGTTTTCCTCGGTCCTTACAAGCTGCAATTGCTGGAGAAGTACCCTAAACTTAGAGCTGCAAAGTTTCCTTCCAAAAGTTTATTCCCCAAGTACAACTTCATTTTATTTATCAATGTGGCATGTTCCAAGAAAAAGGAGGACAAATAAATAAAATTATAAATAATAAAGACGATACATAAATACACTTGTAGGAAAGTAATGCATGTTTTGGAAATGCTAGTCGAGTTCAGGTTCAGAAATGTGGTTTCTCAGAACTGTATTAGCATGTACAAAATTAATAAAACTATACATGAAGTTACAGATGAAGTCTCTAATTTTCGCCATAAAGAAACAAAACAACATGGAGTAATGAATGAAATACTTCGAAAGAATAAATTCAAACATAAATGTAACAACGCCGGATTGTATCTGTCATAATCCTTGACAGGGCGAAGAAGAAAATCAGCCTGTGTTCTGTAATCAATCATTTGTGGAGATCTATACACCAATATTTCGTTATGCATGATTAAAAAATAATCTGGTGCTCTTATTTCTCTCTCTGCTCCCTATTGCTCATCGAGATGGATATTAGCGTGTGAGGCTGGCATGCGAGAGGACCTGGGTTCGATTCCCGTCGGGCCGGGTACTCTGGGCTATTTCTTGATTTCCCCTGATCGGTAGGTGAATGCTGGGGTGGTATCAGTTCTACCACGATTTTCCTGTCCCCATCAATCCTATCACCTATTTCAGGATTAAAGGACCAGGCACGGCGTTCGGTGTGATGTGACTGGACAGTGGAAGTGGGCTTTGGAAAAGCTTCTCCCTGGTGTCTGTTGGACTGCTGACGAACCTGCCCTCTGATAGAGGCATTTCTGGGCTTTAGGGGTTCCTTGGGACTTGGGGCTTGTGGAACGGGTGCCGGATGTGCACAATCTGGAATCGTCAGGGACCTCGTGCATGCTTGTGGACGTTCGCCCGGATCTGATTGCCCTTTGGGTCACCCTCATCCCTGCCTCCCATGGGTCACGTTATAAAACCAAAGGGCTACGATCTACGGGTGGTGTCGTGCGCCAGTTTCGGAAGCCCCTCCATAATATGTATTCCAACTTACTCTCCCGCGCTCTCGTTCTCTCTCTCTCTCTGTCCCAGTGTTGAGAGACTAAGGCGGGAAAAGACAGAGCGCATTATTGGTGCATACCCTACCCTTTTCCCAGAGGACATCACAATTTATGTATATTCAGATCATCTCTCTCACTGTTTCAGAGAAACACATTTTCTAATTGTCTTGCTGATCGACTGTATCAGGAATGCAGATCTCCTTGGTCATTCTAGTGACAAATAGTTTCAGGTAGATAAATCTGGTCATCTGGCCTATCAGTTGTTTCAGGAGGATAATCATCAAGTCTTCTCTTGCAGGAAACATTCATTTCAGGAACATAAACACGATAATCTCGCCAGTCAATCGTTTCAAGAACATAAACCAGAACATTCCATCTATTTTGGGAAGATAAACGTCCAGATTAGCAAGATGAGTCCTTCACCAGCTGAGGAGCAAACTTTGTACTTATTACGAGGTAGGTAGTTTCTCGCAGAATAAAGGAAGAGCAAATATAAACTGATAAGGAAGACGAGAAAGCATAATGCACGAGAAGAAACTCAAGCTAAGAAATGCATAGGCACAACCCATAAGTTTTATGTACAAGTGCTATTAAGACTAACATTATTATGTGAATTCAATGACTGTACAAATACTGTATTTTTTAACTCTGAATTTTCCATAGCGATTACCTGTGTGATTACTTATACCTACGTCTCCGTGCCGTGTTTATTAATCTTTGGACACTTAAAGCGTTTCGAAAATCCGAAATGCCATATGTTGTGTGCAAATTTAATTATGTTCATGTACATCCAACTTTTAAGATACAATGTATTAGTTGTCATTTGACTATTTAGAAGCTGAAGGGTTTTACAGCAAAACTGCGTTCACCATTGACATTAAGGTTAGGCACAGTGAATTGCACGGAACTGTGTCGATGCTTCTGGTTTCTTACATCGTTTTCTCTTAGTTTAACGTTGGCAGAAACTTCTTATCATCGATATTCAATACTATCTCTAAGTGAGCTAATCTCTTATTGGTTCGAGTTCGACTTCGACACACACACGCTCATGAACAAAGGTCGGGTCTAGATGAACGGCGAAAGGGTAGGAGTAGGGAAACGTGTCACCTTGGTGGCTGGAAGTTATGTTCTTGCAATGATGATCTACACCAGTCGCTGAATGAGTTTGTCTCGTGGTGGTTTCATGTCAGAAGTGTGACTTTAAAACATTCACCTATGAACACAACTTGCCCTCAGTCACAGGAGCGAAGAAGAAGAGGAGAGCAAGACAAACATTAAGTGGAGTGCTGTAACCCGTAAAGGATGGGGACTGGGCGTGACACAGGCAGTTCAGTATTCCTTATCAACATAAAAACATTGCCCATTATATCGGCACGAATAATTCATGCACACTACTGTACAAAAATTATATGTAACTGAGATTCGCCAGTTTTCTTGTTTAACTCACAAGATATCCTTGTACAGTAAATTACATGTCTATAAACTCTCTGACTTTGCATCACACATGTTTGTCCCCGAATACCAGAGTTCGAGACCGCAGGTAAATTTACGAGGACCTTATATCCCACGTCCGCAATGAGGCATGAAATGACTGGAAATGGCATGACTCATGTGAGAAACATCTGGATGATGTATGATCTAACGGTTGCGGAAATAAGAATACTAGCGCAACACAAATTTCCAAGCAGCTGATGAAGGTACCACATATTTTATAAACAATAAATACACAACACTCATCGTCCTAAATAAGCAGCTGTGCTTTATTTCTGAGGTAAAAGACTGTCGGTGCACTTGACAAGTCATACATGTTGAATGAAAGAACAGCATCACCGTAACTTTCAAATTTACATTTTTAAGCCATACTATGCTCTAAGAAGCCTTCAGGATACTCACAGGTAATACTACTACTGAAAGTTTCCTCATAGAATTCTGCTGCTAAAAGCATTCACTCATGAGGGTTATTTCAACGATATATGAGTTTATGTGTGCACACATATATAGTACTCCCTTTTGGGAAATTCTGGGTTCACGAGTACCCTATTACTTCCTTCAGTAATGTAAAAGTAAAATCAGTTTAACCTTTGTTCAATCTGCTATTGAATATTGTGAGTCAGTATTAGAATTGGCTTCCGCTAACGTAAAATCTATGAAATCATAATACGAGGGACTTTTGAACATCTTGAGAGCGAAGAATCCCAAGTACACTTGACAGGAGACCAGTAGCCTAGTGCCAGGGAGACTGGGTAGACAGATTTTAAATATAGACTCATCACATTTAAATATAATAACTCCCCTTCATGGTACACAAATAACTTATCCATAATTATTATATTGGATGAGTCACCTAAAACTTGCACTGCAAATATCTCTGAAATAAATATAGAAATTGAAAAACGACTTTCAGGGCATGAAGGTAGGGAAGAGGCTCATTAAAGTAGATGATGTAGGACATACAAAAGTGTAAGTAAATATGATTTTCAACATACACTTGCGATTTTTAAATGGAAAGTGTTTTATATAAACGCATTTGATAATATTGAAAATTGCATTAAGAGTGACTATTTTCCTTTCTTTGTTTTAACCTTAAATCCTGTTGTTTCCAGTGCAATTAATAGCAACGAAAATAACATAAGAATAGCTTTTGTTGTCATTTAATACATCAATAACTGCTTGCTTTATTATTATTGAGGCAAACGCATCGTTCAACAGTAATACTTTGGAGATATCAGTGAACACAAAGGAAACTTAACCAGGAGATAACATAGAGTTTGGCCTATGGCTTCTCGAAATAAGAAGTACGTGAACAATAGGGCAAATAGAAAATACATAAAACATACAAAACGAAATAACATTCAGTACAACACGAAATAGTAAACACATAATTCAGTGAGTGTCTTTGATACCCTGGGATCATTGAGAAAGTGTTCGGTGATTTAACATGCTCACCGATGATTTCTTGCTTCACGGTGAAGCTGTCGATTTGGAATGAACCATGGGGCTTGATGATAAGTGTTCTTTTTGTATGATGTGAATTTTAGTAGCAGCACACCGGACAGGAGCTGCATAGGTAATCAGGGGCCTGATGAGATGTATATAACAGCAGAGAGCAATCAACAGCGAAAGGTTATAGCGGAGAACTTAAGAAAATTGTGGGAGTCTGGTTGAAGCTAAGGTGACCATGCGTGCACATGGGAATTTCAAGTCTGGTGTTAAGCAGTACACCAAGATGCGTTGCCGATGTTTGTAAGGGCAGCCCGTATAGGGGTTCGTTGAGCAAGGGCAGAGGAAACCTACAGATTATCTGCAATATGAAGTTCATGCTGGGACTCTAGGACGCAGTTGAATCTCAGAATGTGCAACTACCGACGTGCGTTTGCTGTATCTCAAGCGTCAACTTCACGTTACAGTCTCTCGCGAGCTACTCGGTTTATTGCGAAAACTAACGCCATTCTGAATGCATCTTTCTGTGTTATCAAATATGTTAAAATAATATGGACTTTACATTAAAAAAATTATATACGTTTATGCTGTAAGTCATGCTTACTTTTTCGAATCGCCCGAATCAACTACTTTAATGAGCCTCTCCCCTGCTCTCAATCCTGTGAAAGTAGATTTTCAATTTCTATTTTTCTCTCAGAAATGTTTCTTGTGCAAGATTTAGATGATTCATTCTGTATATTATAAAAGACATATTACTCTCTGTTATGCAAAATTGTTCCTCTCGGACAGACGTTTCCTTGTAAGTCTACTACGCTTGTGACAGAGTAAGGCGATAAAATAACACGGAGAAGCACTACTCCATTCAGTTTGTTTCGCAGACGACTTGTAGACCTCTAAATAGACACCTTGTCATGTGTCTACCTTCAGCAGTGCTCAGAATGATACTGCACATGCTCTCTTTAGCCCATTCACATGCGCGGTGCCAGTTCGTGTAGCCAGGATAGACATGTTTATGATCGACCATCTCCGTGCAATTATGTCGCGCATACACCGCTCAGTGACACAATGCTATCTTTCTTCTGTGTATATAAGTGCTTATGGTAGATTTGTTAATTTATTTGTGGCATTAAAATCTGTGTATTATTTCAATTAAGTAAGACATGTTCTAGTGAGTTGAATATGGACGGCAGAACTTTCAATTCCATTTTGTGTTATAAAACATTTATTATCAACATCAACTTGCAAGTAAAAAACGGCATGTGTAAAATCAAAGATATGCCGATCTGTCTTAGATTAATGCTCTAAAGAAAAAAGAAAGGTGATAAGAATATTCCAAATTAATTGAAATCTAAAGTACAAAAGGCTTTGAGGTTGTAGTCCTAAGAAAATACTTCATCGTTACTCCTGCAGTGAGTCACGAAGAGACAGTTAACAACTTTGAAGACAAAATTATCAAGCACACTGCAACAGAAGGTCACATTTAAATCGCGAAAAGTTTCATACGAAGAAACAGAATTGGTCATTGTTTATCTTAAGTTTCTCTTGGACAAGCAAATAATGATGTGATATGTAGTCGAGGATATACGTCAGCTGCAGTAACAATGCAATTACGTATTCATGTGTCGAGAGAAAATTTCTACCTAAATTATTTTCTTTCGCTACGCAACTTTGTGTAATACAAGTTTTCATTATAGCAAAAGCAAACCTTTTATTTTGTTTAACCTTGTTAAGTGGATTGGCATTTACTGATTTTGTAAAAATATTTCTCTAGGCCTTAAGGAACAAATATGAACAATTCCTGTTTAAAATCATGTGATAAAATATCTAGATTTACTTTTAGCGATATTATAAAGCCTGGTGTATGTGCTTAGGTTTTCGTGGCCGGTGTCTATTTGGAATAAAGTATCTTCCGGAGCATTTCCTACACGTCAACCACGGCCTACAAGTCCATGACAAAACCTGGGTTATTCGTATTCAGCTTAATATTAAGGTGTAGACAATCTATGTCTTAACGACATATAAGTCGTCTTCTCAGCGCGGTGGTAGTGCAGCTGTTTACAAGGCAATACACCCGGGTTCGATTCCTGGTACCGGCGTGCATAGCCTTGTATGGTCCTTAAGGGTCAATTGAGAAGCCACTTGATGGAAGGTAGTGACTCGAGGTTGCGAAGACCACATTCACCGACCGGGAAGGATTCGGGGCGCTAACCACGTTCACCCCCCAGTACTGCAGTCAAATCATGACGTCTTTTGTGGGCAGAGGTGGGGGACGCAGTAGTCGGATGGTGGCTGTTGACCAGACATTGGGCTCCAGCGCCCCGGAATATATACCAGGTGCTTAAAAAAGGTTTCTGATATTGCAACAAGAGTTGGGATTTGTAAAACTAGAATAAATATGCCTATAAACATATGTCCGGAAACAAATACCTGTTGAGATACGAGTTATTTTACTTGTGTTGAATACTTAACCAGACAATGGACTTCATCCAACAAGTGTATTCTAGGTAGCACTTTACTGTCACAAACCGTTAATGGAACAATTGTTAGGTAAACATCCATAAACACAAACCAGGTGTTGTGATGATTCCAGCCGTTCTGTCCTCTGGTAACATCTGCACGTATTGCCGATACTACTACTGGAGATGCTCCATGTTTTACCATGCATTCTTACACATGCTTCAACTTCTCATCTCAAATACTCCAGAACTCTTTCGATCATGCCTGACTGCTCTCGGATTTGGGCACATGCATTGGTCACACCCTCTTGTAGCGTATGCACATTGTCGATGGGTTTGGCGTACACCAATGTCCTTAAATGTTCCCATAGCCAAAAATCCAATGAATTGAGGTCTGACAAATGGGGAGGCCATGTTACTAGACCACCTTGACCAATCTATCCGTTGGATGAACTCCATTGTCTGATGCAAATACTCAACATAATTAAAATATCTTATATCTCAACAGGTATTTGTTTTCGGACATATGATTATAAGAAGATTTATCCTGGATTTGCCCAATCCCAACTCCTGTTGCAATATCAGACACTTTTTAAACGCCCTGTATATTCCAAAATGCTACTTAATGGTATTTACAAGTTGATACTGCTGCAAAGAATCAACACGTTTCCCTGCACAGGATCCAGCAATAGCAACTACATATTGTGATACAGTTCCGCACTTCAAGAGACAGATACACAACCAATAAGGGACTAGTTTGATGCAACACCCCGGCAGTAAACTCCATAACGAATGACTGTCTCCATCTACCCATACCCAACTAAAACTTCCAGCGTAAAGACCAAATTGTGATAACACGCCTCAGAATTGGTCACTAGAGTTGCGCATTCCCACGCGTTGAACAGAATTCCTCCACCTGTCTGTGATAAGTGTCCAGCAACTCTAAAAGCCTAATAGCGCAATTAATTCGGTATTCCAACAATCTTCAATGACGTCTCCATCATTAGAAATGTAATCATATTTCACAGAGCAACTGAACCATGTAAGGACATTTGAAAACAGTTATTATTTCGTTGTTATTTGTCATTCTGTTATAATGTACAACATTCCTGTAAGTGTATATTGTAAGAAAATCTAAACCGTTCACCATAAGATGATCGTAAGGGGAGACTGAATGGTAAAATTTGCCAAACATGACATTTATAAATTTTTGTGCAATATAATTAGATGCAATCTTACCTTTAATTATATATGTTGTAGACACTGTTTATACTTTAACATGTTTTAGGGGAAATTTTGCTTTGCAAATTGGTAATTCTGTTAAGTATGATACCTTATTTGAGCTCAAGCCATGTGGGCTATTCCTTTGCATATTATGAGAGGTCATTTTCACTCCTTTTTTATTTCTTATTTTTGCTTTAGACAACTTTTCTGTGAATGGAATTTTTTGTCATAAATTGCCCTTCCTCTTATTAAATATTGAAGCTAAGTTTGTAAAAGTAACCCTTATGTGCTGCTTAGGATCTTCTTTGCTGTTATTAGGATGGTTAGCATCTTAAAAGGCATAATTGTTGATAAACATTGAAAGTTGAGAAAGTAACCTTATCTTCCATAGTAAATATACTTCTTCATTAAAAGTAGATCAGTGTACTTAGGAGGTAGGTGTGCATCTACACCTGTAAACATTTCAGTCCGATATGTAAAATGGCTTCTGAAATATGAGTCATGTATTTAGCTGATTTAACAATAGTGTGACGGGACTTTAATTCACCCGTTAAATAAAATTTAATAAAAAGTAACAAAGTACGATTATTCATCCTCTGACGATTACAATTTCTCTTGCGTGAAGTGAGCAAATTTTCACCATATGGTAAAATACATATCTACTTTATTTCACTGCTTAGGGCATGGCCCGGTGGCAGCGCTGTCAATGTAATAAAATGTAATTTGTAATATAATACAACATTAAACTGGATAAACTTACCCTGGTAAACGTTTCTGCCAGGAATCGAACTCGTAACCAGAGCCAGATGATATACCAATTTCCACTTTCACCGCAACGATGGTGAATTACATTTCTCGAGCCAGCTTCAGCTAACATTATGTACATGCTTAGCAAAGGTATCTCTTGAAGCACTTGTACAAGATTTCAGTGCAGAACAGTGCGCGATCGGCTCCATCGAGCCGAATGAAGTCTCCTGATCGGTCCGACTCGGATCACAAAGATACGGCCCAGTTAGTTCTCACTATACGCGACCCAAGCCGTTTCCGGGAAAATCGGGTTAGTCTAAGGTCAGAATGACAGGTGCAGTGGTGATGCTTTAGTTTAGTGTTCATTAGGCTGCTGGAAATGGGAAAATATACTCAAGGAACAAACATATGAGTAGAGACAGGCAAAATATGAACAAAATTTACCTAAATATGATATTTTGTTTGCCAAAATATGTAAAAAGATCCCAAAATAGTATTAAATGTATATTTTAAAGCAAAAGATGTTATAACTTGTAAGGGTCTGGAGCAGGTTCGCCCCATTAGCTTAAAAAATAGGCTTTATTAATTTTTGTGCATATTTAATACTACAATATGAAATGAAATACAACAAATAACTTGGAATTTATAGATTTTAACCACTGTGAAGCCCTTAAACTTTGAAAAAAGGAAAAAGATTGCTTTTTCGTTGCTTAATAATAATTACAATGTAGCACTAAAAGGACCGCTTCGCGAAAATAAAGGTCTTCAAGAATACAGGGCGTTCAATTTCGCACGCGGTGTCACATATAGGAAATCCTAAGGAGTGCATTGATAAAATTCCTTTCCACCCTTATTTTACATTGAAATATATCTTAGATTTAACTATTCTATTTACATTTCTACTTATTTTATCTTCAAAAGACGAAAAATAACTACACCGTAATTCTAAAATATATCATCTACTTGTTCTATCTCCAAGGATTAGGCTAAAGTCTGTTCCGGTCTCACATCTTTCCACCTCTTTCTGGGTCTTCCTGTAGATCGATATATCCAGTAATTCCATCCGGCTTAAATATATGAGACTTCTAAGTGAAGATTATTTTACATGAATGGCATACACGCCCATCGCAAAAACCCCAGACTTAAATATATTTATTAAAATAATACCTAATTGTCACTTAAATATATTAAAATAATAATTTAATGTATATTTAAATAAAATGTTATTTCTTTTTGCAGCTTTATCAGACTTGTTGGAAAGAAAGGCTTGGATTTCCTAAATGGATTTAACAGAAGACTGGCCAAATAGGATGTTTGAAAGATCGGTCCATTCTTAACGGAAATTATTTTAAAAGTAAAATATCGTAAGTCTTCAAAATATGAATAAATATTAGGATATTTCATAAAATGTGAATATTTACTAAAATATTATTTTTATAACATACGTTGAATTGTACACACTGAAAAACATTATACATCATAGAAATCAAATAAATATATAAATTACGAACGGTACAATAGAGTTTAGTCACACGATTCACTTAAAATAATATAAAATTTAACTAAAATATAAAAATTTTAAACAAAACAACTAGCTAGCGCGTATAAACATGTTGTTTATGTCAATTTGCTGCCGTCTTTACGTGCATTCACTAATAACGTCAAGAGCAAAGTGAATTATTTGCTTAATTTTGGGTATAAAAATAAATTCTTGAAGTTAATGTATTACGCTGTCAAAATTCATGTTTAGTTGCACGGGATATAAAGCAAAATCAAAATAAATCTGAAAAAGTAAACAAATTCAACGCCCATTAATGCAATTATAATCAGTAAGTGTATGTCTATCAGATAAACTACTTTAGCAGATATGCTACTTTATGCTACTCTCTCACCAATTATAGGGAGGAGCAATTGATTCTTCAAACAAATAACAAACATGAAGTAGAAAGTAATAACTTCATGTAGGATCATTATATTTTTACAATATGTAGGGTTTTGAAAAGATAAACCTTCCAAATATACTTGCTTCCATTGGTCAGTGACATACAGCACTTTCTTTCCAGTCAACCATCGTGTCTGTTCCTTATGCTGTGCACCGTGATAGCGAATACAGTGTCATCTATAACATTTGCGAGATTTTTTAATTGCAGCATTAAAAAGAATTCTTTAGAACTGTCTTCTCACTCAAAATTAAGTTAATTTACTGTAGAAATTGAATAGCGAAATAAAACATAATTTAACACCCTTACAGTTATGTTGGCAAAAGTAAATCACAGAAATTATGTAAAACCAGTTTTAATCCTAACATTATACCTCTTTTCCAAATATAACGGACAAATTGGGTTGCATAATGTGACTATCAATTTTCAATAAGTAATAGAAATAATGAATGAGATTGAAATGGAAATAAATGAATCTGGTGATTGGAATCAGGCACATTCGGATAAAAGTAAAATATTTCGTTTGTTAACGACACTCTTAATTGACAAGACCATATCAGCGCTGCCGGTATGCCGGAATTTCTTACCGCAGGAGTTCTTTTAAATCTACTGCTGTTGCACACTTAAAAACCATCGGTCTGCGCCGGGTTTGAACCGACGACCTTGCGATCAGTAGGCCAGCACCTAACCGAGTCACCCAGACTGACCGGTATATTCAGATGATTCATACTTTCAAAACCGCATGTAAATACGAAACATTTAACATGTGAGTTCTACCTCTGTATTTAATATATCTTTAGCCTTTCATAGTGCAAGGAAGCGGGAATACGAATTTCAACCTTGTGTGTGTGTGTGTGTGTATGTGTGTGTGCGCGCGCGCGTGTGTGTGTGTGCGCGCGCATTCAATTGGCTTTCTCTAGCATCTAAGTTTATTTGTATATAACTCCCACAACTGCTATACGTATATCCTCTTATTTCTCTGATTGCTTTATGTTATTGAGATGCATGCTTGCAGAGTTAGTTCCACTTTTGATGTCGTTATATGTATGTGCAAAGGTTATGCAGCAACGCGAAGTAATGGCAATGTTTAAATGGTGTTCGCCCTTTCCATAACATCGCGAGAACAGCAGAAAGATGACAGCACTTCAAACAATGACAAAGTATTAAAAATCCAAAACAATAAAACGAATATCTCGGAAGTTGCTGATGCCACAGTAAAATTTATTTAAAAGTATACAACATATACAACATTCCTTCCGGATAAAGGGACCTTCATATCATAGTTCCAGCAAATTTAAAATATGCACTTTGTTCGGCATTTAGTGTATGATATTTTAATTAAAGAGCATGGACGCACGACCCTTTTTCTATTAAAAAAACGGAAACAAAACGAAGATACAGAAGAGAAATCTTTTAAAATAAATAAACTAATAAACAAAATAGTAAATAAATAAACAGTTAAATATGCATCGCACAAAATGCATGTGGTAAAACACCGAGTATGTGAGGTTACAATAGCGAATCAAGGTCAAACTAACAGATGTCCACCCTTTAATGATTTTGAGGTGAAGAATGTAGTCTCTTGATCGATGCAAAGAGAAACAGATGACTGATATAAACGATTCCTTCATTCGGCCACAAATTTGAAAGAAACGAACGAGACTGCAGAGTAGATTTCATCAGCGCTTCTGTCCATAGTGTTCATAAAAACGAAACAGGGGAGTATATAATGAGTAATTTATGTACACAAATACGAAATATGCCTTAATTCACGAATATAAGCAAATATATACAAACATAATTCAGAGCTCAGTAGTTAAACCACAAATTGACTCAACTCTTAAACCGATTTCATTATATAAAAGCAGAGCCAAGAGAGAAAGTAATATAAAGACCATTTGTAATGAATATATAAATGTATAGAGTTAAAGCATCATATACTCATAATGCATACATTTTTGGTATGATCACATATGTTATATGTCATGCTAATTTAATATTTTTGCTTTAAGTGAAGGGTTAAGAATAAACATGAGCCAGCCGCTAAAATTAAGAAGAAGCAGTTCTCTAACTCTAACTTTGATATGAAGATGGACATACAGTCGTCCATTTGCATCCTTTCCCACAAGGGACTTCTAAGACCAATTTTGGACATTCTTCTAGGGTCCTAGATTTTAATGAGGTTCTCATCGACAGTTGGTATTAACCAATCAAACCAACACCAGAGCAGTGCCATCGATATCTTAGATGCTAATCCACATGTAATATCTGAACAAATGATAGAATAAATACCCATCGAACAATGAACGTCAGTGTTCCTAACTTAAAGTTTCAGACATTCGCTCAGTTTATATTACTTAGAGCCAATGTGTATATTCGATGCATTATTCTCGGGACACGAAATAATATATTATTTAATTCCATGAAGCACAGAAATTAACTAAAACCATTTCTTGTATTCATTTCCTTATGTTTGACTAAATGATCTCTTTATATGGTTGAAATTTCATTTACATAATTAACAACTGCCTCCAGAAAACATTCCTCCTGTGCGAATGCTTACAGCATCTGTACGCAGAAGGAATAGAGAAAGAGAGAGAAAAAAGTAACAGACACTGGTAGGACGATGACAGCAAAAGTTCCTTCTTTCCAAGAATCAAGAGGAAAACTAGAGTATCCGGTTTTCCATGTTTATATAAACGGGCATGCTGTCAGTGGCTGTTCTCAACAGTAACAGTACTGCAAATTGCTATTATAACCATAAAACAATCTCTGTCTTCAGGTGTGCCAGGCTTCATCGTACTTCAACTTTTATCACAAAATTGAACAAGTCTTTAAACTTGTGAACATTAGTTTATACTCATATATGAGCATAAGTGAAGCGTTCGGTTCGAGATGCTGATGAGCATGAAGAATATCCAAACTGTAACATTCCGATATTATTGGTGATAAGGAAGTCAAAGGCTTCCAATGTCCCTGCAAACTTCAGAAGAGTGTTGGGTTCCCTTCATCAGTTTTACTGCGATGTCCTACACTGGTATAAAAAAATGTAACAATACCTTGAAGAGATAGATTAAGACAATGTAGTATATCTATGAAAATCCAAAAATCCACAGTTTTCTTCTGATTGCTTTAACATGTTGACCATATACCCAGAACACAACACAGAGTAAAAACTTTAATGAGCTATGTCAAACCATTGTAAAGATATTCATTTTTATTCATAATTAATCACTTTTTGATACGATAATATAAAATGCTCCTTGGACACTGAGCTTTATCATAACACACCCAAATGTTTAGCTTAAGCTTAAAATACAAAATAAAGAACTTGTGTTTAGGAAGGCTTTATTTGTACACATGCTGTTGAATTATGCAGCCTTTTTCAGTATATGAATCAGGAAAAATAATTAAATTCAGCTCAGCTACTAAATATTTATAGGTAGCGCAAAGATATTTTTAAATCTGTAATCTCTGCAACTTTCCTGAAGTTTTCAAAGTAATAGGCTATAAAATGTTGTTCTCTGAACATTTGAAATATTAAAGAATGCCCCCCCCCCAAAAAAAAAAAAAAAAAAAAAAAAAAAAAAAAAGCACAATGAACTTCACAGATCAACGAGGTAGTTTACCTAGTTTTACTGGACCAACTAAATTGCCATTTATGGCTTTAAATTGTTGGTCTTAAAAATTCCAACTGTGGAATAATAACTAACGTGTAATAAAATATAATGAAACAAAAAATCCAAGCTTTTCACTTGTGTCAAATTTCACAGATACGTTGCTAAGACTACAATACCAAACGGGATGGCTCAGGCGGTAAAGTCTGTGACCCGCAATCGGGAGGTCGCGGGTTTGATCCCCGTGGCCGACCTTCCTGACCTATGGGTTCTTTCGGAGGTTTCCCGGTCGCCAGGCGAATGTTGGGAAGGTTTTCCATATCCTCCGAATTTCCTGTCCCTTCATTTCGTTACATAAATCGTTTCATTTCACCCTTCATCCCGTTATGTTTCTGTCAGGGTTGGAAGCGTCGGCGAGCGTTGCGGCAGCTGCACGGCAAGGGAAACAAATGCGCTCTGGGAATCTTGTCCACCATATTGAAGGCGAGCCCCTGGATTCAAGGATCCGATGGGATGATACAAGCCCAAAGGCAGAGGGGAGCTAAGTCAGCCTCCGCCGGGGTGCTTCTACCTGGGGAAAATGTAGGGACCTTGCCACCAACTCTGTCATGGCAACGTTTCATCCGCCCGTAGGATCCATTCGCCTCATCCATCTTCATGGGGCATAGGCACAGAAAATCGCCTTTCGGCCGTGGTGCTAAGTCCGCTCCCCAAGTTGTCATTGAGCCATTGAGTCAAGACAACAATGTAAAGCACTTTAAATAGGCTCAAATTCATCTTTTATGATTACAGCCCGGATTGTTGGGTATTTCGTTTTTCTAGATTTATTCAAATTTTATATGGTCAAAACATAAAATCATAAGTTGGAGGTCATCTCCGTTTTGCTTTGATTAAAGATTTTTAGTGATATATTAAGCACTGTTTATTTTAAACAATATCCTAAAGCATTATTATATGGTGTTTGTCACTAAAAGTTGCAGAAGTCCACAGTGGAAAAAAATAATAATAATAACAATAAGATTAATATCCTCATTGTCAATTACCTCAGATTAACATACACACAGCACATGAAACTCGAAAAGCTTACAATGCAACGAAATAGTTGCCCAAAGTATTAAAAATGTCTTTCCTCCAGTTAAAAGCTTACACACCAAAATACCAAACCAAGTTTAGGATGAAAATGACAAGAATCATGACAAAATTGTAAAAGAAGATCGTATTAAATGACTATCACTTTCAACAGGTGAATAGTTCAAGTTCATTTAAATATGCTAAAAGATTGATTTCTAAGCTACTCGTTTATTTATTAATCAATTGTATACAACAGATAAATATAGGTTTATTTAAATAGAATTCAGAGTAGCACTAACATTAGCAATGTAATATCAAATCTTTTGTGGTATTCTATGTATACAATACTTAGATTTAAATTGACGACACCAAAAATCCACCTGTGCTTACGGTAATGAAATAAATAGCTACATTTATGAAAATCAAAACTGTCAGGCAATAAAACGTAAAAAAAGCACCGCGCATTTAAAAAATCCATTGTAACTTTTAAGAATCGGGCATGTCGCATTCACATGAATTTCTCTGTTCTCTATCGTTTATTACTGTGTACATAAATATTCTTACGAAAACTTATTTTTCCGATTAATTGATTTTAATTGAGGTAAACATTTGTAGAAATAGTTACAATACACATTTCGTTATAGGTACAAAGGAAACAGCGATAGTCAAATGTTTAAAAACTGGACTCTATAAACTGGCCTAGAAAATCCTCTCTTTCTACGCCATTACGAGAAACACCTGGATATGCAAAAAAATTTAAAAGAATGACAAACTATTCGAAAATTCGAACCATTAATGACGGATACCTCGGAAATGACTTTTGACACAAAACGTTATCTGGAATAAATTGTGAGTTTTAAAGAGATGTTTTGTATAGTACTTTAACGCCCATCGCTTACCATTTACGAGTCATACAATATTATACAAAATTCCTTCCGAATGAAGCAAAGTTCCCAAGATGTGTTCAGACTATTCAACATATACATTTTGTGTCATGTAAATATATTTAATATACCGGGTGGAAGGTACTGCTTCGGGCATACGTTAACAATGGATTCTACATGATGAATATAACAAATATGTCCAATACAATTATTGCCAATAAAGAACAGTTTCGCTGAAAATAAAATAATTTGTGTTAAATATTTGGAGCCATCTAGCTTCTTGACGAATGGATATAAATGGTTTATTAGTTCACTAACTGTCGTGTAAACAAAGCTGTAATGCATTTTTACTTTATATAGATAGTGTTTATTGCCAAAAACTATTACAGTATAGCAACGTAATAATTTAAAGTTACCAAGCGAGGTTATACAAATCAGACACAGAATACAATGTATTAGACACCAATGTATGGCGTACAGTCCTTTTGAAAGTTGAAATAGAGAGCTTTCTTATCCTTTGTGGTAAAATATTATATAGTTTAATAGAAACAACTATAAAGTTGTTCAATTATGATGGAGAAATAGAGGCTATACACATTGCTCTCCGACAATTATTAAATCTTCCCTTAAATAAATTTAACAAGGCAATTCTTTCAGATTCTAAAGCTGCAATTCAGGGAATATGTTCAAATACTACACAGAAGTCAACAAAAATTAGAGAATGCTACAACTCCAAAAAGTTAATAAGACTGTTCATCTCCAATGGATTCCATCACACTGTGGAGTCATGGGGAACGAAGCTGCAGACTCACTTGCAAAGAAAGGCACAACAATAAAACAAAAATCTAAATTCAATTTCTCATATTCCTCAATAAAACGCTTGATCATTAAAAAATTTTCTCATTCATACCTACAAGAAATATAAACAAATGCCAAAGATAAAAAATGGATTACACTACTTTCCAACCCAGATATAATCCCCCAGAGACCAAGGAAAACAGCGGTTGCAGCCTTCCGACTACTGACAAATCACGACTGCTTAGCAAGTCATCTCTACAGAATAGGTATCTCATCCTCACCAGTATGTGTCCTGTGTAACGATCCAGCAGAAATGAACGAAGACCACTTGAAGACCTGTGAAGCATTAAGATCAGAAGAAACTACAGTTCAAAAGTATTGGAAAGCACGAATGCTAATGGGTTCATTGCCAGATGCAAGGCACTAGAAAACAACAACTATAAAGTTGTTCTGAATTTTCGTGTGCTTTAATTTTCTATGTATAAATTCAGACAATTTCGTGCCGTATAGCTATGAATGTTTGAGCAAACCATAAAACTGCTAAAATTTTCGTTAACATACAGGAGACAGGTCAGCACATACATCGATGACAGGGTTAAAATATCCAAACCAATAAAAAGTGGTTTACAATGTTCTTTTGGATGAACTCCACAAATTAATCTAACAGCCCTTTTCTGTAACACAAAGATCTTCGTTGCCAAAGAGTGATGCCCCCAGAAAAGCAAACCATAATTAGCATGCGTATAAATATGAGTATAATACACTTTCATCAGCATATCCTTAGTTACACTATGACTTAAAATTCTCAGCATAAAAAGTCCTGTTGTAATTTTTTTAATGATATGGTTAATATGTTTTGACGATCCAAGGCCTGTGTCAATATAAATACCTAAAATTTTATGGAGCTCCCAAAGCATCCGGTATTAAATGTATATTGAATGTCAGTAGTTTTTCCAGTGTTTATGCTCAAATTATTGGCATTACACCAATTCGAATGAATGTACTCACAATTCAATGTTAACGTGACGTTGCCAAATCTCTCTTAGAAATTAAACTTTGCTATGACATTTTAATATTAAACTGTACGAACACATATAAACACAAACACTTTTTTTCTAAAAACTTTTCGTAGCGTGTATCAAAACTATATTTGCGAGAAATCTTTGAATCGAATTTTGGGGTGGAATATAACATATTCTCTAGTTACTAAGGATAAGAAATGGGGGAAAAAAGTAATAATCGTAATGCACTTCATAACCAATATTTTGTTTAGAAGCCATACAAATTACGCATTTGTATTGTTGTATATTACTGCTACAAATGTGTGTGGAGAAAATAAGACACTACGAAACCACGTGTTTTAATCAAACTGGTCTGCTTATTTTTATCACCTCCCATGTATTTGTGTTTTTAGCATCTCCCTAGCATATGTTTGACCACCTCCATAGTCCAGTTGGTAGCGCGCTTGCCTCTGGCGTGGAGGAACCGGGTTCGATCTCCGGTACCAGCATGCAGATCTTTTCCTCGCTGGGAGGTCTAGCACGGGGTACACTCAGCATCGTTAGGTCCCTGGGGGGACCAATTGAGGAGTTACTTGATGGAGAAGTAGTGGCCCCAGGTCGAGAAGGCCGCATAATTGGCCGGGAGGGCTCGGGGTGCTGACCACGTCCCACCCTCCAGTACTGCACCCCACCAATGACGCTGTAGTGGGCAGAGGTGGGGGACGCAGTGGCTGAGCGGCAAGCCTTGGCCCTTCATGGGCCTTTTGCGCTGGGCTTTAGTTTAGCATCTGTTTATCTTCTTTCCGATCGTCATTAGTTTTCCGCAAAGGTATTCAAATTTAGCCCCCCCCCCCCCCCCAAAAAAAAAAGACACAAAAACACGAAGAGAAACAAGCGCTATATGGAAGAAGTTCGATCGAATACGCATTATTTTAATCCTGAGAAGGTCAATTAAATCCCACTGGACTTTTGAATTTTTCTAGATAAACGACTTTTGTTTAAGAGCCTTTTCACAAACCATGCACACTGAAATTGTTCTATCAGTCGGAAATACATGGGCATCAATGGTTAACTGAACTAAATGTTAGGCAGCTATCACAACATTGAGGCTGAAAAAACATCTATTGGTCAAAATGTTCTCCCTAAAATACCTTCTAGTACAGGGGAACCTACTTTCAAAGAGAAATGCTGGTCTTAGCACGTAGCAAACAGAACAATAGTCACATTACAACGTAAAGGATTTTAAGTTGCAAGGCAGGAGGGTCCAGAGTTCCATGAGTGTAATACAAAAGTTAAAAAACTACACTAAAAACGTTTATGTTCATTTTCAAAAGTAAACTTGGCATTTATACTTTCAACAGGCAGCTGGGCCATAAAAAAGCAGAACAAGCAAAATAAAAACTGGTTTTGTCACTTCCAAATATCTCAAAACACGATTAAATTTACATAACTTTTGATTTATTACGAACAAATAAAAGGGATTTCGGACTCTGTGATGTATTAGCTGTTTATAAATTTGTACAATATCACAATAACTGTAATACTATTATTGTATCTTTTAATATGAAACCTGTGCTACGCTTTTTTGAGGGGGGGAGGGTAGGGCGGGATAATGTATGTAAGATAAGTTGTTCATCTGTCTAGATATACAAGGGGATACTTTCTTGCTCAAACTGCACTATATAGGTTATTGAGCACACATTATTAGGAAGGAAATTTAATTTAATGAAACGTGACTGCATTATATTTGTGCACTGCAATACCAAAACAAATGGAGAAGAAAATGTTATGGTGTTCTTATAATACAATTTCACAGTGCACATGTTATCTCGGAATATACGGAGAGCCTGAGTCACGCTTGAACCGTGAAACCGGACAGGAAGAACCCGGCGGATCGTGAGAACAGCATTCTATTTGCCATAATATTCCTTCAGCGCAGCCCGGGCCCATATGCTTTTTTTTCTCCTCCTTTCGTACTTGCCTGAGATTGGGCTTTATATTACCGGTCGTTGCTTTTCACGGTTTGAGGTGTTATAAGGCGTGTTTTCTTGTGTGGCTCTTTCGAATTACGCTTAAATTGCGTGTGCTTTGTGTGCATTAAATTATTTAGATAACTGAAATGCCGGCTATAAGTTTGAATGTGTAACAACAAATTTATACCGTGTGTTCTTAAATCGGCTGGACCGCCCTGCGGCAACAAGTGACCGGGCGAGGACCGACACGCTCTCCGCCAGAGTTACGCGTAATGGACCGGCAAGTCAGGGGAGCGGAACACTACTGTACTTACTTGCATTAGGCTTACCTGCATCACATCAGTTGTTGAAATTGATGACCTTCAACGCGAACACATTCCCTATATCTCCAAAAACAATTCTAGTTTACTCGTAAAACTTTATGTCGACTGATTGCCTGTATTTCTCTGGTGATTTTGTCCTTCAATTCTTTTAACGTGTGCGGATTTAATGCGTACACTTTATTCCTTAACGTTCCCCATAAATAAAAATCGCATAGAGATGGGTCAGGGGAACGACTAATTATTGTGTCACCAAATTCACTTCGCAATTCATGCATAGAATTACCAGCAGTGTGTGTTATAGCTGAATCCTGTGGAAATCGGCCAAACAATCTTTCATTTCTTGTTAGTTGTAGAAAAAAAAATATTTAAAATAGAATTTACATAAATGTGCGAATCAACTGTTGTGTCGTAAATATGAGACTGATAACTCTACACGTGGTGAGGATGTTCATGAATAATATGGTGATTTTCGGTAGCCCAGTATCAATTGTTCTGAGTACAAACTGACCTTGAAGATAAAACCATGCTTCGTCAGTGAAGAACGTTAAAGGTGGGTCCACGTCGCCATTATGAACGGACTGCTAAAACCAATTGCAATGATTAAACCTCTTTACAGGAGCTTGTGGTTGCAAAGCATGAACTTTTAAGATTCAGAAGTTTCGTTGCCGCGAAAGCTGACGTCTTGGTAATGTTAATCTCTTGTTCTAAACGTCTCAGCGATTTTTATTTATGGGAAACGTTGAGGAATAAAGTGTACGTATTAAATCTGCACACGTTAAGAGAATTGAAGGACAAAATGACGAGAGAAATACATGCAAACAGTCAACATGAACTTTTGCGAGTAACCCAGAAATGTTTTCGGAGATATAGCGCCATCACTTGAAGGTTTCTCTGATAAATCTTTACGTCATGTAGCATAAAAGTAAGCGTTTCATAAACTTCTATTTATACGGCTACTAAACCTACTAAACCTTAAAATTGAAACCTTACCGAGTTACTAGACTCCAAGACTTATGGCTGCGTGGCAACGAAGGTCAAGAGAATTTCTACAATTGGAGTTACAGAACATCAATGCTGGTATTGTTGATCCACTTTTATCATTTTCTCTGATGAAGTGGTTTCATTTGTGTGGTTACGTATATTCACAGAATAGTCGATTCTAGAGAACAGGAAATCCACGCATAATTCACAAATTCCTCTTCACTACGAAAACGTAGCTGTGTGGTGTGCCATAACATTGCATCCACTAACAGAATCTGTATTTTTTTAAGATGTAAATTCAGAGAAGTGTCGTACAACTAAGCAATCACGAGAGACAACATGGATATTTTCAACCAGATTCTGCGACAGCCTAAATTGCACGTGATTCTTTGGAGGCTGTAAGGGACATTGTTGGAGACAGGATTATTTCTATAAGGTTATGGCCCGCACCTTCCTCACTTCTTACTGTCTGAGACTATTATCTGTGGAGAACCCTAAAAAATAGGATCTGTAGAAGTAATCTATGTAGTGTAGATGAACTGAAAGACAGTGTAACTGCGATGTCCAAAGCTTGCGAAAGAGGGGAGGTTGGATTTACCTCTTTCCACTATATGCGAACGTTGTCATTCTTTAACACTCAGACGTGAATTGTGTTGCAGTGACGGGTTGGTTACAGGTACGTTGCATTTGATTTACGAAAACAGTTTCAAATCTTATGCGATGAACATCTGTTCATTAGTGACCTCTTTGCTGCTGCTTACGTTTAAGAAGACTATCAATATTTGGCGACAAAGCCGAAGTGTACAGTCTTAGAAGATACACATAGTGATCGTCTCGTAACCTATTGCGATGCAGACGTTTAGTATAGTTCAAGTTGGATAAACTCAGTTCGCAAATCTATGTAGAACTATACTCACTCTTATACAAACCATCCTTGCAAATGCTTATTTCTCTATTCAGTTCATTTTAATCGATATAAGCATTTCCAGAAATTATCCTATTGGTAATTTTCTTGTAGGTGCAAGGGGAACAAGGGAATACAGTTGGCTATAAGTGACAGTGAAATGTTTTAAGAACTGGTTGCTAAGCAATCCTTTGAAATTCCGTTCTCTTTGCAAGACCAAGAGATAAAAAACCAAATAATATATTCCTATTTGACAAAAGTATAAGAATTAGCAAATTTAAACAAATAATAGAGAATACAACGGAAATGGTTCATATAAAAGAAAAACAATTATTTGACATGAATTGTGTGTTTTAACGAGATCCACATTTTTTATTTAGTAAGCCTTTGTCTTCCTCTTACTGTTCAGCATTTATGTAAAAGTCGTCCAGAATGAAGAGATCTTCTGAGAGCATTCCCAGAAAATTCAAGTTATGACTTAGAAAATGCCATTGAATCGCCTGTTTGTGTCCATCACTGGATACTGACTGCTTGTGAGTCTAAATACCAAAGGCGTGTTCACCCTCCGATTGAAAGAGTGGAGTGGGGAATAGCAGTTAATTACGTAAGCATCTCCGAAGAGACAATGTTGAACGTCACTCCAATATTAGAACACAAATTAGAAGAATTAGAGAGGAAGGACCTTTGCATGTGAATGTAAATTTCATCAAAAGATGTCGAGAATATGTGAATACTTGAGGTTACTTTTAGCAACTACTGTAATAGTAGTAAATATTATGGAAATATAAATATTGAGCAACTATTTATGTGTAACATGTTAGTGAAGTAAAATGGTCGTTTGCATGTCATAGACTAACAAACATTTATGAGTAGTATGCTCTGAAGATGACGCATTTAATGCCACTGCTTACCTCGCTTACTCTCGCCCGCTTTTTCGCCTGAAGCGTGAATCGTAACTTTCCTACACATTTCTATCCCTCAAAATACAGACTTTTTTTTAAGCTAGAAGAATTTTCGAAATGATGAAATGAATTAGATTATGGTAGGAATGACCTAATCAACCGCCAAACTGGATTTAAAACTTCGATAGACTAAACCAGGCTGTTTCTTAATAACAGAGGATCACTTACTCAAAGCTATTAAACAATGGGGAATGAATCCATGTTCCCTCGTTTTGACGTTTCGCAGGTAGTGCATTCTTTAGGGCTAGTGTAAAGGTTATAAACCACAGAGGAACACCTGCACGCTTAGACCTACATAGATCTATTGCGGCGCTCATCCTCAGGGAAAGGGATGATGTGACGGAACCACAGGAGACTACAGGCCGCAAGAAGACGAATCCCTAGCAGTTGGGCACACTAGCAATTGGGAACAATGCAAATACGGTAGCATTTGAGCACATGGCTCAAGCAATTAGCAAAACCGTTTTCAGGTGCTGGGAATCAAGGGATACACAAGGAGATAATTACGCACAGTCATGTTTATTATTTTGTTACAAAAATGTTTTTAAAATATTCTTAGCCAACTATGCAAATTTAATGAATAATATTTCAGAACACGCCACATGGTGATCTCGTATCGCAGTCAATAATAATAATAATAATAATAATAATAATAATAATAATAATAATAATAATAATAATAATAATAATAATAATAATAATAATAATAATAATAATAATAATAATAATAATAATAATAATAATAATAATAATAATAATAATAATAATAATAATAATAATAATAATAATAATAATAATAATAATAATAATAATAATAATAATAATAATAATAATAATAATAATAATAATAATAATAATAATAATAATAATAATAATAATAATAATAATAATAATAATAATAATAATAATAGTGTAACAAATGGAGAAAACACCAGTTACTGCTATTCACACTTTGTTGCCTTTTAGTCAGTTAGCGTAGTGCTAACGTTACACTCAGATTACTTTTGTCCAAGCTCAGAGCAACAGAACAACTGCCGAATCACAAATAAGAACTGTCAGATTGAACTGCTCGTCGGCACGACTCCTCAACGCTTCGTATACGTCTTTTTTTTCCTACCCGGTGCTTGGCAGCGGCTTATATAGGTCCTTAGACAGAGGGAAAGTTCTGGCGGTAGAATATTCGGGAGTGCCTGTGGCGGAACGGTCCAGAAACCGCCCCGCCATGTAATAGCTATTGTCTCGTACGCTCCTCTTGTTGTCGGCGGCCTGTGGCGGAACGGTCCAGAAGCCGCACCGCCATGTAATAGCTATTGTCTCGTACGCTCCTATTGTTGTCGGCAATTAGATGCGACGGGCGCGGTGACAATAATAATAATAATAATAATAATAATAATAATAATAATAATAATAATAATAATAATAATAATAATAATAATAATAATAATAATAATAATAATAATAATAATAATAATAATAATAATAATAATAATAATAATAATAATAATAATAATAATAATAATAATAATAATAATAATAATAATAATAATAATAATAATAATAATAATAATAATAATAATAATAATAATAATAATAATAATAATAATAATAATAATAATAATAATAATAATAATAATAATAATAATAATAATAATAATAATAATAATAATAATAATAATAATAATAATAATAATAATAATAAATTCATCCACGACATCTTCCCGGCAGCACCACACACCATGAAGCTTAGAAGCATGCTAGAAGGATAATGAGGAAACGAAATTAAAGGGAAGTTATGGAAAGAAAATCGTGATAAACGAGAAATCAGCTCAGAGTTCATCTACCAACCGGGCAAATCGACGAAAAGTCCAAGATCAGAATGGGCAGTCATTGGAAATTGAATCCAGGACTTCTCGAATGCAAGCCTCACAGGTTACCGCGAGGCCTCTTGCTCGGTCAGTGTTTCTTTTCTTTTCTTTCTTTCTTTCTTTCCAAGTCTGCGAGAATTGTGAACTGTACCCTGAGAAAAATTGGTGATTCTGATATGTGCAAGTGCGTGATCCTGAAATTAACATTTCATTATTATATTGTTATTAAAATGAACAGCTGAAAGTTCAATCTGCAATAGGATAAAATCAGGGTGTATATCATAAACATCCATCAAACGTGTTAAAGCACCACCGGGAAATAATATGCGAACAAATATGGTATATCACGCGGGTAGGTAAACAATAAGTCACTATGCACGTCAAACTATAGGCGTGACTGCAAGGGTTCAATAAACCCTGTATTGGATGAACGTGGTTTTTCCTTTCACGTTAGCTGCATTGTCGGAAACAAGCTAAAGCCATATTTATCCAGAAGTTTGCAAGCTGTAACGATAGTATTTTAGAGGTTTTAACACCAGTTAACTCCAGCAGTGGTTACAGAGGTGTGAATATTTTTTAAATGCAAGCAAATGTTTGGTTATTTACTGTCTGAGGTTACGTCTTCGAGATGTTGAAAGCTTTAGTGTTATAAATGCTTAAGAAAATTGTCAAAAATCAGAATTATTAGAATATCTATATGCAAAAGCAAAATTAAACCACGGTGTCAACTTATCTTTTGTACACTTTGTTTCATATATGCCCTCCCTGCAGCTCCTTAGTATCAGTAAATTGAATAAAACAAAGGAACGCTGCGCCTAAATCCAACCACGCCAGTTATTTTCGCTGCTTTCCACCACCTGAGATCACCGTTCCTTTAACCGAAGGATAGTCCATGCTAAACCAACAACCGTCCAAGCAGAGGACGGGCATCAAACCCAGGATATTTCGGAGGACGACGAGGTAAGACGCTAGCCGGAGGCACCAGAAAGGGAGGCAACGACGACTCCAGCGAGGTTCGAACCTGGCCCCGCCTCAGATTTTACTCTACTTCACTCCTACGCAGCCTGCAGAAGCTTGTAAATGAAATGCTGTTAAGCCGTCATTTCATATTCGCTTCAGAATGTGGCAACGTACAGAAAAAGGAAGTTCTAACTTGCGTATTTCAATTATCTCAAGGCTAAGACAATGCTGTTTACCTAGCTTACATGATTACCTCTCTTTTAAAGCAAAATATTCCTTCTGATACCGCTGTTAAGAGTTTGCTGCATCAGTTCCGATTCAATGTTTCTGGCTCAATTTGAAATTCCCTCTGGATTTTCACCCATATTTACAGCCACAGGTTGTAGTGTAGAAATGAACGCTCAGAATATGCACTGCCATCGACATCCACACCATGTACTGTTACTGTAAACTTTGCTGTGAGGTGATGGTACGGTCCATAGCTTAGAATTCAAGAGGCTGTGAGAATATGATAAAAAGCTATTGACTATGCCTTTTATATTACAGCAGACAAAATTTAATGGCGGGTGGCAGGAGCAGCCGGTTAACATAGCATCCAATCAGAGGCTTGCCACAACTTGTGGTGTTTTATAGTTAAACACGCCGTGAAATTAAACTATAAAGTCGGTGATATAAATATCATTTGCACCCACAAAATGTATTTGCGCATCAGGAAAGAGAATTATCTTGAAGTGGTCATCTGTCAGCCGCTATTAAGATGTTTGTTTGCCATAATTATATGCTACTTATATTGCAGTCATTTATTTTATAATTTAGATAGATGTTACTAAAAGCTATTGTGTGCCCTATGTAAGCTAAAGCCTTAGGTTGCTTACTTGATACATAAACAGGTATTGTGACATTTCTCTGAGCAACGAAGATCCGGATCTCCTACGTATTATTATTATTATTATTATTATTATTATTATTATTATTATTATTATTATTATTATTATTATTATTATTATTATTATTATTATTATTATTATTATTATTATTATTATTATTATTATTATTATTATTATTATTATTATTATTATTATTATTATTATTATTATTATTATTATTATTATTATTATTATTATTATTATTATTATTATTATTATTATTATTATTATTATTGTTATTGTTATTGTTATTGTTATTGTTATTGTTATTGTTATTGTTATTGTTATTGTTATTGTTATTGTCATTGTCATTGTCATTGTCATTGTCATTGTCATTGTCATTGTCATTGTCATTGTCATTGTCATTGTCATTGTCATTGTCATTGTCATTGTCATTGTCATTGTCATTGTCATTGTCATTGTCATTGTCATTGTCATTGTCATTGTCATTGTCATTGTCATTGTCATTGTCATTGTCATTGTCATTGTCATTGTCATTGTCATTGTCATTGTCATTGTCATTGTCATTGTCATTGTCATTGTCATTGTCATTGTCATTGTCATTGTCATTGTCATTGTCATTGTCATTGTCATTGTCATTGTCATTGTCATTGTCATTGTCATTGTCATTGTCATTGTCATTGTCATTGTCATTGTCATTGTCATTGTCATTGTCATTGTCATTGTCATTGTCATTGTCATTGTCATTGTCATTGTCATTGTCATTGTCATTGTCATTGTCATTGTCATTGTCATTGTCATTGTCATTGTCATTGTCATTGTCATTGTCATTGTCATTGTCATTGTCATTGTCATTGTCATTGTCATTGTCATTGTCATTGTCATTGTCATTGTCATTGTCATTGTCATTGTCATTGTCATTGTCATTGTCATTGTCATTGTCATTGTCATTGTCATTGTCATTGTCATTGTCATTGTCATTGTCATTGTCATTGTCATTGTCATTGTCATTGTCATTGTCATTGTCATTGTCATTGTCATTGTCATTGTCATTGTCATTGTCATTGTCATTGTCATTGTCATTGTCATTGTCATTGTCATTGTCATTGTCATTGTCATTGTCATTGTCATTGTCATTGTCATTGTCATTGTCATTGTCATTGTCATTGTCATTGTCATTGTCATTGTCATTGTCATTGTCATTGTCATTGTCATTGTCATTGTCATTGTCATTGTCATTGTCATTGTCATTGTCATTGTCATTGTCATTGTCATTGTCATTGTCATTGTCATTGTCATTGTCATTGTCATTGTCATTGTCATTGTCATTGTCATTGTCATTGTCATTGTCATTGTCATTGTCATTGTCATTGTCATTGTCATTGTCATTGTCATTGTCATTGTCATTGTCATTGTCATTGTCATTGTCATTGTCATTGTCATTGTCATTGTCATTGTCATTGTCATTGTCATTGTCATTGTCATTGTCATTGTCATTGTCATTGTCATTGTCATTGTCATTGTCATTGTCATTGTCATTATCATTATCATTATCATTATCATTATCATTATCATTATCATTATCATTATCATTATCATTATCATTATCATTATCATTATCATTATCATTATCATTATCATTATCATTATTATTATTATTATTATCATCATCGTCATCGTCATCGTCATCCTCATCGTCATCGTCATCATTATTACTATTACTATTACTATTACTACCTATTACTATTACTATTACTATTATTATTATTATTATTATTATTATTATTATTATTATTATTATTATTATTACTATTATGATTACTATTACTATTATTATTATCATATTATTGTTATTGTTATGATTATTATTATTATGATTATTATTATTATTATTATTATTATTATTATTATTATTATTATTATTATTATTATTATTATTATTATTATTATTATTATTATTATTATTATTATTATTATTATTATTATTATTATTATTATTATTATTATTATTATTATTATTATTATTATTATTATTATTATTATTATTATTATTATTATTATTATTATTATTATTATTATTATTATTATTATTATTATTATTATTATTATTATTATTATTATTATTATTATTATTATTATTATTATTATTATTATTATTATTATTATTATTATTATTATTATTATTATTATTATTATTATTATGCAGAGGACCGGGTCTCTTAGCAATAGAGAATCCCAACGCCGGTACCGGGAATCCAATCCAATCCAATCTCCCGCTTGGATACCAGCTAAGGACACGACCCTAACATACCTACTGATAGTTTTCTCAAATGGGAAGTAGTTATTCGTTTCGTTTTCTCTTGTGAATGCCAAGAGAATGGAATTTTAAAGTGACCTGCTATTGACTATCGTTTAAAGCCTACTGTATTCCCATATTCTCATTGTACCCACAAGAAAATATCTAATAGGGAGGCACAGCAAATTCCAATCATTAAAGCCAGGACGAAAGGTAATAAGGTTGAACTAATATTGGATTATGGGCAAGGAGGTCGGAGATAAGGAACCATCGGGTCCTTTATAGTCTTCTGGCGTTTGCGGACAGCATTTAGACCCGATTCTATCTGTCAGAAATCCTCGACCTCTGTTATCTACACACAAACTATTATCACTATATGGTTCTTTGTGATATAATGGTTAAAGTCATGTAAATTTAACAATTGATTTTTAATCTGACCTATAAGTATGCCACAGAATAAGCATACATTACATTAAACGTAGAAATTACTGGAATTTGAATAAGATGTTTTGTTGGTGAATTTGAATGGGTATTACAAGTGACAACTGGACACCGCTTGTTTACTTCAATGAATATTTCAACGATGCCTTCTGGGAGTTTCTAGCAGAGCAAAGCAACAGTATAGCTCCTCAAAGTAACAGTGTTGTAAGCCATTGGAACACTCGAAAAATACAAAAGGCTTGTATGGACTCACATTATTACTTGAGTTCTGACGCTTCCACGGCTAAGAGTGTAGGGAACCCAAATTTAAAGGGATAGAATCTTTTTCTTTTACGTATTCATATCCATTTGGTAGATGATTTAGCGCTAGCTGGCTGTAGAAAGTACAGACTGGTTGATACTGTTAAACTGAAATGTTAACTAGCTAACCCACACAGCGGAAATGACCATTGACGAGCAAATAATTACATTTAGTGACACAACAGTGCTAAAAGAATGTGCCAAGGGAAAGACTAAGCAAGTGGAACTAAAAGCGTTGTTCTAGTGTCCCTTCTAGCCCTTGTGCTTGACTTTATCATTTATCTAGTGGCCTGATGGCAAGCTCCCACAGGACTTTGCAATAAGAGATTCTGTTATTAAAATGCTGTCTGAAAATGTGAACAAATGTCACATATTGTATCTTGGCAGACATTTACCTCTACTCCTCTTTCGAATCATATTTTAGAGATAGGCATTCATACCACTGGAACAATCTAGGCAAGTAAGATTGCCAAAGGCTGTAAAGTAAAACCTGATCAAGGATTCGATTCTACAAAAGACAGGCAGAGGAAGTTGTGAAGAACTTGTTAGAGAGGATAACAAGATCAGTATTCTGAAGTGGATAGAAAACCATTTCGTAATGATGGCTTCAATGGCGAGTGGAGCAAAACCAATACACGATGTTAACAGGTGAGATAGAAAAGAAAGAAAATACATGTTAGTTCCGCGTCCAAAAACTATTTCAAACCATGATCACTAAATGGGTGTTGTTGATTTTTGCTATTACAGAATCAGTATGAGGACATGCAAATGGACTGTTGGTGTCTTCTGGCACTTCATTGATCTGGCAATTGTCACCTCGTGTATCGTCTACAAAATGGATCAGTTGGCAATGGGTGCTAAACGTCAAGAAATTACGGACCTGCTCCAGTTCCAGATTTACGTGGTTGAGTTGCTGTCAACGGGAGCTGCTGGGTCAGTTCAGCACTTCAGCCTAGGAACTCAATTGATGAAGATGAGTCCCAATTTTCTAGGAGGAAACTCCCTAAAGGCATCCCTGCAAAGGATGACTAGAAACACTAATCTTTCGACATGTGCTGTTGAGAGTGGTCAGCGATTTGTGAAGTGCAGAAATGCCAACTGCACAGGCAAAACTCGTTTCATGTGTTTCTTGCGCTCTGTTCTTATGCAGCAACAAAGAATGCAAATGCATTTTTGAACTCCATTGATAATTTTAATACGTTACAACGAAACGTCATCCTTATCTTTGTATTGCAAAGGTTTCTTTTATATCCCAACCTCTTTTTTTTAGTTTTACAAGAAAAATATATAAAAATAAAGACAGTAAAGAAAATATACATCCTTGTATATGCAATGATGCTTGTATATTTTACGAACCTAAGACCAGTTGTCCCGTACACGGTACAGTGCCCTCTTCTAAATTTGAAAATGCAAAATTTAAAAAATAAATATATATTTTTGAGTACCCAGTTCCAATTAGAAAACACCACCATTTATTTTAATATTTGATAATGTGTGACTTCGGAACCTTGGACATTATAACTCGAGCACGGATTTTTGGGTTTTAATGTATTTTTCCTCGCTATTTAACCAACAAATTTCAGTATATATACATACATAAAGGTTTCAACCTTTCTGTAGCAGAATATGTGAATTTAAGTACACCTAAAATATTTTAAATGAGGGTTGACAGCCAAACTAACCTAAACAGCTATTTTAACCTCTCCAAATGAAGCAGGTTTATCATTGAAACTCATCGTAAAATCGTACCCACCACTATTATAAGCAGTAGGATGGAGTTGGTTCCGGTTACTCTAGGCCTGGACAGCTGGTACTCCATGAGCGCAGCCCGCTCACGACCGTGCACTGATAACTGTATGGTAGGAGGTAAAAATAAGGTCGCTCGAGCTATTTCACGAGTTTCCCGGGCCTGGGTTACTCCCTTAAATGCAGTCTTTGCATATATTGACACATGTTTGTTTCATACCAGGAGGTATTCTCCTGTTGAAAGGTGTAAGCCTGCCACTCAATGATGCTCTGAAACTAATTGTCGATGTATCCAGAAAAGAGAAGTTCGTATATTCGTTTAAGCTACAGAAGATTCTTGAACACAATCGTGGTTTTGAAGATGCGAAAGTTATAATTTCAGTATTACAGGGAGAAAAGTGTGCAGGAAAATTATTCCTAGAACCTGCTGCATTTGGTTCTAAGCCGTACGTTCCAATGACATCATGTTCCATTGAAAGGACTTTTGTTCATACAAGAATGAGTTACATAATAGGAAATCGTTTACGCCAGAAAATTTGGGTACGTTCTACTGCAATGCTCAAAAAAAAAAAAAAAAAAAAAAAAAAAAAAAAAAAAAAAAAAAAAAAAAAAAAAAAAAAACCAATAACATGTATTCCCCATATATTTTTACAGATATATTTGATAATGCAAAATTAAGTGAAGAATAGTCATAAATAGATCTCTCGAAACAAAGAAAAACGTAAAATTATTGCTGCGTATACTTACTCACGAATCAAAACCTAAAAGAAAAGGAGATAAAAGAAAAGAAAAACCTGTTTTAAGCACAAAAGAAACCTAAAATGAAGGTCTCTTCCATCCAAATCCGGGCCCCCATTACAAGTTAAGCTAAGTTCTTCTTAAGAATTTTAATGAATGTATTGCTATTTAGAAAAACAAAATTTTAAATATTCCACTGATGAATTTCAAAACTGTATTTCATACATACATTCAATAAGTTTTGCAAGACTCGTAGGGAGCACAGAAATCACAATGTACTAATTGTTGGTATATATTTACCGCAATTTGCTGTGACATGAAAATTTACTTTAACATTATTTCAATTCCATTTATTACATATATTACTATATATCACAAAACCTGAAGTCCCAGGCTCAGCCGCATAAATTCAAAACGACATGGCATTATCCCATATATTTAGGGCAGAAATTCTGCAAATTGTGCTCTGCTTAGAAGTGGTGACGTATTAAAAGCAATATGGTTATCCCTCTGGCGTGAACTTACACCGGGAACAGTAAGGTTTCATCACCTTTGCACTTAAAGCAGGATCCTTAGAGCATAAGTAACTGCTAACTTCTTTACTAACAATAAGAATGGACTAGAAATATATCATTATTTACTCTAACCTAACCCCGTGGCACAGCAGCCCTCTCCGGGCCAAGCCCTACCGCCGACCATTGCGTCCCCCACCTTTGCCTACCCCACATGTCATGAGTGGGGTACAGTGCAGAAGGTGGGACGTGGTCAGTGCCGCAGTCCCTCCCAGTCGGTTACGCGGTCTTCGCAACCAGTGACCGCTACTTCTCAATCAAGTAGTTCCTCAGTTGGCTCAGGGACCTCCCGAGGCTGAGTGCACCCCAGCGGGAGAAAATCCTCACGCCGGTACCGGAAATCGAACCCGGGTCTCCCGCTTGGTAAGCATAAGCGCTAATTACTCTAAATATATTATATTTTAAGCAGGAATCATTAGGTTTGAGCTGTAGCCTCTACTACTTACACTAGACCGGAAAGGTGCGAGCAGCCATATTAGTGGTCGAAAGTAACACTACCTTAAGTGACTCTAGTGAAATATTTCACGGTACTAACAGAAATATATTTTCTCTTTTGCTTACTCAATTAATTTCTACAACCTAGTATTATTATACTGTAAATTTAAGCATGATTTCATAAATTCTTGAAGAATAAATTTAATAGCAGAAAACGCTCATAAGTTATTTGGTCGAAAATTATTTTATCTACGCATATCTTTTTGTTATTATCCCAGTTATATCCCACATTTGGAACATCGGCAACAGTGTTAACTCGGGTATAGTTGTCATTGGATCTCTTTGGGTTTTATACATTAGCTCACACACATTCATAGCTTCTATCCTGTTATGGTTTTATATGTTGAAACGTTGCTCCCAGTTGTATCTAAGCTGTTCTGTCAACCTTTACTGAAACTCTTATTTTCTAATATTTCTTTGAATAGCTACCTGAATCTCAAGGTAACCCTCAGGGTTAATTTTATGTTAAGGTCCAATTTCTAGGCAAAAAGCTATAATTCAAAAACGTTCACTTAGATTTTTATATCCTTCGCCGCTAACCACAAATAAAATAAATGTTAAAACAAAAATATAGTGCAAAATTTGATGATTTGATATGGAATTACCTATAAGCTTTTGAAAGTGGAGTGGTTCAGACGGTATGTAAGCCTCGCATACGGGAGGCCCTGGGTTCGATTAATGTTGGACCGGCCACTCTGACCTTGGTCTTTTTCATGGCTTTCCCAGGTCAGTAGGCGAATGCTGGGGTGAACTATGTACTAAGACGAATTTTCTTCTCCCTCATTTCCCCTCATTTCATTAACTTTCTCCTCCTAGAGTGCAGGGTGTGGCATTTGCGGTAGATGTGGTCTAAGGAGAAAGATTTCTTTTAAGCGCGAAACCTTCTGTCCAAACCTATCCGTGAGAACAGGGGAATTCCTGGAAATGTTAAACACCCCCTGCGCTGCTGCTGCCGCCATCAGTTCCATCCACCACTCACCTCCTCTCGCCTCATTCCTTCTTTCCAGACGTTTACTAGGTCTGTCCTTGGCCACAGAACTGAAGTTTCTTCTCCGCGTCTAACCTTTACCTCTCTGCCTGCACCATTTTTGTTTCGGCTGCTGAACGTACTTTTAAATTCTAGTTATGCACCGTTTTAAGGAATGGTTACCGCCATAATTAGAAGTTGGTATTCCGAAATTATTGGAATTTAACAACAATAATAATGATGATAATGCTAATAACAACAATAACAATAATAATGGAGATGCTCCTCCACCGGGATGAGTAGGTATATGAAATCGTACCTACGTTCGAAGTTAAGGATACCCGATTTATAATAAGACGTTTAGAAATTTAAGCTTATTGTGAATAATTTAAATATATACACACGGCAATAAACTTTGCAAACACTACCCCTACGTCGGCATGACAAACGAAGGCTTAAGAAATGTAACGTAATGTGTACTACTAGTTTGTTCCTTTTTAACTGTGTATTAGATCTCCACAATGCAGAAAATAGGATGTTCAGTAGTCCGCTTTTGTCTTCATTCTGAGGAGGAGAATTGGTGGGGGCATTAGCTCAAAGAGTGTCTGCTAGACTCCGCCCTCTTCCAGTGATGTCCATGCGCGAACTCAGTCTACGGATTCCGTGAACGTGGTTCAATACGCCTGTCACACCTCCCCAAAAACCTCAGCAACCACGAAGCTGAGTTTTGTAGCAGAATATTGGCGTAGGGTGTATGTGTGGCCTCACAGGAATATAGGAAATATAAAATTAGTAAATAATAGCCTTACCACATAATAAAAAAGTAATTCTTTCTTCACAGGATTGAATTAGATGTAAATATTTCAATCTGAAGCGCTTGATATGATACTACCAATATGGAAAACCTTTTTTTCTAGTCAAGCATCCACAGTGACGGAATATAAAGCAAGAGCACAGGATTTCCAAATGTATTATTATAATTGCCTATGGCGTAAGGAAATAGAGGAATTAAGACAGAGGTGTCTTCGGTAACTGGAGCACAGCACGTAGACCACAGTGGGCACTTTGTGCTTCCATTGTGGCCAGCGTGAGAAAGGGATGAAGGGGACACCCGAAGGGCCACCATGTTTGGACGACGATTTCCGCTAGCAAGGAGGGGGTCCTTAACGATCCAAATATGGCATCAATCTTGTCGCTGGCTAGCCCTCTCTTTAACACCAGCAACTTGTGTTTCCAGGGTGCAGACGAGAGATTCTCAGAAAGGAGGGGCCCCCAACAGGTCTGCTGTCATACAATATCACAACTAGAGCCCGTATTTCGATAACTGCATCCTTATTCTGATGATACAAGTGCGATGTTAAGTGGAAAATATACATTGCTGATAACATTTTGAGTAAATTTAAAGCATTATAGGGGCAATTGTTTCTGTATTTTTAGACATATTAATCTGATAGAGCAGTTTTTACAGGCTATAAGTCATTTTTCAGTAACTTTTAAGAAAACATCCAAATTTTTGTCAGAAACCACAATCTCTAAGTCACTCACTCACCAGTTAGGTGCATTATTCTTATAAGTGTTGTAAGAATCAACTTTCAGAACCTCAAAACCTAAACGTTTTTGGAAATCTGTTGAAATATGGCTCTCCTATTCATAGGTTCTTAAACATTTGGACCCGTGAACCACAGATTAGTAGATCCAACTAAACGGTCCACGTCTGATATAAGACATACTAGTCTACTAAGTCTAAAGGAATGTGGAGTGGATCTACCTGCTCATTTTGAGGATTGCACCACACATCAAAAGTTAGTGGTTGATTGATAGTGTTCAACGCCCGCTTTTACAACATGCCACACCACAGGCGCACGTGACACTGATGATAAATGGAATGAAGATGGAGCACCGGTGGAATGAGACGGCGGAGGAAACCGGAGAATCCTGAGGAAACCCGCCCCTTGTCCACCACAAATCCCTCTTGCGATCACCTGGGATGGAAACCTGGCCGCTTTGATGAGAAGTGAATGGTCTAACCACTCGGCCACGGCGCGGCAACTAGTGGTTGAGATATTTCATATACCAAGAGTAAAAGCAAGTATTTTCGCGAAATTAAAACTCAAATGGTGAAATAGGTTGCAAGTAACCCAAATCGTGTGGAAGGTGAAGTGGCCTAACTTGTCTTTGTTAAAATAGAAAAGTTTTGAACAAGAACAGTGGAGACGATGCAATTGCAAGATTGCTGATGTACTGTCAGGTTAAAAGTATTCCTTCAATGAAGAAGAGCTGTAAGCCCACAATACTTGTTCCTTTAAGTATGCCTCATTATCTTCTGTTTAAGTTGAAAGAAGCTCATCTATGTGTAAGTCCGCAATAGTTGGCAATAGACATTCCTTCAAATTTGAAATTTACAAAAAGCGTTGGTAACGTATTGATATTCAGTATTAAGTGATAAAAATAGTTTAATAAGGAAGAAAATTAGCAAAATAAATAATTTTAAGCCACTCTTTGTTCCTTTAGGTCAATTATAATAAATCTTAAGATTATAAATCATACACTTTAGGTCATCAAAATCCGGGTTCTAATCATAACCGCTTATTGTGACCAGATGTTCATTGTTTATGAGTGCAACAGAAACCTTATCTTCCAAGTTCATCAGGTCATCATTGTTGATTTTGGCTGACAAAATCTATCTTGACAAAATGAAACTCAAATGAAGTTAACTACCGCCATATCCGTTTTGTGTGTTAATTTGTCAATTACTTCACACTACATTGTTTATGTTGTACTGATAAGAGAGGCAGGTTGATAATTCTTTGGATTCCTGTTATTTTGGCTGGCTTAGGAACCGGCATAACTCTGATTATTTTTCATATTTTTAGAATTGCACTATATATGATTTATAAAGCTTTGTGAGACACATGGTGTATCTTCGTTGGTGTCAAATATTTTGAGGACACCCTCCTAACATCAAAACACTATAAAAAGGTTTCCTGAGAGCAAGAGTATGAAAATCGTTAGTAAGAGAGTTATTAAAGGAGTTTCCCCTTCGGTGACATCAATAATAATTTACTTATATTGCTTTCCCCGGATTGTTTGATTGTTTCTGTTTGGTTGTTTGTTGTAGAGCACAGAAAGCATAAGAATGTTTAAAAGCCGACATGCACTACACGTATGTCCTTACAGTTGGGAATTCACTACGAGCATATGAGATTTATGCAGAAAGCTATCTCGACCGGCAGTTATATTGTTCACGAACATTCTCACGAATTCACCAACTCTTATAGTCAGTAGCGCATTTGAGAAAAGTATTTTGGATACTGGGAGACCAAGAACGGTACGAGGCACTGACCGTGAAGAACGAGTTCTTCGTGTTGTGGACGCAAACCCATAAGATAGCACAAGACACACTGCAGTAATGGAAGGCATTAATGAAATCACTATCTGGATAATTTTACATGAAACTCTTTTGTACGCGTACCATCTTCAGCGGGTGCAAGAATCAAATGTGGCGGACTTTTAATCAAGAACTTTCTGCCATCGCAAGTTACATAATTTTGTATAACCACTTTCGTTTACTCAATACGTCACTATGCAATAGTGAGTTAAAATATGTTGCAATTAAAAAAAGTTTAGAATGTTCTGCACACACACACACACACACACACACACACACACACACATACACACACACACGCACGCACACACACACACACACACACACACACCACCCACACACAGAGCGTTTGAGATATGCTTCTAAACTTCTTTTGTTCTTTATTCTCATTTTCAAAATATGTGACTGCACTGAAATCGCTCTACCAATTGTTTAGTAGAGTGCAATACTTCCACCACACTACGGAAGGGGCAGAGAAAGTGAAAAGGTGAAGCACCACCGAGTGATAAACGCAGCAGAACTTCCTATTTCTCTACAAGTTCTGCACTCCTGTTGAATCTTGGTCTGCTATTCTTGGGATTTTCTTAGCCGAGACAGAATCAAATAAACATATTTTCTCCCAACAAAGTAATAACTGAGTCAGTGCAGCTACATTTTAATAAATCCTGAAACAATCAACTGCGCTTACCTTAACTTTGTTTCACTGAAGCAAACAATATGCCCTAATTGCTCGTACCTGGTCCCATTAGCACCAACCTGAAGATAATTGTCCATCAGTAACGACATTAGCAAGACTGGTATGGCAAACTGCCTATATCTTAAGGGGTGCGGCGGCTCCAAGTTTGAAGTCTTACGCAAATAAACACCCGAGTTTTTCGAAGTGTTTATCAGGAAATTTTCTTTTCTTTTTTCCAAAAACGTATTCCCAAGACGAGTTACCCAATTTTCACAAAAAGGTTGATGTCATCTTGAGGTGTAGTAGGAAAAAAGGCTACGTATTTCGTATAACCACGCTACAGCCTGGCTGTTTTACTGCAATTAATTCCACTAAATCTGGACATCTGGTGTACGGGACAATGGTCAGTTCATGATGCCTCAACAGGCATCATGGGAGGGTTACGGTACAGCAGAATGAGACATGTTTAGAGCCCCAAGTCTCCCCGGGTGGTGAATATGGTCTTTGCATCCTTGAGCTACAACTTTCCTAGCAAGTAGCTCCTTAATTGCCCCCCCCCCCACCCCCAAAGGACCTCTTGAAGCTGATTGCACTCCAAGCCAGGTCCCCTAGCAGGAGAATACTCCCCACGCTGGTACCGGGAATCCAACCCGGCCCTCCCGCTTGGTTCATGAAATTAATCTCTATCTTAATTAGGTCTACTGTGTGTTGCATCGTCCTGAACATTTTAAAAAAGGCAAAATCTTTTAAACGTGTTGCGAATTCTCTGAATCATATTTAAATTTAATATGTTATAAATGAACTAAAACATTGTCATTTTCTTCCTTGCATTGTTATATATATGGAACATCTTTAGAAAATGTTTATTTTCTCAAACATTTCTCTAACCATTTTGTTTAAAATGTCGAACAATAAGGATATTTACGTGATAATCGAAATCTATATCTTGAATATTCTGGGAATCTCTGTGAAGTACTGCTTATTCCAAAGGAATTCTGTATTACTTAATTAGAAACGTTAAGTGATAGATAAGAACGTTCAAACCAATGTAGATATTTTAAAATATAAATTATTTCAAATAACCTTTTTTAGTGATATAAGCCATTTTGGAAATGTTGTTAATACTAGCTTAAATTGTTCATTGCTACCTTGTCATTCTTTAACAGCCCTGTCCCGTTTGTAATTTGTTTCTCGCGATTGCATGGAAAGTATGGAATTTTAAGGCCAATGCACACCAAGTACAGAGAGATCCAAATACATGGTAACCGCTGCGAGATATTTTTACACTGTACAGACGGAAACACGATAACAGCAGCTGATATACACAAGGTTACGAGCATGACTTGTTTTTCTCTGCTCTGCTATCAACAGTATTGAGCTGGCGCGATATCGTGCGGCTGCATTATTACCTGTTTACTTTATTATTTAGTCCTGTGCTTAGTCACAAGGTGTACTAGGGCTCATCATTTGTTTTCTTCTGCACAGTGTGTATTTATTTATGATTCGTATGTGTTAGCTCAGTCAGCTCGCCAGATACAAATGCGATTTGCAGAAAGATTTCCAGGTGTAAAAGTTCCAGGCAGTACAACAATCCATAAACTTTACAATCAATTTCAGGCTCCAGGAAGTGTTCAGGCTCGGAAATCTAAAAGACGGCGTGCGGCTCTTACCGAAGAAGCATTAGACATCGGCCATCGTTTCGAGAATTCCCCCCCAAAATCGCTTAGGAGTCTTTCACAACAGGCAGGCATTTTTATGGCTCTTTGCAAAGAGCTATTATTATGCTGAAGTTGAAACCATATAAAATAACTGTGGCACGTGCTCTTCAACCAGGTGATCCTGTAAGGCGCTCATTTTGTGAGCGGACTCCCAATAATGTATACAAATGGCGAAATTGACCCACATTTAATATTTTTCACGGACGAGACTTTGTTCCACCATAATGGATATGTGTGTACACAAAATAATCGTTATTGGAGCTCTGAGAAACCAGATATTGTTCATAAAATACCCTTCATGACGAAAAAATTGATGTATGATGCGCCATTAGTGGAGAAAGAGATATAGGCCCAACTTTCTTCGAGTCAACAGTTGACGCCCATACATCCGTGAATACAACTTTGCGCCCTTTTTTAGAGAATTAACCAATAGGGAGCGTGATTTTGCCTTTTTCAACAAGACCCTGCAACAGCTCATACAGCCAATCTTTCAATGAGAACAATTGAACGTGTTTCAGGACAGAATTATTAGTAGACATTTGTGGCCCCCTCACTCCCCCGTCCTAACCCCCTGCGATTTCTATCTCTGGAGTAACTCAAAGCATAAAGTGTACAAGACAAACCCACACACCCTGGAAGAATTAAAACAAAATATCTGCCAGGAAATCGCCAGCATTTCTCAACGTGAACTACGGCGAGTGATGGATAATTTCCTAAAGAGGTGCCAAAAATGTATGGACAACAATGGTGGTCAGTTTCAACATCTGGTATAATTATATTGGTAAGTAAAACTTTTAAAACTAGTTTTAAAAATGCTGTATGGTTTTATCGGCGCTGTTCTATGACAGCGGAAATCGGCGACGAGCGTAGAGGACCCGAGCAGACAAAGCAGCACAGCCACAGACTTAAACATTTGAGTATCACTATTCCTTTAGTATCTATGACGAAATGTGGCATGCAACTATTTCTGCAAATATTTATGTAGATTAAAATGAAGTAGATAGAAAAATTAGATTTCGCAAGAATAGTTTACATACTCACTGATAAAAAATACAGACAGAGAAAGCTATGTGAATGCAACACACCATATTTTTAACTAATAGGCCTATCTGGACCCTGTTTCTTGTTTTACGTGCAAGTGCCGATAAAGTGTTTACTAACATCAAATTTAACTTGTGCGCCATCATTTGTCACATCTTTCGTTCTGTATTCGAAATGATCATACTTCGCAGTTAAGACCAGATTAAAAGCCCAATCCAGCAAATGTTAAAGTTCCTAAATTCACGATTGATAATCATCGACTGTCTCAGTAACTATTTCAAATATCACTCGAGATTGTAAATGGAAGTTATTTTTTAGTAACATTTGCTTATTGCGGAAGATCGGATCACTTTAATAGTTATTATTCTGATTAAAGTTGATCAGCAATTAATTTAAAAAATATCCAACCATTTAACACCAAAGTAGATGCACTAGAGCATTTGGAAATTCGCTGTCATTCTAAAACTTAATTTAGATATCTTCAATATTTTCTGCGAAAAATTGAATTCGGCTCTCTTCAATAGTTCAGGTGAAAACGGAGCATTAATGCCAGAAAATGTCATTCAAAGGAAACTTGGTCCAGAGCAAACCTGCAGAAAAACTCGCATACATTTCCAAAGAAAGCAACCGCATGCGTTGAGCACCAGAAGCTGCCATGCTTGACAGGCATTTGCCATTCAACTTCAAAGTCCTTAGGACCTATGATCTTTGTATTTACTTTTTATTCTTGAAATGGTGTCGAATTAACGTAAGAAAATGGCAGATGTGGTACGATTAAAAATATTATATATAATATAATGTATTATAATTATATAATATATTATATAATAATATATAATATAATATTTATATTTAAAATATAAATTATTTTAATTTATTTTTAATTTAAAATAATATTGGTGCTTCTACAATGATAAAGTTTGTAACAAATTAAGCAGGAAATTCAAATTAGTAGGACGAGACAAAAACATTGCGATGCCACAAACACATTATATTTTGTATCTACGGCCTCAAAAATGCGTCACATGTTCTTTCATATCGCACGACACATGCGACAGTCACGTGGCGTCAATATAACTTAGTGTATAACACGAAAAGACAGGTAGTGCCGATGTAACGTCAGCTCACACTAATGAACATACTGTACTGAAGATGAGTTCAGCGTGTGACGTCATCGCACTGTATACTGCTGCTGCAGGGAGGCATGCAGCATGCAGCAGTGTAGGAAGGACAAGAAACATATCCGGTATTAATAACACAACTAATGTCGTGGATGTTGTAATATTAATGATGACTGCTTTAATTACACAGTTTATAAACAATTACTTTTGGGCGCTGCTCTATAAGAAAATTATACGAGTAACAATTCAAGTTTATGTGAAGGACAGTCATAAAGTAAATAGAACGGAACATTATGTAATTTTCTCTGCAAATTAGAAGACATTCATACAGAACAAAATTACTTGGACATGTTCTGGCACCTTCTGTCTAGGTTTTTTTTAAACTAGTTTATCAACGTTAGGATGTAATGTCTGGGAGAGTTATTATCGAAGACTGCAAGTTAGGTTGTGATCTGACAAAATATTTGGACTTCAATAATTTCATAACAGAAACTGACAGCAGCAATGGCTGCTCCGTTTTACTTATACTAACCGTGTCATTGTCATTGAAAGCGCTATACCTGACTGAATCCTCCATTTCTGCACTCACAGTGCCGTTGAGGCAACGTGGTATAGCACGGCTCTCGCCTGACGTCACATGAACTGATAGGCTTGCCCTTCCTTGCGATACATCACACCGCTTCAAGCTGTCTTCTTCTGGTGTATATGGAGGGGCCTTTTTTATGCATGTCATATTGCCGCATTCTGAGCGAGACAATTGAGTAGATACTGCTACATTGTGAAACCCAGACCTGCAGTTACAATTTTTCATTGTGATTTACACTTACACGTGTCGCGAGATTTATCTAATTGTCATCGTGCACACATTTATTGAGCATGCATATGGGACGTTTCATAAAAAAAATTCGAGTTAGAAGTTCAATTTGGGATGTCGCGTCAGAAGATCACTATCGAAAATAATGTAGAAGCAGGCTGGTAGAACTGATTTCTCAACACGTCCTATGCACCATTAAAAATTCTGCAACGTCGTATCATTCCTTGTCGTGGAACATGAAATCACATGCATAAATGACTATGTGAGTGCATTGAAAGGCGTGTTTGCTAAGTTAAATTTAACCTTACTCCAAGACAAGTAAATCCAGTAAATTTCCTGATTAGAATTTTTCGCATGTGCCAGATAATTTTGAGAATAGAGATTTTCCTGAAGTTAGCACATTCATTGTCTCCGGTACTTTAAAGGTGTTCCAGCCAACGTGCAGTCGAATTATTACTTTCTCTACTACGTTTAGTAGAGGAAGTATTGTATTCCATCCAAAAATTCGATGTCGAGATTTCACCGGAAATATATGTTTTGAGGTCCCATGAATCCAAAAAAAAATTCCTTTTTAGAAAAAGGTCCGCGCGCCTGCGCGCGTGTCTTGTCTGTATGTCACTCTCTTCAGTCTGTCTGTCAGTCTGTGGACAGCATAACTCAAAAACGAAAAGTCGGTTAAAAACCAAAGTTGGTATTTAAGTTTAATGTTTTTTAAGGATGTGACACGAAGATTTAGAAGAAAATTGCTTTACCCTAAACTACTCTTTACACGGAAAATGTTTCAAAAATTTTGGCTGAGATTTTTTGACATTATCTTGAATTTTCTAACTATAGCAAATGAAGTACTATTTACTCTGGAAGACTTTTGTATAAGTGATAAACCATAAGATATAGACCAAATCTCACTATACGAAAAACGTAGATCTTGCTAAAACACACAATTTATGTTCAATTTTTTTTTTGTAGAATGAACCATTTCGGAGATATTCCTTGTTAATTGTGTAAGTTTTGGAGAACATGCTTCTGTCAAATGGAACATTGCCATTCATTTTTTTTTTTTTTTTGCATGTTAACCGTGCAAAGAGAACGGAATTTGAAAGCTTTAAAAGATTGGCTATCGCTCAAAGCCTACTTTATTCCCATTTTCTCCTTGTACCTACAAGAAGATAAACAATAAGATAATGTCTGTAAATGTTTATCTCAACAAACACGAAGAGGGTATAGGAGTAAGAGTTTGTAAGAATGGTTAGTACAAGAGTAGAGAAAATCATGTGAGTGCAACACATCAGATCTTTTTTAGTACAGGCTTCATGCTCGCTGGACAGTTTTACCATTTTTCACGTATCTCTGGTTACTATTGTAGAAAGGTGCTACTTTGACTCTGATGAGGATAACCTACTGAGTGTAGCATAAACAGACGCCTTCAAGTCCATATTCCTGAAGAGCATTTTCATTCAATGTCTAGTAAAAGCAGTGAATATATAGTTTGATCACATAAAATAATATGAATTACACTCACATGGCCTCCTTTAACCACCATAATTTACTTATATACCTCCTCTGGAATTCACTGTTATAAAAGTTTTATTTCTTTGTCTACTCTAGGTTAACGGACATAAATGTTTCCCGAAATAGCTTCGTTACACATTTAAAGGCCTCGTCATAAAGCGACATCATTAGTTTCATTACATATTTGGTTGCAGGTGTAAAGGATAGAGGGAACAGAATCGATAGTCAGACTTTTAAAAGCGTAGCGCTATAACTTGGCCTTACAATTCCATAGTCTTTTCATTATATTGGGCGACACAATCGCAAATGCAACAGCACTTTAATAACGACAAAGTGTTGGAAACTTCAAAGCAATAACAATGGATATCTCGGAAATTACTGAAGGCATTAAAATGTTTGAAATAGATTGTAAAATTATTCAAAATTCTTTCTGGATGAAGATGGCCTTACAGGTTGTTCCCGAAATGTCAAGATGTGCCATTTATTTGTTATATAAGTATCTTAAATATACGGTATTCTAAACAAAATCAGCCAAGCCACTTTGAAAAAATAAAAGATGTCCAGACATTTTCCATGTAAAGGATAGCTAGGTATGGGGCATTTTGTTGTGGGCCTTAGTGTCACTTCTGTGGAACATACTGAACTTAAATATCAAGTTTTGTGTTTTTCCGACATTTGGTATTTGAGTTGCACTGTTTACACATACACGCACGCACACACACACACACACACACACACACACACACACACACACACACACACACACACACACACACACGCACATTAACACAAGAATCTTTTTCCTATTTTTTTTTATTCAGGTGACCTCAAATCAGGTTTATCCACCAGTGAGATGTAAGTTAACGGCGCCGTGGTCAAGCAGTTAGACTGTTCGCGTACCACCTAGGCGGCCCAGGTTCGATCCCAGGAACCCGCATGTGGTATTCGTGGTGGACGAAGCGGCGGCGTCTGGGCGATTTTTCTCCGGGTTTTCCGGTTTCCAAAAATTGCTCCATCATCACCTTTCCATTCATCGATTTCGCCTGCATTTCATATCATCTACCTCATTATCATACCTGGTGCTCGGCAGACCACCCGCTTCCGGGTCTTCACTCTGTCCGGTCCATATGTTCTTCTGTTCCCCAACAGGCATCTGACCCTAGGCACTGGCTTGTAATTCCTAGGAAGTGTAACTCATACATAAGGGGAGGCTAGTCAGGTAAAGAAGAATAAGATACGTGAGTTATAAACGAACTATTTGAGGGTCCAAAAGCAATATTTCACTTCCAGAATTAAATATTTAAAGGCATGAAGGAAAGACGACGGCTTTGGAAGAATTTTTCGCTATGGCCGTCATAAATAATTTGATAATGCAATTATTATAAAACTCTCAGATACCTTAAGGTCTCACTTAAATTACACAACTCGGAAAACAAAACATATTGGTGTATTATGTATATGCCGGCAACAACTGGTACAAATATTAGAGTAAATTATAAAAAGTTACATCATGTACCTTTAGAGCAAGGTCTAAACCTTTTATAGATGTACAGTAGAGTGCATGGAATCCTGTCTATATAGTGCACAGTGGTTTATGTTCAGGAAACACCAAACCCCCGATCTCCAATGTCATACTCCCCATTTTTCCTTCGCTCCTGAGTCAGAATTTGTGTTAAAAGTTAATGTTTAACTGGCAGACTTTGGACATCAAACCAGTACGAATGGACTCACCCAGGGACTGGTGTGGATCGTCGTTGCAAAGCATTCCTTCCAGTCACTCAGGTGAAATTTTCCTGCACTACTCCCATTTCCCCGTATACCTAGACCTGACCTTTGTTTATATGCTAATACGTGTGTATCAGACTTAAATACAAACCAATAAAACGTTTGTTCACCCAGGGCTTGCGAGAAACTCAGGAGATAAGGCGATTATGCTAACATGTAATAAAAAGTACAATAGGAAACCAAAAGTATGGGTACGTTTCGGCGCAGTCGACTGTCCGGGAACCTCGCCATGGTAGCTCAGTTACAAGAGCATGAGTCGCGGCCGAGGGATAGGATATTTTAAGTCTGATTCAACCAACTACATTATACTACAAAAGTAGAGCAACGCTTCAACGCTTGAATCATCTATAATTCAGTGCGGAGAACTATGTTTTACGTTTGTGAAGTTATCACTTAAATATTAATTAATAGGGCCCCACAGTAGGTAATAAATTTAACTCTTGAAACAATAAAAGCCCTTTGCCAGCTATGGACCTCAGCTATCTCATTGAAGGCATCAGTGCTGGTGAAGAGATAACCCGACGGGGTAGCGCTCTCACCCAGAGTAAATATCAGTAGCGTCATCGCAAGATAACAAGATTGTTCAGCAATATTTTACCCTCCCCACCTCTGAAACATTCTAACACTCTATCGAAAATTCCAGTGGCTATAAATGAGCGTACTCGAAAGTAAGAAAGGAAGTTAGTGAAAAGTACTGTCCCGCAAGTGAGTTTGTGAAGACTGTTGGACGTACGGAGACTGCTGCTACTGCAAGGTATTAGGGAGAACTTGTGTTCGACTCTACAGCAAATGGACTGGACGGAAGAATAGGCCGCTTTACGCATATTTCATTACGCAGCAATGTAGCAAGGAAAGTGAAGTAACAGAGAAAACTGAACAGTGACACAATATCCTTATCTATCTCGTATATGGTTGAGCATGTAATGTATCCACATATATCCACACTTTTACGGTTTATTTTGTAAGAATTTCCAAATCACCGGCAGCTAATTTTATTATACTGAATAAAGCAACAAATAAGTGACTGGTGTCCTACTGATTGCTTATATTCCTGGAGCGTCCAGTGCTAAATTGTTTTTGCTCCGAATATAGTCTATACATTAGCTTTAACTGTGTACTTTAAACACTGTATTGAACATTGGTTTTCTTGTTAATACAATTAATTATCCATAAATACTATAATGCTGCACTGAAAATTCTTTTTAAGGCAAAATGAAGATCTATATCGCTTCAATAGCTAAGAGATGACAGTAAACATCCGCAGATGTTTAAAACAGGTAGTCAATGTATTCGGAGATGCTAATATGAAACAGAAAAGGTGTCCTAAAATTAACAGATTACGAGATACTAACACTACGAAACCCGTATGGTAAACACCAGTGATGGGAAAATAGAGTAAAGATACAGCAAACGGACATGGGGCAGTCGGACACTTGCTAGGAAAATATAGAGTGATTTTCTTACCAACGTTGCATCGCTGCGTATTGAGAATATGTGCATACGTTAGAGTTGTGTTGACATATTATGGAAACGGTCTGCAATTATCGCAAAGCAAACGTGCAGTCCAGCAACAGAGAATAAACGTGTAAACAACGTTTGTCATTTAGTTACTTGAACTGTAAGATTCTATCCGTTGCACACAAGGTTTTTCTAGAAAACAAAGGCGTAAGAGAATGTTCTAAATCTAGATACAGGCATAGTGACATCAGGGATCGATCTATCGGTAACGAAGCTTACTACAGTAAGTGCCTCCACCCTGTCTGTCTTCGGATTTATTTTCTGTTTGACTGCACTGTCGGGCAGACGGACAAGGTTCAGGTGGGGCAAATGACAGCGCACTTTTCGTCTCGCAATTAATTCAATATAGCTTTTAAAACATTTATAAGTGTGAATCATGACTAAATAATGATGTGCATCATATTTATTGAAATAAAATTCAGTTCCTTGTTCATTTTCACTTTAAAATAGAGACCTGGTATTGAAAATTGGATTCTTGAACGTTAGAATCAAGCTCACTTGGAGAATTTTCAGGAGACAATCATAGTGCGAACACAACTCAAGATCATAGGTAAGCTTCTAAGCCCTCAACAAGCTTTGAATAGTTAAGTTCTTTTCCAACGTCCCTAGATATCAAAAGTAAACCACAAATCAAGAAGAAATCCACAAAATCTGATTTTATAACAAGCTGAGAAATGATTATAAATCATCTAAAAGCTTGAAATATGAATATTTTGTTGTACTGTATCACTTGTAATGATCAGGCACAGACATTTCTAAGCACTAAAACCAGAATGGAAGGATATAACTTACTGTTACTAGACCGTATGTGGGTTTTGGTTTGGTATATCATAGTTAACCAACCATCCCCATCCCTGGTATTATACTATACAGCGTTCTTGTGCTTGTAGATAACACTCAAGTCGATTTTTATGCCTGTCAGTGAACCTTGGCCACTGTTGTCTGCGTGCTTCCTAGTGAACATGGTTTGAGTGTTGATGATTGGAAGCCAACTGCTTAAGAACTCCTGCATCTAGTAATGACATTTTAAGTAGCTGCAAGCTTTGTTAAGTATACATCTTACCCATGGTCATCAAAATATTTTGATCTTAGTTATTCTAATATCATTGTTTCAATGTCTGCACTTGACATAGTACTAGTATTATTCCGGTAATACTTATTTATATCAGTTACGAAACTAATTAATTTGCACAAAGGCGCAAAATCAGAACAATTAGACACACGTACAACATTAGATGCTTAAATTAACTTAAATATTTGAAAAGCTACCGTGAATATTGCATTTAAAACAACGGCGTACACTTGTTGGCATCAGTTGAGGAGCCCTGAACACGTAACAATACATCAACGGTTATCTCCATCCAATATATAAAACGGCTCGGTATGGAAAGGCACTGGCCACGCCACCAGGACATATTAGAAAGGCTTCTCATTATTTCAAGGGTGAAAGATTAAACCTTGATTTTTCACGTACTTCCAGTTAATTTAAGCAGCTGATGTTTTGTGTGTATCTACCTGTGTTCGAAATTTGAGCTTAGCTTTCGATATGCACTCATGTACATTTCCCTTGTAAAATGTGTTAACATATATCTTTACGTGCTCCTTTCTGATTCAATGTGATTTTAGGCTGAGTTATAGTTTTTAGCCAAGTTTATTTATATGAAAACAGTATTCTATACAAACCACATACAAGACAAGAGAGAAGTTTTCCTAGGCAATTGAAAATGGGCAGGTCTAAAATTCACTAAAATATTATAGGCACATAACCTACGGCCCATAATTTAATGTGACGGTTTCAAGTAGTGCTTAGTTTTTAAATCTGGATAAAAACTGTGGTGACACATTGCAGTATTTACCATCAACTTCCCGGTTAAAACGTGCATGTAAAATAGCTTCCCTTTCTTCAGAGCTAGAATAAAGTTTTACTTGTCCAGGAACCCTTGTTGACAGGAAATTGCTATTTTATGACTCATAATACTTTATCAATAACTCAAAATTATTTTAAACACTGGTTAGCTTCCGTGGCGTTTCATAGTTACCTTTTTATACTTGAATAACGTATAAATTATTTCGTTTATCTCCCCAGCTTCTTATGAATCTATTATTATTTATCCAGATGCGTTTTAAGGTTAATCCTCCCCTTACCTCTTATAATTGTACTTTTGTACAGTCCCAGCTATTCCTAGTAATCCCTTGATATTCACGCCAAAGAGCGAGGCACATCGGTGGAACATAAAGACTTCCTTAACCCCCCCACCTCACGTATAGTCTTTCAAGTCCTGCAAATGCTACACAGGCCTTTGACCGTGGAAGAATCTTGGGTCGGAATGGTCGAGTAAGCTTTGGATAATTTCAGTAGGTGAAACTTCAAGCCATTGATCCTTCTCTTGTGTCTATTGTTTAATAACAAAGAGTGCCTTGCTTTCACAAAAGCCAGAAAGCCTTAACATATACCACGAAATAGAGATGAAGCTGGTTAGTATGGAGATTTTGCACTCCGAAGTCATCAAATTTAGTTTTTGGAAACTACATATAGTCTGCGACCATCGAGATAAATAATCTTTTTAGTTCTTAGTCGTAAAATATCTGTTCACTGATTTCTAATGTTAGCATTTTTCTCTCTTTATACAGTTAATTAGCACATCCTGTTAAGGAACTTGATTACAACACAAGCACAAAGGAAATGAAGAGCAAACTTCTTACATGAAGGCTATTAAAATATTTTGAGACTGGCATCGCATGCATATAGTAGCGTTATAAGAGGATTAGAGTTTCTTTTGTTTTGCTGTATCTTCTGGTTTCTTAGCTGTTCATTTGTTAGTTTAGTTGTTCTGCGATCATGGCTGTCTATCTGTATTGTTTGGAAAGAAATATCGACGACATTTGTCCTATTTTACACACATTTTTGTGTAGTAACAACGTTATTCTATCTTATAGCAATCTCATCGCAAAATTAAAGCCTTCTTCGCAAGTATATATTTTTTTCTTCAATGTGTTGGTATTCTAGTTCAAAGACTTTGTAAATTCTTTTTACCATCTTAGTAACTTATGAAATGAAATTAAGTATTTCATATCCCATGTTTGTCTAAATTAATAGAATTTTTCAGTAGTCAAGGGATTATCAAATTAGGTTGACGGGATTCTAAGAATACCCTACTTACACAGATAAATGTCCTAACTTTATAATATGAGTAAAGATGTGGATGTCATGAATTGCAAAAGATGCAGTTAAGGGTCAATACATGCAACAGTGTTCGGTCACGCATTCGTTCCGCTATTGCAGTACCGTTCAGGCATTCAGTATCCCTTGCCAAGTTGAGGATATGTAGAGAGCATAGCAACCGTTTCATACATTGTCCAGTCGCTTAACTTGACAAAAACGGAACTCTTTTCATGCTTGTTGACTGACATATTTCTTCTGCTGTTTGAGTACAGGCAATGTTATGCTTCAGGGGAAGCCAACTGGCACAAACAAAAATGTAGAAAAAAATGTTTTTAGTTTTGCAGATTATTTATCTTTATAGTGCTAGCATTTATTTTATATAGTTCTGTGCTTTAGTTTAAAATATTTTGAACTAGTTATTTTCGGGAAAAGACATAAAAATATTAAAACATATTTAAGCGAAATGGGACTTTTGTGGTATAGGCATATTTTCCCCTTTCTGTTTTGCTATTTAAATTAGAATATTTGGAATCTGTATAGAAGTTGGAATGTATGAGATGTTTGTTGAGCTATACATATATAGTACATATACAGGTGTCCCAGAATTAGACCAACAAACTTTAGGAGCTGATAGATAACATTATTTTAAACACCTTTTGCTAAGGAAAGCTTTTGCTGCGATGCTTCGTTCAAAACTAGACCGACGAACTTTTAAATCAGAGATATGGAAATGGGAGTGCGTTCCAAGATTTACTTTGAATAGTAAAGCTGTGATTAACTGTAAACAACGAGATGTTTGTGTTTCGTTTATGTATTCCGTGTTTGCTCCTTGGATTAAGATTGCCTGCCTTAGTAAGATAAATTCAATGTTAATTTGCACTGTTGATTTTGTCTTAAATACTTAAGCTGGGTGGGAGGCAGTAATCTATTACATTAACTTGTCTAGCACTTAAACGAAGCACCGCAGCAAAAAACTCTCCTTAACAAAAACCGTTTAAAATAATGTTATCTATCCGGTCCCAAAGTTTGTCGGTCTACTTTTGGGACACCCTACATAGTTTACTTTATATGCAGTTGTATCTCAACTAAGACTTTTCTCTGTAAATGCCCCATTTTATCTAGAACTGAACCTAGAACAGTGAAGTCTGGAAAAGGAATTTCTTATATAATTTAGCAATTTTTAATGCTTGTACGTTCATAAATTCATTAGAAGAGATTTTATTACTGAAAGATTGAATAAGCTTTTGATTATTTACTTTTTCTTTTATTCATTTTAATAGCACACACGCACTATCCTGTGAACGAGGGTAAAGGTAAGGCTAGCGGCGAAAGAAGAGGACTAGGGAGACACTTCACATGAATGGCTGGAAGGAATGCTTTGTAACGACATCCTACACTAGCATCTGTATGAATGTGTCTAGTTTTTATGTTTTTTATCTTCGTGCTCCATGTCTTTTTGTGTTAAACATTAACAAAGAACTGAACACTATTGTACAGCTATTATATCCCTGTGTCTATTTATTCTTAAGGCCTTATTTATGAAATAAATGTTTAATATGCTGTGACCAATAAACATTGAGAAAATCGGACAAAATATTCTAATTTAACATTAGTAACATAGGGTATCACCAGTCCCCTTAAATATTGGCACATTAATATGAGCTTTCAGTTTCTTTTGTATCCCCCACATGAATCAAGAAACCCGAAATACTCAAATTCTTGAAACCTGCTATTCAGATATACTGATTAGTAAGCATGGAACAATGAATAACACAGTAAATCTATATGTGCTGAATTAGTGAGTGAGAAATAAAGTTTATACGGAGAGAACGCACATGTGCAGGTGGATCTATCAGAATACTGGAACAAAAATAACAAAAGTCCAGTCCGATTACTTTTATTATCTTATTTTCTTCCTAAAGCACAGTGCTCTTTTATTGACGCTAACAGTCTACAGTCTTTCGTGAAATTACAACTCACAACTGTTTTCTTCCCCTAACCTTGTCTTATTGCTTTCTCTCGTTCTTTGTTTTCTCTGTCTCTCAAACAGCTGACTTTGACGATACAATCACTCAGCACTCATTAACCGCTTCGCTACCTACCTGTTTACGCGACCGTGCTCATGCAACTGATACACACACACACACACACACACACACACACACACACACACACACACACACACACACACACACACACAAGAAAACTAAAACGAACTGTTGACTAACCCGTCTCGTCATCTCACCTCCTTAAATAGAGGAGGTGACGTAACATCGGGCTTCGCCTTTCCGGAGCTTTTACAAATACGGCGGCCTCCGGACACAAATAATCTAGAAAGCCCTTTTGGTTCTGCCGCACTGATTGTTTCATGTGTTCGCAAGCGTGAGTTATATGGGGTAGCTTGACCCAATGGTCTTTTGTTGTGCGCCACGGTCGGCATTATAACACCAAAAGTACGTAACCGAGGTAACCCAATGTCTTTTACACATATTATGGCAGTCTTGGATCAGAATGTAGAGTTAACAAAACGGGTTGATATGTACAGTCGAATGCATGAAATTGTGACGATGCTTCTGGCTCCTTTTAGTGGTCTGTTTTGTTTAACGTTGGCAGAAAATCCTTATTATCTGCGTTCCACACCGGCCCTGGTTGAACCAATCTCAATTCATTTCATGTTCGAAACAGACGATTTAGCCTGTGGTGTAAGGTCAGGCCTTGGTGAGCACGAAAGAGGAATATGGAAACATTTCACCTGAGGGACTGGCAAGCATGCTTCCACACCGGCCCCCATGCATTGGTTTGATGTTAAAAGTCTGGCGCTCAAAAATTAACACAGGTCGTCAGGCTCAGAAGCAAAAGAAAGGGGAGGGGTAGAGGCGGTTTAGTACTTTGGCACCAACATAAACCACTCGTACTTTATTATGTTTGAAAAGGAATATACGTTTTAGTTTAACACCATTAATATGTGACTATCGATTGTATACAGTGTTATCGGCAGGGAGGATGGTATTGGAAAGATTTGAACCATGGACCTCCCATTCACAAGTCCATGTAATAAACGATCTCGGCCCCTGGTTCAGTTGTAGTTACCTCTTAAAGTTATTTCGGAACGTTGCACTTTATTCTACTTTATAAATCGCTGCTGTCAATTCCAGTTATATATTTTCAGTTCCAGGCACTTTTTAATGCACATATTCGTTGATCTCCAAAACATTCAAAGAATTCACTGATTAAAATCTAAATTTCATACTCTCTCAATGAGCAAGTTCGCGCTTTATTATAATACCTATACAAATCCCTAGATTGTCTCCCCTATAAAGAGGGTATATTTATCACCCACCAGCGGTGTCCTCCAGCGACAGCCAAGACCACGGAGGAGTGCAGGATGGGGGTAGTGGGGATCAGCGAGCCGACTCACCCGACCGCGAGGCAACTACTTGATATTTTTGGAATGCTACCTTTCCATCGGTATAGCTACTCGATTGGCATCACAAGGCTGAGTGCACCCCAGACCAAGAGGGGAAAAATCACCACGCCGATACCAGACATCGAACCCGCGCCCCCGTACTAGAAGCAGTCACGCTAACACTGAGTTACACTACGGGTTGGCCGAGGTTTAATACCCAGTTTTGAAATGCTTCTTATGTTTTAGAAAAAAAAGTACCTGGCATATATTTTCCGTGACTTCCAGATTCAACGCCCAAAAGTAACTTTTGTTAGAGCAAATATTATTAGTCGCTAAATAAAAGCTGTCACATACACGATCTCTATCTCATTAAAGGACCGAAATTTTAAAAGTCCTTCCTCTAAAGTACAGGGGAAATTAAAATAGAATAACACATTTATTTTTCAGTAGAACTGAAGCAGAAATATAAAACTAAGGATTTGGAAGAACCTTTTATTTATATTTGTTGAAAAGCAATAACCATATGAAATTTTACATACTGGTTAATTAAATAATAAATAATTATTTTTGAGTTTGAAAGGATATTATAGCTATTTCATTTCATTTCCTGTGTCATAAGGGAATAGAAGTGTGGCGCCATGTGCGACTCTGTTCAAACCCCGCGGCCGATCAACCTGACTGGTTTTCTTTCGCAGTTTTCGTAAGTTCCTAGGTGATTTCTGGATTGAATAATTTGATCTGTAGATTTTCCTTTCATCTCTTTCATTAGTACATTTCATTCCCTCCTTCGCCACCATGCCAAGCATTGGGCTGACCACCCATCGTGGATATACTATGATCAGCTTGCTTGCTCTTCGACAGTTTACTGACCCAAGGTATTGGCTTATATATCCTTCAAAGAGTAGGCCAATTCGTTGAAGAAGAAGAAGAAGAAGAAGAAGAAAAAGAAGAATAAGAAGCAGGAGGAGGATATATCTCTAGTGAAGTTATACCCATGATGAATGTATGCTTCAGTAATTACTATTAGAATGAGGCCCATCAGAGGCTTTTATCACAGTGCAGGAAATGAATGTAACTAGAGAAAGCAAATGTATGTGTTGCTGAAATGATAGTAGTCCTCTGTATGTGTTATCAGTCCCTCCCACAGACACTCCTGTATCACAATACATTTCCATTTGTATTCGACGGAAGCAGTACTCGTGTTAAACACTTGGCCTACTTGTTCTGAAAATCAAGCGGTACCGCCTTTTTCTGGTACGTTACTCAGCACAATATCTTATTAGGTTAAAGTACTAGGAGTATATTATTTCGGGCAGACAAATAACTGTTCTACTTGATCACTGTCATACGCCGGTAATGACCGCTGATTTGCTTTTCTAAAAGTGTGCACATGTCATTATATCATTCTTTTCAATGCCGTTTCTTCAGCTGCAGCATATGTAATTAACGATACTAGAAGACCCATGGGAAGAAATCATACAAATATTTCCGATGCAGTATGGAAGAGGAGACTAAAGCACAACAATGTAACTATTTCTGAATTTCAATTATTAGGGCATTAGCGTTTGCATATTTGACCATAAAACGCCACTGGTGTGGTTTCTGTTGATGAAGCGATGCATTTTTCACCAATACTCATGTAGAAAACTACAACATTTGATGTGTTTCTGTTTCCTTCTTCACGACGGAGGACAGTAACTGGAGCATAGCACCGCACATAGGCCATAGTGGGCCCGTTGTGCTTGCAACGTGACCCCTGGATCAAAGGGACGAAGGGAAGATCTGAAGAGTGACTAGATTCGGACGATGATGAGCGCTAGCACGGACGGACGGATGGATAGAGTTTAGGGGTCCGTCGACAGCTAGTTCATTTGGGCCCAGCACGGACGGGGTCGCTAACAATTCCAACATGACACCAATCCAGACACTAACTCGCTCCATCTTAGCCACCCACAAACTAGTATCCCGGGAATAGACGAGACAGCTCCCAGAAAGAAAGAGGAAAAGAAACAAAGGAACAAAGAAAGAAGGAAGGGGAGGCGGCAGCCCCCCCTCCCCTAGCGCCAGGGACAAATCTTTCCATAGCGTAAATGCTACCATCCTGCCGTAACTTACCAACCGCCGTCTCCTGGTCCTACAAACCTGAAACAGATGAGGTGAAGCATGTAACGGGTACCAAACCGGATCTCCCAAACGTGACCTCAAACATTACTGTAGAGCCATTTTGCTATATCTTTGTGAATGACTTGATATTTTTTTATTTGAATTTTTTTACAGTTTCAATAGCTTTCTTCCGCTGTAAAATTGGCGTGGAAAACTTCGTGACCACTTCATCAAAAAGCATATAAAGTATATTGCACATCTACATATTTACACTGGTGGTTCAGTTATCAGAAACTGCGAGAGAAAATACTCATTTCACTATGCTGTATACAGGTTTTGATTTCTATATATTTATGTGCGAATTGTTAAACATAGAACTAATACTTATGCAGATTCAAAAAAGCACCTGGATACAAGTCCTTTATAATTTTGCAGGCCTTTGAGCGCAATAAATACGTTTAAACACAGATATATTCATCCAAGGCTATAGTTCAAAAATTCCATGGCTATCCAATAATATAGTCAGTGTTGTAAGGCAAATCAAAAGTGATACTTTCACATGGGTATTAAAGGCAACTAATAAACAGACACTGCAGCCCGAGAAGCAACTATACAACAGCTCTAGGCCATCGTCTACGTACCACCCACCAAAATATTATTACAAAGGCCTGGAATTTGGGACTCGTGATGTTCAAATGGAGACTTTTAGTTATAGGTAAAGACACATACCATGGACAACCGGGTTAGAGCACCGCAAGAAGGTCGCCCGACCCTTTATACGTCTACTGAGGACCCTGGGAGAAAGGGATGAGGGAAGAGAACCGAAGGTGACTAGATCCGAATGAGGATAACCGCAAGTATGGAAGGCATCCCTAATGTTTCCAGTTCGAATGCATTCGACGCCGCCCGACTTCACCTAAGAGCCCCTAACCCCCAGCAGCTCCCCTCCACCGGTGGAGCCCACACGGAAGTGGGTTCTGACTGGGCAGTCCCAACTGACGCCATGGAAGGAACTTTACAGAACGCACATCCACCGCCCAGTCGTAACCCGCTAAACACGGCCGCCTGGTCCTACAACCCTGTAACAGAAGATAATGAAGGCAATGATGGGTACAAGGGACAGGAAAGTCAATGTAGAAGAACAACCACCTCAGCATTGGCCTATCAACCCGTAGAAATCACAAAAGACCAATGGGTCAGAGTGGACCGTCGCCGGTGATCGAACCCAGCACCTACCGAATACAAGTCGCACACTTTATACAGTGCTACCTCGCTCGGTGGCTTTTAGTTATAGTTATGCTTATGATAGTAATAAAGAGTTTGCTGACACAAATTAAGACATCCTAACTAACCCGCTTCTCAACAGTCTCTTCCGGGCAAAGGCTACCGCGCAGCCGCTGCGTCCCCATCCCTGCCCACTATAGTCGTCATGAAGGGATGCAATACTGGAGGGTAGGACGTGGTCTGCGCTCCGGTCCCTCCTGGCGGGTTAAGCGGTCTTCGCTACCAGGGTCTCCTCAAGTACTCACTCAGGTGGCCCCTTAGGGACCTAACGAGATTGAGTGCAACCCGGACTAGGTCTCCCAGCGGCAGAAATTCCCCACGCGGTACGGGAAATTGAACTCGGTCATGCGTTTGTTTTGTAGTGTTTAACGCCCACTTTACTACTACGGCACCGCAGGCGGTGACACTGATGATACATGGAATGAAGATGGAGCACCGGTGGAATGAGATGGCGGGGGAAACCGGAGTACCCGGAGAAAACCCGCCCTGACGCCGCTTCGTCCACCACGAATACCACATGCGGGTCCCTGGGATCGAACCCGGGCCACCTAGGTGGTAGGCGAGCGCGCTACCCGCTCAGCCACCACCTCGGGTCTCTCGCTTGGTAAGCAACAGTGCTACAGCCGGGTTAAGGAGACGACCAAGTTAAAATACTAGTATATTTAATGTTGTCAACTAGACCTTGTTTTCACAATTTCTTCAGACAAAGGTCAAGTATTCCCTCAAGCAACCCTTGAACAGGTAAAAGAGGATCTCGTAGAAGGACAGGTAGATAAATCTATCGCCGTAACTCTCTCCATATTGAAGCAATTAAGATTTGGTTGACAATAAAAAATACCAAAAATCAATTATGAAATACTGTGGGCACCTCAATTGTGAATTAAACTTCGATGTAATTCTTTTTGTTCAGTTCTTTCAGTGTGTTCTAGCGTTTATACAGCGGCGATGACATATAACGCAAACGCGGAACATTCTGACGAAACGGAGTTAAGTTTGGCAACGACGCAGTTGCACCGTTTTGGTTTTCGCGAAATGTCAGGTGGCTTGGACCGCACTATAGTGGTTTAGCTTGCACTCCCAATATGTAACTATTAAGACTGTGATTGATCAACAATGATTTACATACCCTAGAGAACAATATAGAAAAAGGAAAGAACAGCTATAAAAGAGCAGAAGTTGGCTACATCAATTATCAGAGATCGACTCCTCCAACGTAACAACAGTATGTCTCACAAAAGAGCAATTAGCATAATAGATCACAGATACAACGCAACTGTGCAACGCAACATACCCCTGGCTTAATTCTATATGTTTGATACGGACCAATATATAGAAATGTTATTTCATTAGTTACAAGTTAACTGCTCAGTCACTACGCTGCAACAATGACATAAAACAAAACGGCAATTCCACTGCAATGCGCACAAAATGTTTCTGGTACAGAGATATAACCAATAATTACAGTTTAAATAAATTATTGGAGAGATACTGAAGGAAATGCACCTGATAAGAAAACCATTAATCCACTAATCCTCTGTGAACAGTCCGGGATAGACCGGTCTGATGAAGAATAGGATTATCGGTTGTTTTTCCTTCAATGAGAATTCAATAACTGGTCGAGTATACCAAGACATATTGGAACTGTTCTAGTACCCTCAGGTAGCTAATATGCAACCTCATGTAATCTTTCTTTCAAAAAGATGTGGCCCCCCACGCACACACACACACACACCGGAGCCATGTTTTTCGGCATTCGCATACAGAAACCTTCCAAGATTGCTGGAGTGGACGTGGTGGACCGATTTGGCGGCAGTCACATTTGCCGGACATCACTCCACTTGAGTGTTTCTCTGGGGTTATGTAAAAGACTATACGTTTGCAACTTCAATGCAATTTTGTGCACATTGCTGCAGAGTCACCATTTGTTTTATGTCATTGTTGCAACGTAGCGAGAGAATAGGTAGCCTCCAACTAATGAAATTAAATGAACATACAACTTTTTTCCTTTCTTTTTGTACCACTTTCATTTCATAATTTCGCATACTTTCTTAGCAATGATTAATTAAAATCCAGGAGGAATGAAGGAGACACTGTATTTCAGCCCGACAAAAAGATCTATCGTAGCCTTATCCTGAGCTTAGAAATGACACAGTGTAACTAACAAGAGGCATGTTGCCATACATGTGACGGAATATTTAAATAATTTGGCGCTGATTAATTTAACAAGGGGTGATAATATGAGATAGGTAAACACCTAGTTAGAAGAAGGTGAACTGTCCATACACACAAAGTTAACGAAAGACACCCTATCGACTTAAAAAATTCCTGTAACGGATTATTAAGCGCATCCAAAGCCATTAACATCAACTGGAGTATGTCAACTAATCAGGTCACCTGAGTGAGAAAGAAGTGTTCCCATGAGCTTCGATTATATGCAGCCCTAAGATACCAATAGAAAAACATAAGGACAGCTCCATATATTTGTAGCTATGGTCAGTTTACGTATTGGAAAAGCTGGTGCCTAGATATTTATTCACAGCAGAAAATCATCACTGGATCACCATTAGTAGAGAGTTTTGTAACTACCAACAAGCTGGCGTAGGAGCAATGTAAATACATGTTTCTCGTGCTGGGGCCTGTTTTAGACCATTCTTCACAAAGTCTTTATCTGCTTTGTTTCCCTCAGACCATTAGGTTGAATACTGAGTAATTTCTGTGCATCCATTTCATGCTTTCATTCGCCGTTCACTGTAATATCTTCATTAGGTACGCCTTTAAAGTGAAAACGAAAACATGAGAAAGTACTGCAAGTGTAACTCTATTTAAATTGTCATCGCAATGCTCGTTGGACTTGGAGTTCCAAATAACTAAGGAACGCTATATAACCCAATAAATTGCTCTATGGATTCTTTGTTCACAAACAATGGACATAATAGCACATACACTTGTATCGTGTGTGTATGGCTAGAAGTGTCGTCCAAAGACCGCCAGTAAAGTGAGTGAAAATCGGCATGTGGCGACACTAATTGCGTATTCACCATAGGATATAGCTATACAACAAAAGGGACACCTCGCGCACTGCGAACTTCGAGAGATATAGATATTAAGGCAACCGCCTCTCAGAGGGAAGTCTGAAGTGAAAGAACCATACAGGGGGCTGCGACTTGCAGGCAGAAAGGTCACAGAGACACGTGGGTCCCTAACGGTTGCTCCCTAGAAGGCCCTTGCCACTCCTGTAGCTGCCCAGAGAGGGCGATGAACGACCCATTCAACTTGGCAGTCCTATAGTGCTCACGGGGTGTACTCTTTCCCTAGAGGAAGCATACGCACCAACTGTTGGGCTTCGCCTCACTCTACGAAACCTAGAGGTACACCTGAAACTTAAGAGATAAACTGTATGAAAGGGGAGTGAGGGAAAGGATATCGTGACAGTGGAGAAATTATCCCAATCATTCGCCTACCGAGCAGGGAAAACCACGAAAAACGCATGGTCGGACTGGGCGGTCGAGGACAGTCGAACCCGGGACCTCCCAAATATGAGTCTCGTAGGTTACCTTGGAACCATCTCGCTTGTATTCAGCATACTCATGAACAGTAAGTTCTGATCTGTAAATTGCGATCCATGACAATGTAACATCGAGGAGAAAGAACTAAACATACGCATGACCAGTAAATGTAGCAATAAAATAGGCCCTTTGAATACCAAAGAATTAACTCTGAGGTCATAACCCCAACAGCGCCAAGGTGTGTCTAATATATGTGCCTGGCATAGCATTAAACAATGTCGTACGTGTTTCATTCGTGCAAAATATGAACATGATTGTATTATATGTTTAGTTCAACAAATCTGAAATATACGCCCTAAGATATTTGTCATAGCAGCAATGTCTCAGTGGGTAGGTTAGTGGATGTCACAACATCCAAGGAAATGCCTATACCCTCATATTCAAAGGTATTAGAGTGGTTAGGAACACTAGCATGTACTACATAATCTGCCACAGACTAGTGCTGTCTATCACTTGATTAACGCGGTGTATTTAAAATCGATGTTAGTTTTCTTTGCTTGTGGTATCGTTTTTAAGGCAACCCACCGGTGAAAATATTAAAATACGCAATTTTTTACTGTCAATTTCACGTTTTGTGTGATAATTGCAATATGCTCTACACCTTAAATACCAAATTTGGAACTTCTAAGGTGAAACCATTATTGCGAAGTTATTTAATAACATTTTTAGATTACAATTTTGCAGTTTTTCAAAACGTTGCCCTCGATGGGCGATTACAGATTTGTAGTTCAAAATGTAATTTCTACACCAGTAAACCCGTACAAATCTGACTTGGGCTTGTTTTGGGAAATGTTTACTGACTGTACAGTTTCAAGGCGTTTTCCTCCCCTTTTTGCATTAAGTATTTGTTATATAATGTACAATAAATATGTGTTACACAGAACGCACAAGTACGTTTCTATGTTGAACTACTCTCCACCAATGGAGAACATTTCAGGAAAATTGGTTAAAATTTGTATAACCTGGAGCAGCATAAAACATTTATATGTTACATTCACATTAATTTCTCCACCCTCTATCTTTATTGGTATGTATACAAAATATTCCCGCGAAAATTTATTTTATGTACTTGATTTTAATCGAGACAAAACTTTAAGAAATGGCAATATTACACATTTCGTTATAGATACAAAGGAGTTAGTGATAGTCAAATAATTAAGAACCGCACGCTAAATAGTGACCTTAAAACCCCAGTGCTTCCACGTAATCGCGAGAAACAACTGAATATCGAAAGGACTTTAAAGGAATAACAAAGTATTGAACAATTAGAATCATTAACAATGGGTATCTTGGAAACAGATTTTGGAACATCGCTCAATATTTACAAGTTATAGAAAGTTATACAAACTTATTTTTGAACGAAGAACCCTTCACAGACTATTCACAGAAAATTTAATACAATTTAATTATTTGTGATATAGATATATTTTAAACAAAATCGTTAGAACCATTCTGAAATTTTGAAATATCTTCCATGGGATGTGTAGTTTAATGTGAAGTTATTCTTATGAAAGTCTTCCTGTTGCATCTTTGGGAAATACTGAACATAAATACGCAGTTGGTATTTCACCGACTTTTCATTTTTGAGTTACCTACCCTGCTCACACACTAACACTGACACCAAATCACGCACGCACATATAGGACGTTTTTATAAAAATGCCTTTTATGGACTGAGAGGTTATTTATTTAATATAGGTAAGGAGTAGAAGAAGTAAAAATGTATTGGAGAAGAACGCATTTGAAAACTGGAGTATCAAACAAAATACATGCATACATACATATAAGTTTCTGGACTGATTCGTAAATATTACTGTTATTGGAATGTTAAAAGAAGAATATGAAAGTGGAAAGCACAAACAAAATATACCACTGAAAATCTAAAAATCGACCTTATGACTACTTGTGGATAATATTTCATCAAAATCTTGTTCAATTCCAGACATTTATCTCCTGTGGACAGAGTTCTACAAGATGTTTTTCAGAATTAATTTAGCTTCTGCCTGATTAGCATGCACCTGTGACTGACTGCATGGGACCATGTCGGTTGTCACGGAAACGAAATAAACAGTGCCTTTATAGTAAGAACCACGTGCTTCTTCCAATGTAAGCTCTGTACTGACAGCTAGTTCTTACGTAAAATGACAAGTGACAAGCATCAAAACAAAGCTGTTTCTGCGTGGGCGAACAACTTTGTTTTCACCTCTGTTACTAATAGTGTCTATTATACAATAACACAGCTAATCTCTTATGATATCATGCACAGAGGAGTGTTGTATGTAGATGACCTCAAAAAACAGTTAACCGATTTTGATATTTTACTGCTGAAAACTCCTATTCTTTCTGATCCATATGGAACATAAACATTTCCTAGTTTCAATCCATAAATTACTAAAATATTAAAACGACTTTACAAACCCCATGTAACAGAATAGAACAAATTGACGTTACTAAAGAACATACTCGCAAAGAAGGCTTTGACTTTCTGTTTAAATTGTCATGAAATGGAAAACAGGTGTTATTACTTATCAGAGGATGCATGTAAAACAATACAAGTGCCAAATAATATATATATATATATGTAGTTGGTCACGATTTAGCTAAGAAAACAGAATATATAACAAAATAAACTATAATCCAGTCTACGATACCCATGCGTTACCAATGCCAAATATTTTAACACCTTCCATGTAAAACTTTTATTTTTATTTATTTTGCACTGATGTAATCAGGTACGTTAGCAGAGCATGCTAAAGAGAGCAAATTCCTAACATTAAAAATCCACGAATTGATATTATATAATTAAAAACTGAAGGATTATTTTTCTCGATGGTCGCAGACCATGCATCCATCCAAAGAGCTAAACTTGATGGCCTTGGGGAGAGGAATCTTCATATCTAACAACTTCACCTCTATTTCGTTGTATACGTTAAGGGCTTCTGCATTACGTGAAAACTACATACCTTTTGTTGTTAAATCACCACGTGATCAAAGAGAAGGTACAAAAGTTTAACATGAACTACTGCAATTCCATTCTAACCGATGATTGCTCCACCACCAAAGGATACTTATAGGCTGTATTGTACAGCATTTCAAGAACTTGGAAGCCTGTTGGAGGAATTTAACCCTTCGTTAGTCACGTATGTAACTGTGAGATACATTGCCTAACTTTTCCTCAATATCCTTACAACAAATAAAACTATGTACTTACCTTCGCCGGACATCTTATATCCTACCTTTGGTTTTCTTTTACCAAAGTTCCAACTTGACCGCTATATTACTGACTTAGCAATAGAGACAGACACGAGCACATGTATCTTTTTTGCCTGGTAGATACACCGCACTATCTCACGTAGCACATTGTCGCTGCTATGTAATAAACGGGATTATTGTGATAGCTCGCTTTGCTTGTATCATTTTTTGTGGTGAACTTAAGTAAGCCTGTAGTTTTTGTTGCAAATGAGTAAAGATTCATATAGATAGAAAAGAAACTGGAGGATTTACCTCTACGTGCTTTGGATGAGAACAATACCGAACTGCCTGTTAGAAAACATTGGGTAGTATTCTGATTACGAAGAAAATAATTGAATAAAATGTATGATTTTAAGGCACAAACGATGGTTATAAAGAAAAAGGTTTAAAATTCGCTCATATAATTACAAGTACGAAATACAGCAGGGTAATAATGATGATACATATGAAAAAGAACATGGATAATAGTGTCTGTCCATGGAAACTAGGCTGGAAGTGACATTTATGCTTATTAATTGAATAAAATCTTACGTCAGTTATTATAATGCATACCATCCTTTATATTACACATGTTACGTAATGTTTATTTTTATTTTAAGCACTAAGTGCAATGTAATTTATGACCAGTTTATATATGAAGGTATAAGGCATACTTAGGGTCGTAGAAATAAACAAATTAAGCTACATTAATAATAAATTATAATTCAACCGCCAGAAAGATCGTCTGTATCTCACAGATACAACAGATACACGAAAGACCATGCCCCCAAATCCGATACTTCACTTCATTTTGCATGAATAGGGGATTTTTATCCGTTATTAGAAAAAGTGGAGACTACGAAATTACAATAATAAACGTTAAAGACAAAGTTTAACCATAAAGATCTATATAGATCACTGGGCAATAATTTCATAAAAATATGGTGTGAGGTGAATGAAATTAATTAATTAAATAAATTCGTCATTCGAGTTTAGAAAGCTAACTGTATAATGTTGTGGAACTTGCTAGTTGCAATATAAAAGCGTAAAATGAAATACACATTACCATTGCTGGTGACAGAGACTATGGTATGATTCAGACTTCCCAGAACACCACACCAAGAGCCTTACACAACTAACAAATCTCACAAAATGGAAGAATACTCTTCTCTTAGATGAAATTAAGACAGGGCAAACCGCGCGTGCTAATGGTAGAAATTATTGCGTGCATCAACTGAAACGAGTATCTAGGTAACATCATTCAGAATTGAAGCAATTAAATTAATTAGCCGTTTTATTTCTATAAAAGCGTGGTGCAGAATGTGCCTTCTAAGCTTGGCTGACCAGACTGGCCGCAACAAGTTCATGTCCTTGTTTAACCGTTACGTGTAAGTATTATGTGTCTTTGTTGCACCAACTGCCGCTCTGGATGGAACATATGGCGGCATATCTAACGCACATGTTGCGAAGTTGATCGGCGGATCCGAAGGCTTCGACGATATCGTAATACGTATAATGCCGAGAAGCGGTATTTATTTCCTCAACAGTTACAGGTGTACCCATTACAGTGTACTGCGGCATTTCTACTTCAAATTTAATTGTGTTGTTTTATATAATTACCAGGACCTGGATTCTGATAACGTCATCTTCTAATTGTTGCATCGTAGGCATTGCTAACGTGGACATAAACCTTGTCCATGAGTGCCAATTTGTGAAAATGCATATTTTAGCTCATTTTTGGATCATTGTAGGGCATTTTTTCACTTCCGTCATTAATTTGTGGCATTTTTGTTGCTGTTTGATGGTTTGTTTAGTCATTTTCTTACTTTTACATTGATTATATATGAGAAAGAGGGGTAGAGGTGAGAAGGGAGGAGGGAGAGAGAGTTTACATAATTAGCATTTTACATCAGAATACATTCTCACTGTCCCACTGAGAAATAAGAGTAACTTTGTACCAGCACTCTTGGGAAAAAGCCACATTCATGTTAAGTGGTTAGTCTATAAAGGGTTACTTGGTTGCTGGAAGGTAAGAAAAACAGATGTCTTTACAATTAGGAATTTGTATCACAAGCTAAGGATGAAACAGGCTATTTTTCCCTGTTTTTCGTTACGAGTACATACAGCCAGGTTGCTATTGTCCTTGTGTACTATCATAGGCTGCCAAGTCTTCTTCATTCCCAATTAATTCTGTATAATGTGAAACCTAGAAAAGGTTATGCTACAGTTTCATTAACCTGCTTTCTTTCTTTTCTTTTTAAATTACTCATACGAGAATATGAATCAAATATACTATGTTAATAATTTTCTGAATGTTCTCATTAGTTCTTCGCCTATTTCTTCTACTAGTATGCCTACTAGTTATACCCATGTATAAAATAATTTATAAATGTCTGTACACTCAATTTAATACAGTAGATACATCCCAGTTTTTCGTCACTTTTTAATGATTTCTATCCAATTTATTCACCTTGTTGATCATTTTATTTTCTTTACTGCTTACACATAGTGAGGAAGTATTGTGTTCTATGCAAAAATTCCATCCAATATTTCGAAGGAAATACCAATTTTGAGACTACCTGAACCCAAAAAAGGCATTTTATAAATAGGTCCATGCGTAAACCTGTCTGTCTTTGCAGAGCATAAGTCAAATACGAAAAGTCGGTTAAGTAGCAAACTTGGTATTTAAGTTTAATATTTTCCAAGGATACAATAAGACTTCTATGAAAAGTCCTCCAACTAAAACTAAGCTTTACAAGGAAAAATGTTATTTTTTATTTTCTCAAACATGATTCAAAAGATTTAGGTTAAAATACCACATGTTTAATATGTTTACATGGCAAATGAAATGTATATCTTAAATATCTGGTAGTAGCTTGTGAATCCCTTTTTCATAAACTGTAAACGTAAGAGGGACAAAATTTTCCCATATTCAAAATGTAGAACTCGCTAAAGCACAGGGTTTATGTCAAATAGTTGTTTTTTTATGGAAATTTGTTATTCCATTCGCTCTCTTTCCTACTCTCTCGTGGTGATGTTGGCGGCGGTGGTGGTGGCGGTGGTGGTGATGGCGGTGGTGGTGGTGGTGGTTGTGGTGGTGGCGGTGGTGGTGGTGATGGCGGTGGTGGTGGTGGTGGTGATGGTGGTGGTGGTGGTGATGGCGGTGGTGGTGATGGTGGTGGTGGTGGTGGTGGTGATGGTGGTGGTGGTGATGGCGGTGGTGGTGATGGTGGTGATGTTGGCGGCGGTGGTGGTGATGGCGGTGGTGGTGATGGCGGTGGTGGTGGTGGTGGTGGTGATGGTGGTGGTGGTGGTGGTGGTAGTGGTGGTGGTGGCGGCGGCGGTGGTAGTGGTGGTGGTAGTGGCGGCGGGGGCGGTGGTGGTGGTGGTAGCGACGGTGGTGGTGTTGGTGGTGATATTTAACGTGATATACATAGGCAGAATGCCACTTCAACAAGAATATAAATTGTGTAAAACAAAACTAATGATTTGTTTGGAACGTTATGCAGTGAGAAACTCTGGTGGTAATTTCAGAATACTTTAAAAATCATAAACAAAATAATTGTACTCTGCGAAATAACTATACTGAACAACTCCGTTTCTTCAGAAAATACCATGTGTGCTGGAAGTCAGCGAAATTTGGGAGCGAAGTCAACCTACCCCCTTATCTAACAGCAAAACCGGGAGAAGGTCGCCAATCACAGGAAGTTCTGTCGTATGTCTGCCTATCACTCTGATTTTTGAAGATGGCTCAGGAGCTTAAGCTGGATACTGAAAATTGGGAACTCCTCGGTTAGAAAACAAAGGAACAACCATATTTTTCTAAAAAAACAAATATTAGAAAGTTATTCTAAAATCAAACGGAAGCAATAGAATTTACAGTAGCTATCACAAAATACTTTTTTGTGATGCTGTACAGAAGTAATACCCAGGTTTACTTTCACTTCTAAGAGTAATTCGAAAATATTTGATTCGTAAATGTTTTGTAGTTTGTTTAGCTCTGAGACGCGTTTACTGTTAACAAAACAGCATTGTTGTTGAATGTGAGATTATATTTGTTGGATTGTCAGATTTATATGTAGTAGTTTGTGCCAGATTCGGAGAAAGTAAACCAGAACATGGATAAAGAGTTAATTAGTGGACACTGCTCGAAAAGCTCAAAGAAGAAATCAGTTCTAGTTAAATAACTTCATTGTGCCAGAAGCCGCTACTTCTAATGCTAAGCATCCAACACTGGATGGCCCTGTACAAAGCCCCTAAACAAGCAATATTAGTGCAGCATAAGGTATTTATCATACCTATTACCTGTACCTATATTGGAGAGAAAGTCACCCCAATACCACACATTTGTCATGAAACTCTTTCATACGGTTAGGTGAAGTCTTGGCTGTTGATCCGTCATTTTAACACCAAGTATGGTGGAATAAGCCCATCTACAGGATCTGATTATAAGTTTTGAGTACTTGAGTATCAGTACCAATAGTATATATTTGTTGAAGTTTGTATATTGTGTATATGTTCACTTTAAGATATTTCATAAAACGATCAAATGATCAGGAATAATTTGAATAGTTCATTTCTCCAATAAATGCATAATTATATATTACTACGTATAAAAACTGAGCTTTCTTCTTCTTCTTCTTCTTCTTCTTCTTCTTCTTCTTCTTCTTCTTCTTCTTATTATTATTATTATTATTATTATTATTATTATTATTATTATTATTATTATTATTATTATTATTATTATTATTATTATTATTATTATTATTATTATTATTATTATTATTATTATTATTATTATTATTATTATTATTATTATTATTATTATTATTATTATTATCTATAATAATTATAGAGGTACACATGATGAAGTTGATCTTTGTACTATAAAAGTCACGTATTTGCCTCGTAACATTTTCCTACTGGTACATCTAAGGCCCTGCTATGAATATCAATGTACGTCACTGGGAAGAAGTGACCCCTGCTCTAGAAGTTTCCCTGGAATCTGTCTTGTAAAGCTAAGGTTAAATTGGCAGTAATTTACTTCTTTAATCTGCAGTACTATACTGCATATTTTCTGTAGTAGGTACAAGAGGTTGGCTACATTTACTCCTTTGACCAAGGTCCCAGCTCCACTGCAGTACCAGGCAGCGTACAATGTGAAGTGAATGTGCTTTGCAAAACGATTATCACTTATTCCTGGTTATTGCCATACCATAAAAAATGTCATGTGAAAACTGAAATTACTTTTTCTACCCACTCTTGTACCAAATATTCTTAAAAATGCTAGTTCTTTTATCTACTTTTTAATCAAGATCGACATTTGTAGAAATCGCTTTATTGCACATTTTCCTGTACGCAGAATGGCAGATTGGGAATACAGTAGGTTTAAGCGATAGTCAAATCTTTTAATACTGAATGGATGATGGTTTTGTAATCCCGTTCTATTTGGATGGCCAAAAATGGGGGAAAAAACAAAAAACCCCAAAACAAATTACTTCCCATTTGAGAAAGATAGGTAGGTATAAGTATTGGAAATTTCAAACGAATAACAAGGAAAATAATTCAGAGGTATTCCAAAAAATACATGTACATTTCATTTGGTGAAACTATCTTGAATGTGTGGTAATTTAATTAACACCATTAGAGCCATTTTTGAGAAAATTAAAGTATATGAAAATGTTTCCATGGAAAGGGTAGTTTAGGATAGGGGGATTTTTTCTCAAACACCCTCGTGTCATATCCTAGGAAGAGGCTGAGCTTAAAAGTCAAGTTTAGTATTTAACTGTTTTTCGTTTTTTTAGTTATGCTGTTCACAGACACACACAAATACACACACGCGCGCGCGCACACACACACACACACACACACACACACACACACACACACCACTTGTTCCGCATAAGCTTTTTCTTTAGGGAGGGGTTTCAGGTGTTTAAAAACGTATAATTCTGGTGAAATCTTAGTACAGAACTTTTTAGTAGAATAAAATAAATATTTTCTCTACTTATTACTATAAGTGCGTAGTAGAGAAAGTAAGAATAACAAAATTATGACGGGAGGCCCACCGACCAAGCGGCCCTCTAATGTCAATGGTGAGTACTCTTTCCTTTGAGCAAGCGTCCGCTTCATATGTTCGGCACCGCCAAACCCCACGAAACCTAGAACCACATCTAAAAGATGAGAAGGAAATAGAATGACAAGGAAATGAATAAAAAATATAGTGTGAGGTGAAAAGCAGGCCACCATTCGCCCACCAACCAGGCATAACCACGAAAGATCAAGGTTAGAGTGGGCCGTCAACGGAAATCGAACCTGTGACCTGCCGAATGCGAGCCTCACACATTGCCGCTGAGCCATCTCGCTCGGTTTAAGGCACCTAAATGTATACAAAGATTAACAGCGCATTTCTTATTTAAATGAGCCTGAAAATGTTAGTCTTGTTGATACGAGATTAATTTTCAGTATCTAGACAGATATTTTAATTTTTTAGCTCTGTTAACATTTTATTAACGAAAATAAGGCTTGTATCTCTCCTAGTTACAGTTTTAATAAAATACAATAAACATTTCAGGCTCCTAGTATGAAAATTTCAATATTCTATACTATTTGAACGTAAGTATACTCAGTAATATATATCTGTATGTGCGTGTGTGTGTGTGTGTGTGTGTGTGTGTGTGTGTGTGTGTGTGTGTGTGTGTGTGTGTGTGTGTGCGCGCGCGCGTGTGCGTGTTTTGAAACCATGTAATTAAATGTATACTCATTTAAATGTGATATAATTAAACGTACCTCCAAAAGTGGAATAGTCTCAAATTTGGCCAATATATAGTAGATATAAAGCTCGAAATGACTACTCTATAGAGTAATAAAGGGAGTTATCTTGAAGAAATAACCAACATTTCCCTATGACTCAGCTGGTGCGTGTTTGGGCAGTCTGCCTGCATTCCAGACAGGCAAGTGGGCAGGTTAAAGCGTAATATTTGTACAACCTCCTGTAAATAGACGGTACACCGGCACATAATAACCCTTTGGTACAGACGTCCACGAAAAAAATCTACTGAACGTTAATCGATAGAGTAAAGTACTTTATTACTGTTTATTTACCCGCCAGAGCGAGACAAAGATTACAGGACCTGTCTGGACCCGCGCAGCTTTATGTAAACAAAGCAAAGCATAATCTCCTACAAGGCTCACTCAGGTAATTCGTGGTTCTTCTCCTGTGGTCTGTCTTTTGCGTTACTATTCAAACGTACCAAGAAGATATAGGTAACACGGTTTGGAACGGTATATACAAATAAATATTGGTTTGTGAACAATTATGGGGATGATAATGATAATAACCCAACTAACTAAACCCCAGCGCAACAGCCCATGAGGGGTCAAGGCTTACCCTGAACAGAAAGAAGCCTTTTTAGGAAAGCATTTGTCATGTATTAGTGAACAGACTAGGAAAAACAAAAGAAAAATCCTAAGAATACTCGCAGTCGTTCCAATAAATAAGCACAGCTATAGTTAAAAAGTTACAAATAAGCTCCAAACTTGCACTAATCCTAATGTAATCCAGCTAATTACTTTATAAGAATTTATTTCACTGCCGTTTTGCACACTGAATTCCAGTTTTCTTTTCGAAGTTCAAAAGCTTTACTATCCGGTATAACAAATTGCTTGCTTATCCCCTGTTCCAGTATGTATCTTTACTTTTCCTAACAATTTTGCATCATTCATCTTCATTTCACGTTGTCATTTATGTATTTTAATTTGTTCTTCATTCACTGTGCCACCTTCGGTTCTCTTTCTGTTCATGCTTTTCCATTTTGTTTTCCTTTTTCCCTCCCGCTTCTACAGCAATTTTTGTTTTGTTTCGATCCCGGCTTCTAATTATGTTTACCTTCCCTTTAACTCATTGTTTCTTAAGCCAAAGATGTTCATGTAGTTTTCCAGTTGGTTTTAGTGCTCATTAATATTCATACGTGTAGCTTCTTAGTTATCAGCATTCCTTTGAAGGATTTCCTTATATTTTATTTTCACTTCATTCTGAAGCGTTTTACTTTCTCTGCCACGTACCCAGTAGATAGAGTAGGTATTTTATTCCACTCAAAGGTTCAATATCGATATTTCAACGGAAACAACCGTTTTGAGACTCCCTGAATTGCAAGAAACACATTTTTAGAAAAAGGTTTGTGTGTGGTTCTGAATAATATAGCTCAACAACAAAAAGTCGGCGAACTACCAAACCTGAGATTTAAGCTTTCCATTTGCAAAGGATGCAACAAAAGGTTTACAAGAAAATCCCCCGCCCCGCGCCAAACAGCCCTTTACATGGAATCTTTTTCGAATATTTTTTATTCTCAAAATTGCTTTAATAATTTTAATTAAATGTGTTTAAGATATTTTATGACATGAAATATAGATCCTCAATTTTTTGGAAATAGCCCCTGTGTTCCTCTTCATTCTACGTGGCTTTTACATGACTGGTAAACCGTAATAGATAGACAAAATCTTACTTAACGGAAAACGTAGATCTCTCTAAAGCACACAATTCATAGTTAACCATTTCCGAGATACTTGAGAATACCAGAAGAGTAGAATCATAAGGCGGAGTAAGCGAGGTGGAAAAGCTGAAAGAAAATCAGGAGAAAAAAGAAGAATTATTTGGAAACATGAGAAACGAGATAGGAGCAATTGTATGGAGCTGGGGAGTTGTATTCTTATGGTAAAACTAAAGCAATTCATGATGTAGATTATTAAGGTCTCGTGTGACAGAAAGTAAGAGATCAATGTGTATGTGTTTTTAATGACCAAAGATACTGGTGCATCTACAAGGGAAGAGCTCGGACTTAGTGCTAGCGCAAATTTACGTGCCACACAGTGGCATAACTAATTAAGAAGAGGGGGAAAGCTATTAGAAGATAGAGGATATAACGAAGAACAGGAAAGGAGCACGACCATTACTACTGGTTTTATGGAAAGCACTATTTATTCGCAGAAATATAAAATGGATTAAGGACTTTAAAATATAGAAAGGGACAGAGAAATGAGAGACGCGAATCTTTAGTGAACTTCTGCAAAAGGAACTCACTAGGTGTTGAAAATATATGGTTATTCAATGGGAACTGTGATGGATTTCAGCTTCATGGTTATTAAGGCTGCATGTAACAAACAAGTTCACCATATGGTTATTAATGTTTTGCACACACTTGGTGTAGGACAAGGTTAAAAATGTAGAGTCAGACTGAAAACGCAGAATTTGTTTGCATCTCCGCTGCTCAGACAAAGGAATATATCAAAATGGTTCCTTCTTCGTTGTACAAGCCGCGGCTACTTTGAATACCAGAATTATGCCATTATTATAGGAAATACATCGTTGCTATTATTGGCATGCGAGTCACAAGGAGTCAATTATGCACGTTGTCTCAATGATTCCATGACAATTTGCGGAGGGGGGCCTCGCACTTCGACCGAATGGCGATCTTTCGTGCCTATGCCCCAAACGGGGCACCCCCAAGGGGAATGAATGCGATGAATGGATACGAAGGTCAGCGGAACGTTACCTCGATAAATCAGTGGACAGGGCCCCTACATTTTCTCAGTACCCAGGTGGAGGCTGGCTTATCCCGGTTCCTCTCCCACCTCTTCGGGTTCGCACTCCCAAAGGGAGCACGGGGCATGGAAACTGGCTCCCCTTCTCCCTCGGGCTTGTAGCATCCCTTGGAGGGAGAGGGGCGAAAACCAGTAGGCTTGCCTTCCAATCCGGGGAATGAGAGCGTATTTGTTCCCTCTACCGCGCTGCTGCCGCGACACTCGCCAAAGCCTCCGACTCTGTAATAAGCTGTTTATAACGGTAGGGTTGTAATAATGCATTTAGCACTTAATTTCGCAGGTCTAAAATCACTTATTTCGTTTATGCACAGCATTGCTTTCCTTTTCAGTAGAACCGTAAACTAGGTCTTTGCTGCTACATACTTTTCTCACCTAGCGCTCGCGTGAAGCTGATTCGGCCAAGCCAACTTATGCTGCATGATTCCCACGCGATTTGAATCTGCACGCTTATATTATTTGTCTCGCTTAAGTTTGCCAATATGCAACTCTGCTAAATGTTCACGTGTCTTCTGTCGACTTCTGCGGTGTACCGCGGAACAAGAAGGGTGTTTAAGATGGCACACCTCAGTCCTGCATGCCCTGAAAGCCAGTGATGTCAATATTATGTATATCTAACGAGTTTACCAGCAAATTAAGACAATAGAAGTTATATGTTTATATATCGAACATATAGCTCTACAGTAACGTGTTATGATGGCATTAGGGAGATCCCGGGTTCGATTCCCACCAGACCAGCCGCAATGACCATGGATCCTTTCGTGATTTTCCCGAGTCGGTAAGTAAATGCTGGAGTGGAACTTCCTGTTAATTATTTCTTGTCCCCACCATCTACTTTCACCTTGTTCAGGATAGTAGGACCAAGTGGCGGCGGTTGGTATGTTGCACCACGTCGGTGGAATTTACACTATAGAAAGATTTCTCCCTGGCCCTTGGAGGGACTGCTGGAGCCGTCTTCCTTCATGGAAGCTGTCATGTCTATTCCCGGGACCCGCAGTTTGTAGGTAAGTGAGGCAAAGTTAGCTGATGTCAGAACTGTTGCCATATTAGAACCGTCGGGGACGCCGTCTCCGCTAGCGCACATCGCCGTCCAGATCTCGTCACCCTTCGCTCTCCACTTCGTCCCTTCCTCCCAGGGTGGACGAAGTGTCCACTATTGTCTAAGTGTGGTGACGTGCTGCAGCTGCTAAAGGCCCCTCCATCTGCTTTATATCGCCAGTAATGAACGCTCTAATAAGACGGGAAGTAAATGTGTATTACAGACTCATGTGAACAGGCGTTTGGTGACCCATAAAGTTTGAAAACTACTAGTTTGCTATGTACAAAAAAGTAACTTTGTTTACTCCTTAATAAAAGGGTATACTTATTTCCTTCAGTTTACCTTTTTGAACTGTTAATGCATCTATACGAACTAAACACAAGTACAGGTTGTTGCAGATTACAATCCACAAAATTTCAGGGGTTACAAAAGAGCGTCAGGCGGGCACTTTGGTATAGGGCACTTATGGTCTCTAAGTTCATGGTTGTTTATAATAACTCAAAATCATTAACTAGCCAGTACGCCACTGATAAAGATTTCTGAGCTGCTGCAGGTAAAACTGGCTATGCTATATTCAACTATTCCATGTGAACATCTCTGTACCATACCTTAAACCAGGTGTGTCCAACCCGATCACATCATATGCGGCCCACAGTGATATTTTCTCTATCACATCGCATTCAGCCGCAGTGATATTTATGTTATATAATTTATGAAGTAATTAATTATATTTAAATAGGATAAACTTGAAAGAACAAGACTTCTTTCCGTTTCCAACACATTTGTTTGCGAAAATTCATGAGTCATCCTCTTACCTCAAAACATGGAGAAATCACAAACGTTTTAAGAAATACCCAGCCCAGATCTTTATTTACAAATCTACCTATCGCGCATCACTTTGAAGTCTCCATGCTTTGACCGCACGATAACGTTACTACTTTCAAAGGTGAGTGTGTATCAGACGCTTTACTGCCGTAACATTTTATAGAAATTTCAAATTAGTTTCCTGTTTGCAGTTGTTCGCTCAATGTTAGAGGTTTGAAGAATATAATTAATTCTGTGATTTGTTCACAAATGATAATTGTGGCTTCTAAGTATAGCGGCAAGAAAAGAAAAGCTTCGGACTTTTTTTATCGAAGTAAGCAAGAAAGCAGTGCGTTTAATTTGCAGTGAAATAGTTTCAGTGTTTAAGGAGTACAACATAAAGCGACATTACGACACCAAACATGTCTTCATATGATAAATTTGAGGGTCAATATCGTGAAGATAAGGTATCCGAACCTAAAATTAAACTTTCGGGATATAAGTTTTTAAGAATGTATTACTCTGGTAAAAGCGACTTACGCAGTAGCAGTACATTGAGTGTTGCCAATATTATATGTCCTGACAAAAAAGAGTAGTTTGCAAAATTCGCGACAAACTGTAGCTCGTTATACTGACGAATTAGTATCCAGTATAAAGATAAAATACTAAGCTTGTTCTATTCTCTGCACTCGATGAGAATAGTGATTCTAGTGAAACTGCCCTATTAGCAATTTTCTTAAGGGGAATTGATGAAGATTTCAATATTACAGAACAATTGGCTGTCCTTGTCCCTGTTAAAGACACCACTAAAACCAATGTCAGTGTCGCTGAAACACTGAACCGGCTTGGCTTGAAATATACAAATCTATATGGTGTAGAAACAGACGGAGCTCCTGTACTTGCAGAAAAACAAGAAGGGTTACTTAAATAACTGCAAGCAGAGACAGCTAAATTAGGAAACATTTCTGCAATACAATATCGTTGCTTAATATACCAAGAAAACCTTTGTGCTAGATCCCTAAATTCAGATGGTGTTTTGAAAGTCGTAAAAGTGGTGAATTTCGTTCGTTCGCATGATTTGCGACGTAGAGAATTTAAAAATTTCTTCTTCTTGAGAATTAGAAGATATTGTTTATTATACTGAAATAAGATGGCTGAGCCGTTGCAAAATGTTGAAGTGAGTGTTTGAGCTAAAAAAAGAAATAAAAACATTTTTGGAGAAGAAGGACAAACCTATTGTTGAATTTAAAGACGCAGAATGGATTCTGTATTTGTCTTAACACAATTGAACGAAATTAATTCACGTCTCCAAGACGTGACTAATTGATCGCTATGTTTGACCACGTGAAGCTCCTTGAAACAAAATTGAGCATCACAAATAAAAAAAGCACGTTCTTGCATTTGCCAGCCCTACAAAAGTGTAATAATGAAAAGTTTCAGCAGAAATTATATCAGAATTAAGAAACGAATTCCGCGTTAGATTTCAAGACTTCAAGGAGAATGTTATAATTTTAATCTGTTTTCTTCCCCTTTCTCCACTAACATGGACGAGGATGTGCAAATGGAGTGTGTTGATATCAATGAGCGTTACATCTGAAGAATAAGTTTAACAATGTCCCCTTTCTACAATTCTATCGTGGCTACTTTCACAGAGAAAACTATCCGGGCATAAGTAAATATGCACTTCGTTTCTCATCACTTTTCGGTAGCACATACATATGTAAACAAGTGTTCTCCAGCAAGAAACATATGAAGTGCGAATCACCGACAGTCATCCGGAGAATTTGCTTCGAGTTCCTACAAGATCAGTCAAACCAGATATTAGATGCCTTGTTCGTGAGAAGTAGTGCCAGATGCCGCATTGACAAGCAAAATACTAATACAATTATTTTAATACAACAATTTTACATAAACTTTAAACTATCATTTGTATTAAACATACAAGGGTTAATAACCTTTATTTATAATTTATAGTATTATCTTTATATTTTAGAATTATATTATACACGAAAAAAAATATATAATTTAATTGTAAAATTAACTTAACTAATATATAATTGATATCTTAATAAAAACATATCAATATATTAGTTATTTTTAAAATTAAGTGGTTTATCTTAGAATTTAGATCTTATTTAATAGGTAAAAAAATCCAATCATGTGGCCCTCAAACCAATTCACTTTAAAGATAATGGCCCTCTTTAAAAAAATGGACACGCCAGCCTTAAACTTTGAAAGATTCCATTCATCTGTTTGAACGCAAGAATGTGCAACGCTTGTGTGGGGTTCGAATCCAGCACCATCATGTTGATAGTTGAGCGTGCAAATGACTGCGCTGGTATTATGGCTAACCGTTTATCTGTTTGTTACCTATGTTTCTTCATGTGGATGGGGAGGCATCAGTGGCGCACCGGCCCTTGCTGACGGAGAATTTTGCTAGAAACAGCAAGGCTCATTACCTGGAAACTACGTACCAAAATGCGCTTGGGGAGGCGAAGTTAATTAATCCTAGATTGGAAATCAGAACCGCATTCGTGCAGTATTTACCTATTTGTATTTATCGGTACGAACGTCCAAATGAAAAATTGTTTCGTAACCTCGAAAGTCTGTTGTCACCGACATAGATATTCTATTCTGTATCTAGATATCCCCATTGCATTCCTCCACATGCCCTGAAAGTACTTCGGTTGAATTCTGTAACATTCTATATGGTAGGAACGGTCTCACAGGATAAGTAAGTTTTCCGGTGGTACCACAAACTTTTGATATAAAATCTTTAAGAATTTTGTACAATCCCGAAAATTTACTTTAATGTTGCACAACAATTTAACACTCCATTTGTACTCCTTAGTAAAACTTCCTTCTATACAAAAGCCAATCTCTGGATTCGATATCCGTCAGCTATTTGAACCCATAAGGCTTTAGTCAAACCACCCAGAATCAGTAAACTCAGAAGTAGATAACCTTAAATATTGTAGTATCATCTAGGAACTCATTTTACCATTTAAAACATCGCCGCTATAAATGGTTTGTATTGAAAATGAAATCTTTTTATAAAAAAATAAACTGACCCTATGCATATCTTACATCTCAAGAGCTCTAGTAGTCTCTGAATATAAGTACATGAACAGCAAAGAAAGGCAGGAACAGGGCACAATATTCCCCAATATGTTACAGATATACATCAGTTTAACAGGCATATAAACATTCAAGTGCATCTTCCTAAGTTTATGTTTAGCAGATTTATTTTACAAATGCTTAATATTTCCCCAACTGTGTGCTATGAAATAAAGGTTTTGCTATCTTGTAAAGAAATTACATTAAATTGTTTAAGTATTTTATACTTCCTTTAATGGTCATAACATTTTAATTGCACCATCTTTAACCATCATAAGAATGCAAATATTTTAAACTTCCATTTCTTTATAAAATGGGATATTAAACATAATATTTGGGCAGTATTGTCACTTAATGTTTAGAAAAGTTTTATGCTGGTTCATTTGTACTTTTACTTTGCATCCATCAACAGCAGCAGCATCATCATCATCATCATCATCATCATCATCATACGATCAAAATCTAGATAGAGCAAAGCTTAAACCGAAAGGAAAGGGGTCAAAAATAAGAACAAATAGCTTTACTTGTTATTTCAGCAATTAAGGAATTACACAATCACAGAGCTGTTTAGTTGCTTAAATACTGAATCCGATGTTCATCCAAAATTAACTGTCACATTGGCATTTAAATCTGCTCATCTGAAAATTATGAAATGCAAGAAGAACTAAAAGCATAAGTTGTTGCATAACTTTAAAAACTGAAGACACTTCTCTTTACACACACTGAAAAAGGAACCAGCAAACCCTTTGTTGGGTGGGAAGAGCCCAACAAAGCATTCGGAGCTCCTGGTAGGGATCATCTCCATCGGCTCCCCATGCAGATGCCGCTAGTCCAATCACGCTACATGCACATTAAAGGAGGATTAAGATTACGCTGGGTCACACATTAGCACCCCGGTTAGTGGATTGAACGATGCAAATGTTGGCATGCATTGCAACTGAGGGAGTCAAATGTTAATTTTCGAAACCTAATGCAATAGGAACTATTGACCATTAACAGATTGCACGTAAAATCTTAATGAATAGCTTTAATTGCAAGGCTTGCAAATTGTGCTTTCAATCCCTCATTTAGACTATAAAGAAACACTGCCTATATTACGTATAACTGACTAGCAAGGACGGCCCTGGCCGAAGGTTCCATTGCCAGCGAGAGAGCAGAACGAATCCCGTGCGCTCTCGTCCTACTATCCACGCAATTCCGCTCCACTTTAAGCAGGGATATTCATTTGCATGGCATACTGCAGGTATGGAGATTCTTGACCCCGCGGGTCACCGCGTGTCAAGTGACTTCCACCTTTCCCCTTCTCGTTCCTTCTAAAGAACATAAATACGTAAGTGAAATTGTAGAGAATACAAATAACTGTTAACAGAGTTGCAACTATAGATGTCCCATAAAGAATGTAGTTTTTAATTTAATATTAAAACACACAATGTACATTTGGAAATTGTAAATACTATTATGTCATAATGAAGCACAAAGACTGCGATTAAACATGAAACAACATATCAGACAAAGGTCCCCCAGGGTTTCATCTGCTCACATCCACTATGTGGACAAAATTTTCGACGACTCTAGGGCAAAGTTCCGCTTGAATTTTACCCATGACATGTTTAATTTCTGCCCTGAGTTGGGGGTTGGTTCTTAGATTGTTCACATAGATTTGACATACCCGACAAAAAAGGTCACATGGGGCCAAACCATACAATCTTGGTGGCCAGTTCTGATCGCCGTTGCGAGAAATAAGACGAGCAGGGAATCTTTCTCTTACCAACCTTGTTCTTTCAATGGCAATGTGACACGTTGTCCCATCCTGTTGTCCCAAGTCTTCCACATTCATTTCTTGCAATTGCGGCCATAAAAGCTCGTGAACGGACGAGAGCGACAATCTCTACCGATCGACGAGAACGAGGACCTCCAGGAGATTAGATGTTCACTATCGATCCTATATCTTCAAATTACCTTACCAGTCTCAGTACTGTAGACGCATTAGGCACATTTCGCCTACCAAAATTACACGAAGTCTTCGAGCGCTCTCTGCATAGCATTCACCGTATTTGAAATAATTTTCAAAATCTCGATGTGTTGATCCTTGTATATCGCACCATTTTAGCTGATAACAATACGCACAAATAACAATTGTCGATAACAAACGGTAATCGCAATATGATCAGATGAGAGTCGGTAAACTAACAAACTGCAAAAGACACTCAGTTTAAAAATTGTGGTATTTATAGGGCACGCATTACATAAATCACTACCCATAAATAATTGTATACATACATACACATGGCTCTTATCTAAAACAAACCAATTTGCACGTATGAAAAAATTAGTTTACGTACGTACAAATAATTGTTCAATATCATTAGTAACGCTTTAATAACACTGAGGGCAATTCCCTTAGTATTTGTTTTATTTATATTTTCTGCCAAAAAAATGAGAAGTATCGGCTTCCGCTAATAAACCAACGTCAATGGAACCAAGGTGATATTTATTTACTCTAAAGGCTCCAAATATTGAATATTGTTTGTTTATTTCTCCTGCAAGTATAAAAGGGATTCAGTTTCATTAGATTTATGAGTATTTTGAGTTTCAAACTTTTATTGTATTATCATCATCACCATTCTTTTAATTAGTATTAGTATTAAAAATAATAATGAATAAACCACTTGATTTCGTCTTGCCATTGAATGCACACCTTGTATTTTAACATACAGGTAGTATAGCTTTTCAGAGGTAATAATTGCATTACGCCACTGCTGCGATAGAGGGGTAGTTCACAGGACCTCTCCTTTCTCCCTCTGGATGCGGCACGTGGCTCGCCAGTACCTGGTACATCAAAGTCTGCCACGCCAGCTCCCTTCTTTTTCATGAAGGGAATACATGCACGTGGTTGTCTTATCAGTCCAATAATGAAATGCAGGAGGACAAACTTATATTTCCTTTCCCACGGCATACGCTGTTTGGAAACAGAATTTCCACTTGATCAAAACGAAAAATCGACATGATATTTGTTTTTCAGAGATACACTAATAGCTGTGTTGCAAACCAATCTTGTGTAAAAACTTATTATAGAAGGACTGGGGTCTTTTATCAAACACTTTCAAGGTAAGCGTTTTGAGCGTTAATATGTACAACCGTGGTCAATAAAATGGATCATATCTGGAACGCCAGACTACCTTAACGACAGAGAAAAACTCCGCGAGTACCAAATACCTTGCAGTTTTCAACAAGGAGGTATGTCTGACTGACTGTCTGTCTATCTGTAATGTGTGTGTGTCTGAATGTATGCAGACACATATGCTTATATGTATGGTTCCAGACATGGCTCATTTTATTTTGTCCACCGTTCCTACTACATATTAGTCAGTTTTTGGAGAACTCTAGTCACGTACATCTAACTCTTCAGCAGAAGCAAAATTTCCCCCACTGAGGACGTCTAAACGGCATACATGCAAGACAAAGCTGTTTAATAACAGCAGATTGCCATATGCACTCGATATACAGCACTAACCACGCCAGAGGAGTCCTCTATATAGAACGGCTGAGCCAGGTAAACTTGTGTGCTTTAACGAGATCTACATTTTTTGTGCAGCAAGATTTTGTGTATTTCTTACGGTACCAGTTATACAAAGGTCACCCAGAATGCAGGGTACTTCAGAGGCTATTCCAAGGAAATTCAAGATATAAATTTCATTTGTCACGAACATTTCTTAAACATGTCGTATTTTAATCAAAATCGCTATGAGTCGTTTTTGAACAAATCGAATTTTTAAAACAATATATTCTAAGTAAAGGATAAATTGTGATAGGGGGATTGTCTTCAAAATCTTCGTTACGCATCCTTAGAAGATGCTGAATGGAATTACCTAGTTCGATTTTTAACGTCTTTTCGCTTTTGAGTTATGCTACACACGGACAAACGCGCGCGCGCGCACACACAACACCCCCCCCCCCCCACACACACACACACACAACTTTTTCTAAAAATACTTCTTTGGAAGGTTCAGGGAGCCTCAAAGCAACATTTTCCGTGAAATTAGGACATCGAATTTTTTGTTAGAATACAATACTTCCTTCTAGACGACCTCCTTCGTTCGAAACTGCGTCGAACGAAACGCCTGGATGGAGAATTTCCACTAGACCACGGCCCACAAGCCCGGATAATCATTTTGTATATTATGACACCGGCCGTGAAAACTTACACAATTTTATTTTTCAGATGGGTGTATTTTTATTATTAGGTATTATTATTATTATTATTATTATTATTATTATTATTATTATTATTATTATTATTATTATTATTATTATTATTATTATTATTATTATTATTATTATTATTATTATTATTATTATTATTATTATTATTATTATTATTATTATTATTATTATTATTATTATTATTATTATTATTATTATTATTATTATTATTATTATTATTATTATTATTATTATTATTATTATTATTATTATTATTATTATTATTATTATTATTATTATTATTATTATTATTATTATTATTATTATTATTATTATTATTATTATTATTATTATTATTATTATTATTATTATTATTATTATTATTATTATTATTATTATTATTATTATTATTATTATTATTATTATTATTATTATTATTGTTATTGTTATTGTTATTGTTATTGTTGTTGTTGTTGTTGTTGTTGTTGTTGTTGTTGTTGTTGTTATTGTTATTGTTATTGTTATTGTTATTATTATTATTATTATTATTATTATTATTATTATTATTATTATTATTATTATTATTATTATTATTATTATTATTATTATTATTATTTATTATTATTATTATTATTATTATTATTATTATTATTATTATTATTATTATTATTATTGTTATTATTATTATTATTATTATTATTATTATTATTATTATTATTATTATTATTATTATTATTATTATTATTATTATTATTATTATTATTATTATTATTATTATTATTATTATTATTATTATTATTATTATTATTATTATTATTATTATTATTATTATTATTATTATTATTATTATTATTATTATTATTATTATTATTATTATTATTATTATTATTATTATTATTATTATTATTATTATTATTATTATTATTATTATTATTATAATACAAGAAGCCATGAAATCGTAGGATATAAGCTATTAAAGACAATGACTTGCTTAAAGTGGTACAGAACTACATTATCATTCCCAGCAGTAACAGTCAATAAATCTCTTATGTACAGGGCACACCTTATACTTCTTGGACTTTTAAAATGGAGTGAGGGCACTTAAAGGGCTACAACTGGACAAAAAATAAGATAGTGCTTTAGTACTACTTGGCGATGCATTAATTATAATTTGTTTTTCATAAGCTCGTGCTTCTGTACCTAACAAGGACAGTTACACCTGATTTACCTCATAAAATATCAACAAAATGCCTTAGGAGCATGAGAATTCACTATTCAGGAATTGTAGCCAAGACATTTATGGTGTATTTAAATTCCATTTGGGTTGAAGTGATTGGTTGATTCTGAATTCCAGCAATTCTCGCTTTTACTTCCCATAATAACAACCTTTCTTTTGCGATGGTTCCGTTTAAAGCCTCAACCCAATATAGAACAGAAGCTGTGTGTTTTAGTGCTTTATTGCAGGCGCCAATTCTTATTTATTTCCCTTATTTCGCCAGGGTTGGGGTTATAAGTTATACAACAAGTAGAGTAGGTGTATAAAATGGAAACATTACGTAGGGCTATGAATGTGTGTTATAAATTGCATAAAGAGTTTGTAACAACATTGGTTCTTCAATATTGTTTTACATATGAATGTATTGTTCCATTGTCCAAAAAGTAATTTCAGGTGCGGTCTTTTGCTTTCAAATATTTGACTATCAAGTAAAACATGGTAATATAGTTTGTATAGATTCTTGATATTTACAATAATAACCACTGTCTGAATTAATATTGAATCTCGTGAAATTACTTCAACATTTTCCACGATATCATAAACTAAATTAAATGAAATTTGGAGTGAAATGTCTTACGTTTAGCCTATAGAGCAATGTAAAGAAGAGTTCTACAGTTAGGGCATCACTGGCACTTGTCCAAAGGTCATTCCAACAATCAAAGGTGTACTTCAAAATGTTATTTTTAACCTAAGATATAGGACACGTATATGAATAATGTAGGAATGGTGCTGATTTAGCCAACTGTTCTGCACGTTCATTTCCTATATTTCCCTGAGCCTTCGCATTCAAAATAGATATAAATGCTTTATGTGGCTTTTTATGCTATTTTTAATTTGAACAGAGTTTGGATTCAAATTGAGTTTATCAGTAATAGATATAAGGCAGCTTCTGAGTCACTAAACATTTGTACACTGCATTTGTGTCCAACACATAACTGCACATCCTCCTTTATAGCACATAATTCAGTTCGGGACACAGAACAGGTGGGGGGGGGGGTATATTTTGGAAAGCTTAAAGGAAACCTCACCGTCTTTATGATAAACAACATAACCGCATTTAACTTGTACTTCATTTTGTTTTTCAATAAATCGTGGTCCATCTGCATAAACGGTATATGTATAAATGTTTTCACAGTTTTGTATATAAAGATTAATTGCAGCGCCAATTCACGAAGGGTAACTTTCTGCCACAAGTATTTTAAGCTCAACTCTCGGTAAACTTAAGCACGGGGCTGAATTGTCCGGGAAGGGAACGGAAACGGGAATTGGAACGGAAAAGGCGTTAAACACTCGTTTTCAAACCTGAGCATGCAAAATCAACGGAAAGTTTTGGAGACCAGGAGCCTCAAAGGGAAGGTTTGTACACTTTCATGTTTAATGTGCGCACCTATCTTCATTGCAGAAGATAGTTAGGGAGACCCTGACCCATAACAGCCGTTAGAGCTCTCTGTAGTAGCAGGCTTGGAAAAAAACAAACCCATGACAACTTCCGGCACTTGTATGTGTCTGGAATCTCAGTTTCATTTCATTTGGCTTAAGAATCATTTAGATTAAGAATCACAAATATTAACAAAATCGCTTTCTAAGAATGTTTATCGTACCGAAGGTTACAGCTTGCTAACTTGCATTCAGACGAATCAAATGAGTCATGTCTGGAACGCCAAGCTACTCTAACTCCACGAGTACCAGATAACTTGCAGTTTTCAACAAGTAGGTATGTCTAATTGTATGTCTATCTGTCATGTATGTGCGTATGTATGTATGCACGTATGCGTTCCAGACATGATTCTTCTTTTGTCCAGGGGTATACCCACCAGATCAAGCCCATCGTACACTTACTGCATTGGCTATTTTTTCCTTGTAAAATACGATAGTATAAGAAATGCAGTTAACTCATTTCAGCTGTCTTTATATCCACCCGTACTAACCTGGATTCATAACAAATCTTGATATCGTTTGGTCTTTGTTTCTCGAAGTCTTTTCACATAAACATTCGAGAATCCACACAGCATCTACTCTACATAAGTATTTATAAGCATATTGAGTTAGTTACGGAAGTAGAGGTACGGTAGTACTCCATTTGTATTTCGGTATCACTTTATTTTTCACATATAATTCATTTAAGTTATATAGCAAATTATAGTCCCTTAGAAAACCAACGAGAAGTTGGTTATAATTATAATTTAGTATTTAAAGAGTATGAAACATAATGAGCAATACTGTTTTTTTTTTTTTTTTTTTTTTTTTTTTTTTTTTTTTTTTTTTTTTTTTTTTTTTTTCCCCTTCCTCTACCCAATGTGTCACAGAGGTGATTCAAAAGAAGCACATCTGCAAATGGATGGTAGAGCCATGGAATGGCTATATACTTACATTTTCATCGTATAAAGACTAATTGTATACAAATTTTGTTCAGTAGTCATGTTTATTTTTCATTGTCCAATGCACAGGCGAAATTGGGACCAAAAAATGAAAAGTTACTGTTGTTAATTTTTTTTACAGAGATCATTATACAATTTTTTCTCAGTACAAAAGTTTCAGTTTGAATGTTTATGGAACTTATTGTCTAAATGGGAGAATTAGATAATACAGTAACTTTAACACTATTTACCCTTTTCCGTTTAATGCAAGCCTGAGCGACTTGTGGGATACCTTGAGCGACCTACATTTTTGTTACCTGCAAGACCATGAGCAGACTGCACTTTCTGAGCACCAGTTGCCCAACCCTGGTTTAATGTAAGCGTTTCATAGTCATTTAACTTAATGAGGTAATATATACATTATGAAGATAATGTTACTTAATACAACTTTTCTGGGATACCCTTTAAGCTATGTAGTTTTAATAAAGTAGGTATGGTAATTATAATTCAACTTAAATAATAAATTTGGAAAGCTTTGAAGAAATATTGAATTGAATTTTAATAATTGCATCAATTTAACAGCATAAACAGCCTTGCAACAAAATACATAAAGGCAGGAACTATTTTACGCATTCTTCGCATGTTGCATGTTCCATTCAGCTTCACAAGATACAACATAATCAATGTACTGTTAGCACCCACACAAATTGGTTTGTGCTGAAATCTCATATATACATACATACGCAGGTTACACAACGAAGGGGGATACCTCGTGCACTACGACCTACAGAGTTCCATTGTGGCTACCACTTCATAGGAGGAAAGGGATGAAGTGAAGGAACAACAGGATGCTACAGGTCGCAGGAGGACAGCGACGCGCGGAAGTACCTAACAGTTCTGGGCTAGAAAACCCATCCCAGTGCTGGAGCTGCCTAGAGAGGGCAATGATCAAGCTACTTCTAGAGCCGAGGAATATCAAATAAAATGTGAACAATAATTTATTACATGAAATAAAATAAATATTATTGAAGAAAATGGAATTAGCTTTAATGAATTTAAAGGTATTATTCCCTTTGTACGACACTGCCATATGCCACAAAACATAGAAGCACACCTGAAAGATGCGAAGGAAACCGAATGAAAGAGAAATAAAGGAAAGGAAATCGTGGTAGAACCCGCCCAAGAATTTGACTACCGAACACGAAACACCCTTATTCGGAGTGCGTAGATGAGAGCAAATGAACCTGGGAGCTCGAGAAAGCAAGCCTCACCTGTTACCTGTTACATACATATATATAAACACATACATACAGTACATGCATAACCACAGTACATAATAACCACCAGCGCAACAGCCCTCAAGGGGCAAGGCTTACCGTCCGGCCGCTGCGTCCACCACCTCTGGCCATTATAGGCGTCATGAGTGGGGTGCAGTATTGGAGGGTGGAACGTGGTCAGTACCCCAAGCCCTCCCTGCCAGTTATGCGGCCTTCACGACCTGGGGTCGCTGCTTCTTCATGAAGTAGCTTCTCCCTCGGACCCTCTGGGACCTAGCGAGGCTGAGTGCACCCCGTACCAGACCTTCCAGTGGGGGAAAAATTCCAACGCCGGTACCGGGAATCCAACCTGGGTCCTCCGCGCCTGAGGCAGGCGCGCTACATGCATACATAAACACATTCATACCGTACATAATTAGTACATACATACCTCTATACACCCACCCACTATACCTACCTCCCTACGTACGTACTTACGAGTAGGCTACAAGTTCGATCTAGTGGTGAGAATTCCTGAAGTGCACAAATTAGAATAGGTGATACTGCAGTTGAAAATTACCAGTATTCTGTAGGCAGTTCACAAAATAGCTTATGCTTTTCTTATACAGGAAGATATCTACCATTATACTGCTGTAGGAAGGCCTGAGGGAAATTTCCAACAAGAAGACCTAACAAACTTAAAGTTCTTTTCCATTGGGTGGCACAGATAATCCGTAGAGCAATATAGTTTTTGTGGGTAAACATATGTAACATGTTCATGTTAATTCTTCTGATGTTTGATGCAGAGGTGAGTTCAACATACTTCTCTATCTAACAGCAAACCAACAACATTGCGCAACGGGAGATAATTACCACTTTCCCAAGTTTGTGTAGAAGTTACAAGACGTTATATAAGTTCAACCACATTGTTACGAGACATGTGTACACAATCATTTATGCAAAAGTACTGCAATGAAACATGCTCTGTTTCAAGCAGACCATCACACATTTGATAAAACATCTCTGCGGTAGAACATGCCCCGTATACCTACCATGACAGAGTGGGAGGCGCATATCTGAGATACCTCTGGCCAAATTTCCAGTTACCCTGCCCTCTTTCGATGACTCAGTGTGAACCTAATGCGAAGAAAAAATGTGTAGTTCTTCTGATTGGAAAATTCCTTTCTACTATTGCTAATTTCCGCTTCGGCAAGCATATAGCTCATCATATAGCGCATAGCTCCCTTTTTCATTACAATTTGCCACGAATGCTAACAGATTTACACTTTTCAACAACCAAGTATGGAAATAACTATGAAATCTAATGATGAACTGCTTAACTGTTAAAATGGTGCCGAAGGGCACGACAAGTAGATATTATTATCGTATTTATTTAACGGTTTTATTGCCAACATTTTACATAATAGCCTCGTATGATAATGTAGGAATTTGAATGAATGTATGTGTGTACCTATCTAGCAATGTTTGCAATATAATAATGGTCACACAATATTTCTTAAATTCTGATTGCAGCTCCCTCTCTGATTCATAGATTTATAACTACATTAACTTTTCCTATATATTTCATTCTTAATCACGCATGATTTGGCCTTGCGAGTGTAAACTAGGATTTCGTTTCACCATAAAACGGAAGTTTAAAATGATGAACGTATTTCTTGTGTAAAATTAAAAAATAAATAAAAAAATTAATTCCGTTTCCTAAGAGCTGTCAAATTATGGACCTTAAATCAGAAAGCAGTAAAGGGATAGTATAGCATTAACAATCAACAGCTTAAAATATTTCTATTTAAAACGCTATGTTTCAGAAAGATAAACTCTTAAATATAGAACAGTGGAATCCCGATAACTCGACTAATGTGGATTGAGAGGCTGTCGAGTTACCGAAATGTCGAGTTTTATGGGTTAATGGGTCTTTTATTCACATATCTTAACATCTAATACTGCAAATTGCATTTGCAGCACAATATAGGAAGCAGAAAAGTATAACATACACTAAAATTCATTACATATTAATATGTTCCCCTTTGTCCGGTCTCTTTAACACATCCAATTTCCATTGTCATGCTGACTTATTTTTTCTTCTCGTCCGACATTTTCACTGGCACAAAGAACTCAATACAACACTAACAGTAAGCCTGAAGTCTTGGAAGCTGCACTGTAGTCAGAAATATGCAACTGAAAGTTTAGCTTACCATGTACAGGGGTATGATCTGCGCCATGAAATCATGAAAATATATGATGGGGGCTAACGTCTTGTTTTCTTCCTTGAAATAAGCAAGACACTTCTGATGTTTAAGTGTTTCACGGAAGATAACCCGACACCCCTTTGGTCTTATAAGTACAGAGTGAAGTCGATTATAAACCACTGCACAATTCGTCACCTCTAAAAATACCTTTGTACCAGGTAAAGCAATAAGCCTCCAAAACTTCTAAACAAGTGTTTGTGCTATGTACCTATATTATTAGTGGCAAATTTTTTATTGCGTGACAATAGTCTGCTTATGTTCTGACTAGATATTGAAGGTCAGCCCGTTTGTCACAGTGAGGGAGAATGCAGTAGGTTCTGTATACCAATTAAAATTGACCTATACTATTCATACGTATAGACAGTAGATAATAGAAATTATTAGTCAAGTTAAAACGATAAAAAATTAAAATAAAAAAGGTTGTCGAGTAACAGGGAATGTCGAGTTATTGCGATTCTATGTACTTGATATTTAGGTTGTTGCAAAAGTTTCATTGCAAACTTATGTCTATAAATATAACAGAACAATAATATTTCAGACATTTCGTTCTATTGAAAAAACATTACGAAATGTTGTCACACATAGATATAACAGATTAGGAACTTATTTTTATTTCATTTTATTTTTACTACTTACCTAGGTATAGTAAGTAGAGAAAGTGTTATATTCAACCCAAAAACTAGATGCCCAGATTTATTCGGAAATACACATTTTGAGAATTCCTGAATGAAAAATTAATAGGAAACGTTTCGCGTATATGCGTGCGTGTGTTTGCCTGTCTACGTGTCTAGGAACATCATACCTCAAAGGTGAAAAGTCAGATTAAGTCAAACTTGATATCCAAGTTCAGTATCTACCAAAGACACGGCACGAAGACTTTTAAGAAAACCTCCCCGCCCAAAGCTACCCTTCATATAGGAAACTTTTCGACAGTTGTGATTCTCTCTAGATTGGCTCTATTTCGATTAAATTCTATAGATTTGTAATATTTTCATGACAAATAAAATACACCTCTTGAATTTTCTGGTAATAACTATTGAAGTGCCCTTCATTAAAAATGACTTTTGCATAATTGGAAAACCCTAAGAGGTAGACAAGGTGTTCCTACCAAAAACTGTAGATCTCATTAAAGCATAACATTTGTGAAAAATAAATATATTGTGGGATGCTAGAATAATAAGCTTTTGAAAGCACAATTTATAGAAAAAGTAATTTGAGTGCAATTTATCGGATTTGTATCCTGTTAATTAAAATCCTGAAACAATTATAGCATTAAGAAAATAGGAGTGGTTAACAAAATACTATGTTAATAACTCGCGTGTCGCGCAAATGCAAGGCCAGCGCTTGGAAGGATTCGTTGGAATCGGAATGCGTATTCAACGAAGGCGAGTGATTTGCCAATGTGGATTGATGCAATATCAAAAATGATTACCCACATGTTCCTACTCTTATATCAGATAGTTTTGAGCAAGGTAGTTTTGCTGTAACCGTGAGGCTCGTTTTCGGGAGGTCCCGAGTTCGATTTGCAGCCACCGCCCACTTATACTAATGGGTTTTTCATGGTTTCTGAATCAGTAGGCGTATGCTGGAATGGTTCCTCTTCTACCATGACTTCCCTACCCCTCATCTCCTGTTCCCATCGTATCCTTCATTTTCATCTGTTTCAGGGTTGTAGGAGCAAATGCCGGTGTTCGACGTGTTGCGGCTGGGCGGTGGATGTGCCGTTTGTGTAGCTCTACTCCGGGTGTCGGTTGGGACTGCTTAATTAGGACCCACTTCCGAATACTCTCGAGAGTAAGGGTGCCCCTTATGGAGCTTGAGGGTGGCCCTGGGCAGCGTTGGATGTGTTCGAATTCAAAACGTTAAGTACCCCGTCCATGCTTGCGCACGACGTCATCCGGAGGACCTGGTCGTCCTTCAGGACTCTCCCCTCATCCCTTTCAAAGGTGATGGCAGAAGTAGAAAGGGCTGGATGGCCTACCAGTGCTCTGGCCCGTTTACAGGAGCCTCTCCGTTATACTTGAATTAACATAACTTGGGTATTCTGACAGTTCCCTCGGCGTGTGCTACGCACGTGATGGGGGAGTGGCACAGCGGTCTGTTGGCATGACAACCAGTTTGACCTTGAAGTAGCCAATAGACTTCGTGGCGGGATTGCGTGACCACTAAGTCTATTGGCTACTTCAAGGCCAAACCTGGTTGTCATGACAACAGACCACTGTGCCACTCCCCTATCACGCGCGTATCGCACGCCGTGTGAACTGTCAGAATGCCCAAGTTACGCTAATTCAAGCACAGTATGTACCTTTTTTGGTTAAAAATGTGCTTTACAAATATCCTACTGGAATCAAAGGTAAATCAAGAACAATTAATGATAAAATAAGAATGAAGAGATAATGGCATTTTACCTAAATGAAAATGGGTACAGAAAAGGTATTTTTATGCCTCATTAAATGCCCTAGTTGTTTCAAATTAGAGGACCTACAGAAGGTATTAATAAATTTTACATACGAATAAATAAAACTACACTTATGCTTAGTAATACGATAATCAGCTGAAACGTGCTAAGCTTAATATGTTTGGCTCATACATTTAATATAAACAGAAGATTAACTTTCTCTCTTCTAGATTTCAAAACTACATTGTAGTTGATTACATAACGTCACCGATACTCACTTTTACCTCTAAAGCCTCCTGACAACCAAAATTTTTACAGGATCAAAATGTTATATCCCAATCACAGAAGTCATAGTTTGGAAATTGTTCATCTTAGTTTTCTATTTTTCTACTTGATATTTTACAACTCCTTGATACAAATCAAGGTAAAAAAGAAATAATGAGATAATAGACCTTTAATAGCACTTAGTGCTAGTGCCTGTAATTCAGCCAAATAAAGCGATTTAACTGCACAACAACAAAGACAGAGCGGCGAGTACCTGCTTCTCTTTTTAACATAGAAAGTTCTCTTTCTTTAGGCATGAGACAAGTAAATCTAAATGCGGTATAAAAGAATTATTCTGTATCTGTAAACGCCGGAAGAATGTGTGCTCACGTGGGATACAGGTTAGCTGGACGCAGAGTATTTATGACGTCAGAAGTACAGCACGGCCATCAAATGTGCAAACAACTGCCACTATAGAAGCAAGAGTCGAAAACAATGTAACGTAGTACTCTGCAAATTAGTGAAGCATTGCCTTGCAAGTATATGCAGACGCAAGGTGAAGGTGTAGTATAACGTGACTGTTTTGTTTCTTCTCGCAGTGAGCTGCAGACATGGAGTGATAGAGCTCTTTCGTGTCCATATGATCCTTGTAGGTTGTCTGCAGTGAGGCGGTTTTCATGGTCAGGCTGTACCCACCTGCAGTTGTTTACATGCGCGAGCGATAACAGTAAAGTCCATGTGCAGTATACCTATGGAAAAAACGCACACGCCTCCGGCCTCTATGTATCTGTATCGCACGAGAGCAGTTTCATATACGCGTATCATCTAATCCCCTATTCCGTACACCAAAATCAGAGACAGAACGTTTCTGGAACTAGAGTCTTCAATTCGAGTAATGTAACTGTCCTTGAGGCGGAAATTCTTTTGTTAGTTGCGATTTTGCTCTTCTTTTAGGTATAAGGAATATCCAGTTGATGCAGCACTCTAAAACTATTAGACAGCGTAGGTCGAAAAACCCTTTCCTACACATGACATCATCTATGTATGCATACTGCCCTTGGTAGAACTGTCGCATTTTTTATTTATCCAGCAAATATTTATTTCTCGTAGTAAAATGAACAGCGCATCCCTTTTATGCTTATTTCATATTGTTACATTTCTTCCTGTACAAACAATACATAGGGAAAATATCCCTTTTTGTTAATCTATTGGAAATTAAGCAACTCATTTTACTCTTAAATTTAACAGGGAAAAAATATTTAAAAATGTCATATACACATACTTTTATGCTTCAGAAGTTTCATTGCCACAAAAGCTGATGTCTTGGAAATGTTAACCTGTTGTGCTGAACGTCTCAGTGATTTTTATTTATGGGAAGCCTAATGTAAGTTAGTACAGTAGTTAGTGTTCCGTACTCATTACTTGCCGGCCCTTTACGCGTAACACTGGCGTAGAGCGCGCCGATCCGGTGGCCCGGCCGATCAAAAAACGCACTTTAGAGCTTAAAATGACCAAAATCTCAAAATAACTTTTATTCCTGTTGCGCAAATAATTCTATGGCCGCAAATGATACTCATATCACGGGCATTACAGCATAATTTCACAGCGTGTTTATCTATGCAACACCACAAAGCGTGGCAAGCCTCTGATTGGATGTTGTGTTGACCAGCTCCTCCTGACACCCACCGTTAAATTTTGCGTCAGCCATAGTTAATTATATAGTTCACAAAGCGAACTACACACAAAGGTTTAAGCTCTTCGCCAATGAAGATATGAATCATTTGGATGAGAAACTTAGTTGGTATCTTGCTTTTGTTATTTTGAGCTGATTTAGGATAACTGTAACTTATATCTGTTTAAGAGTATTTACTTGGAGGAACCGCCCCTACTTTTGAGATTATCGCCTTATTTCACTGTCACAGCGGAATGCAAAAGCGAACAGTAAAAGTTGGGGCAACTTTCTATATTTACAATGAAAAACTGTGAGGTTAAGAAAATGTGCGTCACGATATACCCACGTTACCGCTAAGCTACCTCTGTTTTTGGGTAACACAACTGCTTGTTCTTAATGTACTGAGTTGATTGATACATTTAACTTTTTTCATTGGCTATTGGAACTTTGTTCATCACAACCTAGATCTAGTGAAAAGATGCATCAATTCTAATGAACAATGATATAAATAACCTAGAAAGTAGGTTCCAATTATCCAGTATTCACCTTGTCCAGGCCGTACAGAAGCTTTAAGTGAGGGAAGGAAGAGTTTAACATTTAACATTTCAATGTCAATTTTCAACTTGACATTTACGAAATTTGATTTGTATATCTATAAGATACAGTTAATATTGAATACAATGCACCAGTGAAAATGGAAGACAAATTGTAAAAGCTGAATTTTGTACTCTTTACAATCTGTATACTTGAAACTTTCCACTGATGCATGTTGTTTACTAATGTCGACAATATTTGTGACTCTTTGAAACACTCCCGAACACAGTACTGTAATGCACATCCCAATTATGTTTCTTCTCTCTCTCTCTCTCTCTCTCTCTCTCTCTCTCTCTCTCTCTCTCTCTCTCTAGCTTTTTGGTATCTTACATTGTTTAAAATACTCCACGTATCAAAATATTCTACCGATTAACTTCTCTAACTTTCAGAAAAACTTGATGATTGCTTAAGTAAACCACATAGAAGTTTTTTTAAGTTGTAGTATTATGTTACCTTTATTACATAGTTTGATGGCCTAGTATTCATAAAAATACCAAAATGCAAAGGATTTATCTTTTCTTTCTAGCACAGCTTCATTTGAATTTTAAATTAAACTCCAATTTTAGGTTCTTAATAATACTATGTTACAGGCAAAAGAAAGTCCATAGTGGGATGTAAAAAGCTTTGCTAACTGCGCATTTTAATTAACACCATTGGATTAATTAAATCAAGAACAAAAACATTACTATTTATGTAAAAATACATATGTCTGATAACGATTTCGTATGTGAATATCCCGGGTTCGATCCCAGAGACCCGCCTGTGGTATTCGTAGTGGACGAAGCGGCGTCTGGGCGGGTTTCCTCCGGGTTCTCCGGTTTCCCCCACCATTTCATTCCACCGGTGCTCCATCTTCATGTATCATCAGTGTCACCGCCGGCGCTGCCGTAGTAGTAAAAGCGGGCGTTAAACACTACCAAAAAAAGTATGTGGATATGACATTACATCGGCATACTGTTATAATAGCTTCAAGTAGCTTAAATGGAAATTCTACATTATTATTATTATTATTATTATTATTATTATTATTATTATTATTATTATTATTATTATTATTATTATTATTATTATTATTATTATTATTATTATTATTATTATTATTATTATTATTATTATTATTATTATTATTATTATTATTATTATTATTATTATTATTATTATTATTATTATTATTATTATTATTATTATTATTATTATTATTATTATTATTATTATTATTATTATTATTATTATTATTATTATTATTATTATTATTATTATTATTATTATTATTATTATTATTATTATTATTATTATTATTATTATTATTATTATTATTATTATTATTATTATTATTATTATTACTATTATTAATTCTGAATCCTTTACGAGGTTCGTTATCACCTAAGTTTTTTAATGTATTTTTTAAAGTAAAAGTTTGTATAGTAACGTCTCCTAAAAGTAATATTGCTTGCCTCCATACGATATAACCTTCGGAATAAATTAACAAACAAAAGCCCCACAATTTAGAACAATGAAAAACAACATTCCATAAAGTATCATGTCAGGTGAACACTTAGTAGTGTCCGTGCCGTTCCGTTATTAAGAAAAATGGTTAAAAATTTGTACATTTATATGTCTCTCCTTTTTAGCTCCCACCCCGGAAATGTGCACGTTAGTGTAATGTGGATTCATGTACCTATACCTGATTTCATGATGCTGATCAAGCTTTTCCATTGTAGACGTTGGTTTTTTCAAGGCAAATATGAGATACAATACACTCTTGGCTGACCTGGTAGGTTAATCAGTAAAGCACCTACCTGCGTGTATGGGGTCCCGGGTTCAATTACCGGATGAGCGGTAGGAATTTGTCTCTAGCCACGATTATTCTCTATCCGCTCCAGAATCAGGAAGTGTGTGTGTGTGTGTGTGTGTGTGTGTGTGTGTGTGTGTGTGTGCGTGTGTGTGTTTGCGTGTGTGTGAGTCTGTGTGTAAACCCAAAAGGCATCTACACCTACAATAATAACAGTACCAATACGCAATATATTCCAAAGATAAAAGGCCACTGAAATGGCCATTTTAGTTAAAGCCGGGGTATAAATGGAACAATAAAAATCGTGTCGTTTACGCGTATAAAAATACAATCGTTCTTTTGATTATGTACATAAATCTGAATTCCTTATTTTTAGCATGCAAACGTAACATATAGGTAACACTTCCTAAAGTATGGGACAAGCCTGTTGTTGTGGCCTTGTTTACAATATTTTCTGTTCAACACCGGCTCTGTATGGTTACGCAGTCCATTTCATAACTTTAGTCTTTAGCTCAATTGATCTTCAATCAGGAATGATTTTCAGCAAAGCCGAGTGTATTAGGGGAAAACATCTGATGTGTTACATTCACTTGATTTCCCTACCCACTACTGTTTATTTTTAAATACCTTCTCAAATTATTTTATATACCATCTCTGCTATGTTCCTAACTACTTCATGATAATCCAGATAAAGAATTGCAGAACTCATCTGCTTGCATATTTTCTTGTAGGTGCAAGGGGAATATGGGGATACAGTAGGCTTTGAGCGATAATCAAATTTTCTAAAGCTGGCCTTTGAGATTCCATTCTCTTTGCACGGCCAAGAGATAAAAAGTGAATAACGACCTCCCATTTGAGAAAAGTTTAAGCATAGCAAACACACACACACGAATAACAAGCAATATCTCCGAAATGCTTCACTCCGCAAAAAAGATGCATTTGGACATAATTTCTGTGTTTTAACGAGATCTACATTTTTGTATAGTAAGGTTTGGTCTATCTCTTACGGTTTACCAGTTATTTAAAAGTTATCAAGAGTAAACAGGACTACATATCCTATAGCCAGAAAATTCAAAATATACATTTCATTTGCCATAAAAATGGTTTAAACATATGGCAGATTAATCAAAATCTTGTCATTTTTGAGAAAATCAAAAGTTTCGAAAAATATTCCATGTAAAAGGTACTTTAGAGTGGAGGAATTTTCTTCAAAATCTTTGTATCGCATCCTTGAAAGATATTAAACTTAAGTACCAACTTTGTTTTTTAACCAACTTTTCGTTTTTGAGTTATGTTGTTCACACACACACACACACACACACACACACACACACACACACACACACACACACAAACACACACACACACACACACGGACCTTTTTCTTAAAATACTTTTTCTGGATTCAGGGTGCCTCAATACTTCCGGTGAAAATTCGACATCGAAATTTTGGGTCAATACCATACTTCTACTTACTATAGGTAGCAGAGAAAGTAAAAGGTCTAAAAATTGCCCAGATTCATAAATATGTGTTTTAGTATTATTAAACATTTCAAAGCTTCTACTTCAGCTCTATGTACCTGTACGACTTTTAAAGGATATAATATAGTGATTTAAACGTTTCACTGTAAGCCTAGATTCCTATAAAGTTGTAACAAAAAGCATACGTTTTACATACATAAAAGTGTACAAAACCATTCAAGATGGCCTTCAAATTACTAGCAGTGGAGCAGAAAAAAAAACGAAGAAGGTTCCAGGTATTCACTAGATGGTTTTTTATGCAGCATAAAGCCAGAAATTGTGCTAGTTTGTCGCTACAATTTTTAACCGGTTTTCATATTTTCAAATTGTTCCATTCAAAGTATACGTTTCGGTATAAATGAATTAAATTTCGTCTTCTTCTTCTTCCTCCTCTTCTTCTTCTTCTTCTTCTTCTTCTTCTTCTTCTTCTTCTTCTTCTTCTTCTTCTTCTTCTTCTTCTTCTACATGATTTAGGCTATGCAGCCCGTTCCGGCGAAGTCACGAGTGGACGTATACGTCGTTATAAATAACGGGATAAGGTCAACATGACTTTTTGTTCATAAACCTGGTTGTGGTTTGTGAGACAATAATGTTCATATTGTCTACATTTTTAAACAAAAGATGGAATTATCTCATATTTTACATGTATTGTCTCTCACACTAATGCGATAATGAAAAATTTATATCTACACTTTGCAAACATGGTATTAACACGGCTTAAATTATCAAATATTATCTTTTATTAAAAATTGCATCGTTTGGAGCAACTTTTTAAAATATTAACAAATTAATATGTGTGGAACATGCATGAAGTCGATCTACATATTACACATTAAGGACAAATTGCTGTATAATGTGAAATGTATGGATTTGAACATGTGGATATTTGAAATTTGACAGATGGATATCCTTGACAGATAATTGCCCTGCTCCAAGTTCACGGACAGTACTTTGTCCTTGTGGAATGAAACCTGTCAAGTGTACAGCGTGCAGGAAGGCAATGAATGACAACGCTGAAATGCCACAGGTTCCTCTTGCCCAGCGGCGCCCAACCTTATCACTTATGTGCTAATGACGTCACTTTGTCGCTTTACCGCACCTCCTTCGTGTTGTGTATGAAGCATCTCCCCTTCACTTACGCAGGTAACCAAACATTAGAGAGGGTTGCTTTTGAGTCCCATGAATGCGTGAGGGGTAAATCCTTCATGCACAGAACGAAGGAGGTGGGGTAAAGTGACAAGGTGACGTCATAACGGCGTCAAAGACAAGGTTGGGCATCACTGCTCCAGTCGTCCACAGCAGTCTGACCCCCAACCTGGTGGTCGACCTCCTTTTCCTGTTAGTCATTACTGCTATGTGATTGAAACTTTTCCTTGGTTCCTCCATGTGCTACATATTGTTTCCTAAATGGAAAGTTACCCCCAGAATTGTTTCTTCAGTATTTCAGTGCCCTAGCAGATTAAAGGTATTGTTGACATTAATTCAAACATCGCTAACAGGTTCAGTGGTATTACATGAGCACGTGAGAAAACAAGAAACAGCAGTGAAAAGGAAATGCATTCATTTACTCTTCATCTAAAACTATTAAGACTACCATTTGGTCAGTTTTACAAAAATTTAAAAATTGGCTTTTACCCCCAGAAATACTTTGAACCTTTAGTTAAAATTACATAGCTTAGTTTTTGGCCTCATATCATTTTAAAGCTTCAACACGTGACCATTTGAATGCCCAAGAATACACAGCTTAATGACCCGCGTTTGTTTCCAATGCATTTTACTCGATTTTTATTTTTCTTACAGTTTTCCATACGATGAAATTTGGAACCAGTTTTGCTTAAATTTTTACCAGAAACGTATAAATAATGCAGTTAAAAATCGTCATATGGTATTTGCTACACTTTTAAATTGCTCAAGATATCACAAAATTAATTCGACCACTCAGAAATTAGATTTAAATTTTAGTTATTTTTTCTGAAACTACCAGAATAGTGAACAAATTCTATAAGCCAGTTTTGTGTATTACTATTTATGAAGTGAAAATATTTTTATTTTATCAAAATTGCGACTTCTACATCGTGTATAACACCTGATTAATTGGTATAATAAATTACAGAATGTTTCTTAAAAACTATTTAAAATGCCTGCATGAAGTTTAGGAGGCTTATAATTGTGGTAAAACAGTATTTGAAATCATTCAGATAAAAACTGAATGATTTAGACATTCCACCTATTACTACCCAAATAAAGTATTTTATAGAAAAGGAACCTAACTCTGGAGAACAGATCTAAAACACAGACACTCCGAAATGTGGATTTTTCTTTCTTTCCTCTATTTCATTTATCTTGATTTTGATACTGTCCGAACTCTTTTTGGCATTTCATTTTCATCAAACTTTGAACACATGTATTAGGTGGCCAAATAAAACTCAATATTAAATTTCTAAACACAGCACATGTAGTGCTGAACGAATTTACGTTCCTTTCCCTCAACCTCCAAAGAAGTAAAATTTAAATATGCTCGTAATATTTTACTCTTATAGAAGCTGCTTATCAGGAATAGAAGCAAAGGAACTTTAACCTCCGTATTTATAAGATCATGCTAAATTCAGTAAGTGCATAAAAATCTATTAGCGAAATATTTTAATTCACTAAACGCTTTCATTTTACAAGTAAAACAAGAAATATAAAGCAGAAGGATATAGTATCCCTATGAATTAAGGAAAGAAAAAGAAAAAGCAGAGAGACAAGCAAGTAAGAAGCAGAAAAAATGTATGACGACGCAAATTAAAATCCATTCAAACGTGGAACCATGCAGATGTTTCTTTCATGTGCTTGCTAAGAACTGTTGCAAGAAGCGGAACGCGTGTGACGTAATAATTTACCAAGGTAACAGTTCAGGAAGCCAACTACCCTGGATCGTGTTCTTACTGTTCTTACACTACTACTACTACACGGCAAATTCTATCAAATTCAAGAGCAAGTAACACTCGATAAAAAGACTGTACCTCAATCATTATTAACAATATTGATTTTAAGCCAATCTTGTTGTGGAGGTGCCTTTCGGTGCCAAATGTGGTTCGCAGTATTTCATACATGTTGGATATGTGGAGTGAGGGGAGAATTCGTATCTTACCTTCATTCGGGTGCTCCTGATGTGACTGGCTACACATAGAGCAGATTATGTTAACAATGCACTCAGTCCCTGGTATCCACTGCTGGTAGTGCGGTGAAGCTAGCCAATCGTCATCACTCCCGGCAGCCACATAACGGAAACCTTCGCGGCCGACAGCCACTACTTAGCACGGTGTCATGTAGAAATGACCTACCTACCTACCGAGGTCTACGACTTTGTGTGACATGTGAGCTTTGGGCTTCCGTTCTCCGAATTACGAGCGCATTCACTACTGTCGTGATTGCTAATTTATTTTAAAATATTTATTTCTTGTACCAAAGTATGTATGATTTGAGGAATATCCCACTAGCTCATGCTCATAACTATGAGTCCTTCACAAAATATTTAAAATACATTTCTTATTATTAACCTAAATTCTTAAATGTAGAAAATGGGAAAATATGGGATTTATACGTGTTAATTTCACAAAGGGTTTAAGCTATCATAGTCGAATTGATTCCGTATGTGTTAACGTGCAAAATATGGAGAATGTACCTGCGAATTTGTCGAAAATCGCTTCGTTCTTTAATCCCTGTTCAAAGTTGGTCGGCAAGTGTAATGCTCAGCAGCCTTGACCGCTGCATAACTACTGGAGTCGTTGATGCTCGCTGATATCACTACCCCACTAGGCATTGAAGAGGATGTATCTTCGTCTGCCGAGCAGATGGACTCTTATAAAAGCGGAAGGTGCAATCTCAATCTCCGGCAACTGCAGCGCACGCACAACGGGTGGAAAAGCCAACACTCGCAAGACAGTAAAGGAGTCTACTAACGTGGTCGTCCCGGACTGCGACGTTCTTCTGGTTGCGATCTTGACTAGTGCGGTGAGCTGGCAACCAATCGCCAGTCGAGACTCGTGCTTCGGGCAGGTGGATTGAGCGCTGCGATGGAAATGAGGGGAGCAAGACGAAACGGTTGATGATTACGGGAGGAATGAAAGAATTTCAGAAGGAAAGCGACGGCGAGAGATGATGAGGGACAGAGAGAGGCTTCGGTAGCGCAAAGAAACATGAAAGAGAAGGAAGAGGGCAACGACACTGGTCTCTTTCCCTCACTCACTCGCGTCCCGTCGGCTAAAGGCACAAGGAATGTATGATTATTTCGGACAGTAGGTATGCAACATTTCAACCACTAAGAGAAAATACGATGATCCCTCACATGATAGCGATGAAAGAGGCGCAAATGTCCGTAAAATCCTAATGTTTTTCTAGAGTCGTAAACGCTGTGCAACCTGCACAACTTAAGGTACGCAGGTTCAATAAAAATATTGTGACCTCGCGCTTAGCTTGCGGCTTCCTTAGGAAGAGTGATGCGAATACTCGGTTACACCATCTCATGAAGACTTTTGCTTCAAATTAGCTACGCCTTTTACTGTGAAATATGCATGTTGGCGGCACCATCATTACAGTGCTTTACAACTTGACGCGATTAAAAATTTTAGAAAAGTCATTATATAGGAAAAAGAGAGTTGTTAAATTCCTTTATAACAAGTGAAAACAACATAGCTCCTAGAGGTATTACAATGCCTCCGAGATTTATTTTTACTCTTCCCCTACTTTGTCTCGCTATCCCTTCATTGACAACACAGTTGCAGATTACTTAGTTTAATAGACTATTTCCAAATAGCCTCCATAGCAGCTTCCAATTTAGTTTACTCAAGAAAATCAAAAAGACAACACGTATTTTTAAATGTTTGGTACACTCACGCATTATCATTTTGATATGAATTATTGAAAAATAAGTTGTTATATTACCCTACGGTGCCATGGCTTTTATTAGTGTATTTTATAAACATAAAATCTTGTTGACTCAATTCAAGGCTTATGTTTTGCTGAATTTGAGCTCTAAATTTAATGCATTCCTTTCGTGTAACTCCTGACAACTACCTTGTCATAGGAAGATTAGAGGACCTCTAATTTATCCTGAAGTCGTTTTTACACTGACGTTTTATCTTCAGAATTTACCTGGATGGTCTAGACATGTTAAAATAAGAGCATCACATATTTTCGTTCCCGGAAAGGAACCCAGTCGTGCTTGAGCGTGCGCCAAATGCCGGAAAGACGATAAAGTGCCACATAGATGCGGATATCCGAAACGTTCTGGGGCATTATAAGGCAGGGACTACCTGACCGAGGAAAAGAAGGTGTGCCTCCTCGTTCCTATCTATGCCAAGAGGTGCGTTGCGTATTACGGTAAATCGAAGGTTCCGGCAATTGCGTGTATCTACTCCTCACTGCCCATGTTGTGTTAGCATTCTCAACTTGGTGCACGCTCGTGAAATGTAAGACTGCGTGTCTATGCGAGAGTCACCCAAGATATCAATGGACGCCGGTTAATATTTAGGCCACTGGAACAACACTAGCTATTAAGGACGCCATATTGGATAAAAACGTAGTAACTTATAAAATTAAAATCATTACAAAATATCACTCAAAATAACTACATTTTCAAGAAGCTGGTTACTTCACTTAGCTAATCTTCAAACTGGAGGTCACTTAGCTTGTGGGGTCCTGAGGAATTTCAGCAGTACACAGACAAACTAGACGAAAAAGGAAACGCGACTTTAATAGAGAAATATAACTTTAACACATGCGTTCTGATACTGTCAATATGTGTATAAACAATCTTAAATTTAATTCTAAAGTACGAATCAATTCACAGTGCATATAAATTCACTAATGGTATGCACAGAATTGCTGAATATATTTTATTTTGTCCCCTAAAATGTGTGTTTGTGTAGTTTCAGTGTGTGTGTGTGTGTGTGTGTGTGTGTGTGTGTGTGTGTGTGTGTGTGTGTTTGTGTGTGTATGTATGTGTGTGTTGGCAATGTCTTAAAACAGATGCGCCCAAATAATCTAAGTGTTTCTATTAAATGTCTTGGGTCTTAAAGGCTTAATGTAGATATTATGTTTGCTCCTGATGATATAAACAAGTAATGCACTGTTAATTTTGTTCAGCTTATTGCTTTTTGACAAGGGAATATGATTCAAAACAAACGACTGCTAAAACTGATCATAGTTTTTTCTGTGCCTTTGAACATTTGATGTTTTTAAGCCTTTTCATGCACATTAATGTGAGTGAAATTAATTAATTCAATTATTTTTAAACTTCTTTACATGTCAAAGTGTTGTATTTGAAGCAGCAGGTTCCCAATAAGAATTTGTCGATGTATGATTTAATTTTTTCTTCTATTAACTCTTATGGCTACACATGCTCTACTCTTTGTTAAAATTAGTCACAAATTATTAGGAACGACGAAGTCCTCTCATCGGTTTAATTTTACTGTTAAGTATGTACAAATTAATAATTGAAATCACAAGGTAGGGAAAATATTCATGTGCTGTTTTATGCTTGAAACGAATGCTTTAGATTCATAGCATAATTCCGTCAAAATTAATTACGTTGTTATTTATATATTTCCCAATCACAGCATAAACGTCGATAAACTTGTTTCCTAGAAATAAGGTTATGTAAATATCGTGGCAAAATAGAATCACGTATAGTTAAACTATGGGCTATTCCAGATACGCAAGAAAGCAGTGAATTCAGTTCCAATATATTCTACTTCTTTTCGATATATCACCTTTACAAAATGAAGACACAGCTTTTATTTCTTCTAACCAGAATAAGGTGACGTAAACTTCCAAAATGTATTTTTCCACCGTTGACAGAAAAGATCCTATCTCTGCCTAGATATATCCAATTTGTTTGAAATGTTGTGTGGTTATTATCATCATAATTATTTAACAACTTTATACATTTTAATGTTTTATACTTAATACAAGTCGTTTTACAAGATGTTTCTTCCATTAATTAAAAAAAAAAAAAGACAAAGGAAATTTACTGTGGAATGGAAACCCATAATAACACCAACATTTCTATGAGCTACCTCAGGCATACGCTTAACAATCTGAACCTATAATATTTGCAACTTGTGCTTTAATTATTTTTAACTTTTTTTTAGTTCAACTTCTAAGTTTTGACTTGTTTTGCATGAGTATTTAGCAGAATGAATAATGTTTGAGGTTCAATGTCAAAATCATATAGCTCATAATAAACATAAAAAATGCATGCAATTCTATCCAATAGTTCCTGAGAAATGGTGCATTTTATAAAGAAAAATATAACCAGCGGGAAACTGAGTATATAGAATTTGCTGTGCCTGGGGCAGTTTCCTCCATTGTAGCTCTAAAACTTCCAATTCCTTTTAGAACATGGCTTACACATTCTAGTTTTTCAATTGCCATATTAAACCATCTGGCATGCAAACATCAAACTTTGCAGTACTTTAAGAGGAAAATTTGAAACCTGCTTCATGTAGAAGCATGATAAAATTGAAGCGCACAGTATAGTGGCAAAAAATGCCACACCCCCTTTAGAAATGTCAAATTCAACAGCCTATTAACTAAAAATATAATGAAGATATCACAATAAAATAACTTTTACATGGTTTACCAATATATTGGTTACCTGACATACAAATTAAAAAATAACAAATTTCACACACACACACACACACACACACACACACACACACACACACACACACACACACACACACACACACACACATACACACACACACATCTTAATACCACCAGGCTTATACAGTAACCTTAATATCAGATGAAACATGTTATACAATTTTTTTTTAACTGGAGATATGCGGGAATCGGCCGAGGGTCGTCCCACATAGTCCTTGGTTTGAGTCATCACTTGGGAATTCGTGTACATTTATGCTGACGTTGCTTGCTGTCCGAACACTGTGGACCAAGCTGACTACACAGAGTTGCGATTCAGGCCTGCGTAGTCCGGTATAGAAATGGGTATGCCCTTCAAAATTTTAAACTTAGCTGAGGTTACAAAGCTGAACAAAAAAAAATTGCAATAGTGCCTTTAATATAGAGTATATATTTGAAAGAAGTATCAATACACCACTGAAACTTGTAAAATAATTCATAAAAGTCTAAACCTATAAAAGAAGGAGATTAAAGATTGTCAAGAGAGTCCAGTAATCTCGTAAAATAACGGATATACTTTACAGGAAAACTTTCAGAATAAAATTACTTTCTAAAATGCCAAAAATTATAAATAAGATATAAAAACACATTCTGTGTACACATCTAACACCCATTGCTATTCATAGTCGTTATTAACAAAAGATCAGCTTCGGCAGTTGAATGAAGCAGAATAAGCTACACAGTCTGTATCACTTTTTGTGCACAACACACATCCAAACCAAATGGGCTATTGAAAAAAGCTTTTAAAGTTTACGAGGATGGCGCGAACTTTTTGGTGTCACTGGCCAGACTTCAGGTAGACGGGAGAAATTCCAGTTTAGTGCGAGCTGGAGGTGGAAGGAAGCCATCAAAAACAAGAAGATAAAAAATGTACAGGCTAGATGTAACCCAACCTAACTCAACCCACGACGGAATAGCACGCATAGCTCCCTCAAGCGATACAAGCAAAGAAAACGAAGGATAAGCTGTTTGGCTCTCGCCCTCTCTCTTCATCACTTCGTCATATTGTTGTTATTAAACTATCAACGTTTACGTTTCTCCAGTAAGCCGAGAGCTGTATTCCTAGCTCTGTTATGAACGAAACGCCTTCTCATAGAGAAACGTGTTTGCTTTCAGCCGACCCCCATTGTCACTGTAGTGATAATGACCTGGAGATTTTAATGAGCGAGTAGAAACGAAATATAAACTGCAGCGGTATAAATATTAGGGAGTTGTCCAGGTATGTACGCTTATTTGTAAGCATCCTGTTTGTTTCATGACTGCACTTCCACCTGAAGTATTTGATGTAAATAATAAGCCACAAGTACAGTTTATCTCTGCTGTATCCAAATTAAAAGTAATGCATTTAAGATGGCTTCACTTTTAAAATCATAAATAGGCAATCAACTGATTAATAATAATAATAATAATAATAATAATAATAATAATAATAATAATAATAATAATAATAATAATAATAATAATAATAATAATAATAATAATAATAATAATAATAATAATAATAATAATAATAATAATAATAATAATAATAATAATAATAATAATAATAATAATAATAATAATAATAATAATAATACAGTTATAAATAATAATAAATACTAATAATAAATAGTTATATTTAATAGATTTAATACTAAATTTAATAAATAGTTATAAATACTAATAATATAACAGTTCCTACAAAACTATAGCATTAACCCATAAGTTCTCAAAATATACAAAATACATAGCCAATGAAGAGGACTTCACAGTCAATGACACAATATAAGTACAGGGACAATAATGCCTTGACTGTACGCTCTAAACTCGAAAAAGGGAAAACTGTCCTCTCTTATCCCCAATTTGGGACATGAACTCATTACTGCTTCCCTGGCAATAGCCACTCCTCCACCTGTAAGCAACCTCTTCCAGACTGACCACTAAATAAGGACGTGATATTTCCCCAAACATACGAATAAGCGTATGGAAAGTTACTATCATTTCTCAGTGGAATAACGATGTGCCTTTATGTAAAATGTGGATAGTATAAAATGTTTACTTACTCAATGGAAATGGAAGAAAATGCATTTAAAAGGACGCAAAGTACAAAAAAATGACACAATAATTATGTAATGTCGAAAAAATGTCCGAAAATGGAGAATGGCACAAAATGATCAAAAGATGACGTAATAAATACGAATTTTCATAATCTCCACCCCATGATAAGGATTTGAGTACATGTTAGCAGTGTCTAGAATGCAACAATTGAAATATGACATGTTATCAGAATCCGATCCCTGGGAATTAGTTAAAAGTGATATCGTGGAAATGTTTCTTAGCTGCACTATATTACAAAAGTTGAAGAAGTTGGAAGTCTGTGATTTAACAGGAGGGGTGCTTGGAATCACAACTAGCCAAACACGTACTGCTTGCTCACAGAGAGTACGTACCATTATGTGCGCTAAGAAGGAATGTCCTTATCTTGCAGCTGGGAAAACAATTCCTTCGAAGAAATCCTGGAAGGACACCGTTAGATACACGCATTCCTCGGATGGTAAAGCAATTCGTGAAACCTTTAATACAGTGACAATGTTAGTAGACATGAACAGTTGTTTCTGACCTAAAGTTTAACATGATTATAAATGTGTGTTCGAGTTCTAAGAGTTAAATAAGTTTACAAGGAGTATGACAAAATTAATTTCAAGGTCCACGATTTATTCTAATATTGAATTATTCATTTAGCTAACAATTTTATGACGAAAAGCCAGACGTTTATACCTGTACTTTATTAATTATGTTTATTTCCAAAAAAAAAAAAAAAAAAAAAAATTCAGGATCCTCCGAAATTAATTCTATATTGATTGTTATTGAGAAGACACTGGTTGCTAGTCATCTGCCTTGAGCAGAAGACCATGATTAATTCATTTTTACTAAAAATCCATGTAAAAATGTATGTCTACTGTGGAACTTCTGATGTTATCTTATGATGTGATAACTTGATTTCTAATATTCACTCAAACTTAAGATTCTTAAGTTAAAACATGTGCTTATTACCAAGTCTTCTCACCACAGAATTAATATTGACTATATTAGTTGCCAGATCTAAATTCAGAATAGTATTTTTAAAAACTGTTATCGCTCTCGATTTCGTTTTGAAATACTTTCAATGCAGAGGTCCGTACAAATGTTACACGCCTTTAAAATATTACAAAACTTCGTTCTGAGTATTATAAACATGCGAATGGTTCATTAACTAGATAGCATTATGCTGTATTTTTAAGTGCAACATGAAATGGCATACAAGAATAATAGCCAGGTTCTGCTGAAAGGGGTGCCTATAACTTTTCTGTCTTTTATAAAGTATCATTTTTCAATTATCTGGTTCGTCTGTTAGTAATTAATACAACATACTTATGTGTTACATCTTACCTTTAGCTTTCTATAGTCTTCTAAGCTGAATATTCTAGACTGTATATCATCAGCCAAAGAGAATCAAGCGAATTGAATCCAAGACAATTTTGTGATTGAGTGGTTATATGCCAGTATGCATGCATTAGCACTTGGATGCAAGGAGTATCAACTAAATTATTATCATCACAGTACAAATTCTTCCTAAGATGCACTATTACTATGATTTAAAAATTATACACCCAGTCATAAAAAATAAGGAAAATGAAGACTTTTCCTCTACGTGGTAAACTTTGGAACAGAAACCAGTTGTAATAATCGACCACTGGATCTGTTGGGAAATTCATTTTAACTATTGTCGGATATTTTTACTTCGGACATATAAAATACAGATCATTTCCATAATCCTGAACTGACTACCGAAATAGTCTGATAGTATCTTCCGAAACATTTCTTCCTAAACCACAAACTATCAACATTACAAAAGTTTACTCTGCAGGAACATAATTGACCTGCGCTTTACATTAAATACTTTCTCCATTATTCCCATATTAACATATTATTATACTAATTTATATTGTATTATCGGCCGCCTCCGTAGCGCAGCTGGCAGCGCGCTTGCCTGTGGCGCGGAGAACCCGGGTTCGATCCCCGGTACCAGCATGGGGATTTTATCCCCTCTGGGAGGTCTGGTACACTCTGGTGCACTCAGCCTCGTTAGGTCCCGGGGGGACCAATTGAGGAGCTACTTGATGGAGAAGTAGCGGCCCCAGGTCGAGAAGACCGCATAACTGGCCGGGAGGGTTCGGGGCGCTGACCACGTCCCACCCTCCAGTACTGCACCTCACCAATGACGCCTGTAGTGGGCAGAGGTGGGGGACGCAGCGGCTGGGCGGTAGGCCTTGGCCCTTCGTGGGCTGTCGCGCGGGGTTTACATTTACATATTGTATTATAGACATTATCTGATATCTTTAAATGAGTAATTCTTGTATATATATATATATATATATATATATATATATATATATATATATATATAAAGATCTAAGATCTAAAGATTTGGTTAAAATGTTGTATACATATAAGATTTTTATTTTTAAGTTTACCTATATATGTAGGTGTTTTTCCTGAAAAAACACGATTTTACACAAAAGATAACATCTTTTATTCCCTCCTATACAGAGCAATTCTTGCATATATTATGTGTATCTCGGTAACGGTTCTATAGATTTTTATCAAATTTTATGTTCAGATAAGGTTTTGCTCCTTAAGCTTATCTACATTGGTGTCTTGCCTGAAAAATGGATTTTATAAAAAATATTTTATTCACTCTTCTATAAATAATTTAAACAATTTTCAATATGTTTGAAATACAAATTCTACGTACTACATTCATACTCCTTTCTGTACTCAAATTCAGGTAACATATTCAGAATTCTTTCTCTACCCACTCTTCTAGAAACAATTTTCCATAAAAAACCTGATTTTACACACACACACACACACACACACACACACACACACACACACACACACACACACACACACACACACACAATTTATTCCCTCTTTTAAAATAGTCATGCAATTTCTTGTATGTTTGACATGGAAATGCTACATATTACATTCATACTGTCTTCTCTACTCACTTTTAGATAACACATTCAGATCTTTTTCTCTGCTCATTCTTCTATAAACAATTTTCCATAAAAAACGTGATTTTACACAAAAAAAATTATCCCCACTTTTAAAATAAGTCATTCCATTTTCTGTATGTTTGAAATAGAAATATAACGTATTACATTCATACCATTTTCTCTACTCACTTATGTTTTACGTAATAATTCAGATGTTATTCTCTATCGTTTATCAACTTCACACATACCAACGCCTATATATGTATATTGTATGTTGAAGAGTGAGTAAACTTCAAAATAGGTTGACCGGTCGCCATGAAAATTGGCATGTTTTTTATGGTGAATGTTTTTATACAATCCATTTTACCATGCAACGCATTACATTCACATGGTTTTCTCTAATCCCTTTTCTTTTACATAACACACTACTCCCTCTTCTACAAACAATCCATACATCATTCCGTACATTCGAAATGTAAGTGCAACGTTTAAAATTCACACGGTTTTTCTACTCATTTTCCTTTTACTAAACACTCTCTCTTCCACGAACAATTCATGCAATTTTCTGTATGATTGAAAGAGAAATGCGTATTACACTCACACGGCTTTATCAACTAGCTTTTCTTCCTGTAGTATTTGTTATTGTACAACAGTGCTTTTGCTTAGTGTCGTTCCTGTGTTTTAATAAAAAAATAAAGAAGCAGCTAAAAAGGGAAAGCTGTCACAATTGGTGTTAGGAGTACGACGAAAGCCACGACATGGAACAGTTGATGAAACAAATGTTAGCCAAGATGGACATAATGGGAAATGAAATTAATCCCGGAATGCAGCAAATGGAAACAAAAAATGGAAGCCAATTTAAAAAGTATAAACTCCGGAATGGAAAAGATGAGAACGGAAATGGCCGATATGAAAATGAACTAATTCGAGAATACTACCGAGCGAGTGGCCTGGATTAAGGAAGCCATGGAAGAACTGGAAGGAAAGATGTAAGACCATGGTCAACGTTTTAACGCTCTGGAAGATAAGAGTCCACCACAGCACCAAAGAACTGGACTCCGTACTGGAACAAATGCTCGACGAAAAACCGCAAACTAGGTGGACATCTACGAGGGAGGCCTGCGTTAAGCAGTTTACGATTTACGACTTAAATAACGGTGCTTATAAAATATTTATATACATCTCTATATCTCTTGTATCTCGGAAAATGACTCTTAACAATTGCGACAAAAATGTTTCTTTAAATAACGATTTGCTTTTCAAGTTTGTCTAAATAAGTATCTTCTCCCAAAAAACAAGATTTCACAAAAAAGGAAGCTCGGTCACCCAGGTACTATATATTATATTCACAGAATTATAATTAGTTCATCCACATGACTATGACAACTTGCGGAGGGAGACTTAGCACCTTGGCCCAAAGGGATCTTTGGTGCCTCTGCCCCTGACGGTGCTACCAGGGAGGATGGATGAGGCGAATGGATACGAAAGGCAGCCGGAACTTTGTCACGACAGAGCAGCGGGCAGAGTCCCTACATTTTCCCAATTAAAAGAATCCTAACGGAGACTGGCTCAGCCCGGTTCCTCTGCCACCCCTTCAGGTTCGTACTCCCAAGGGGGCGCGGGACTCGGAAACCGGTCCCCCCTTAGGCTTTTACCATGCCGGAGTGCATTTGTTCCCCCTGCCGTGCTGCCGACGTTTCCAACCCTGAAAGAAACCTAACGGGATGAAGGGTGAAATAAAATGATCAACGTACTGAAATGGAGGGGCAGGAAATTCGGAGAACATTAGTTTACCCATAGCTTGACGGCTTCACTTTCCTTCAGAGCCTGCTTAGAACACATATGATATTTTGACCCTGCGCCTTCATTAATTACATAGCACATTTCAGATATCATTAATGGAAATGCATGCTTTTACTGTCTTGAAGAAGAAATATCCTAGACACTCCCTTCAAGAAAGAAGCCGCGAGTATATTTGTGAGATGTGTTATGTTGAATTAGGTACTGTATGGTGTGGGAATTTGATGTTTTGCTAAAATCAAGAAAATTGACTAAACTATTTGAAACATGGATACGGAGGAGAATGGAAGGCGTGAAATGCAATAAGCTATTAAGCAATTAACATTTATTAATGCTAACAAACTTACTGCTGGTGTTTTTAAACACACAAGCCGTGTGTGAGCAATCTTTAAGAGGTGGAATCAGGACTGGAAAATTCAATACTATAGCCGGGATCCGTGGTTCAAATCCAGGCTATGGCATTGAGTTTTTCAGTCCTGATTCCACTTCTTAAGCTATTAAGTGTTTTAGAACGAACTAACGAAAGAAGAACAAGGTTGAGGCTGAGCAAGAAGAGGCAAATAAAGTTGTTCAAATATTATATAGACACTGTTAAGAGTTACAAAGGAAGGAATGGTAAATACGAAGAAAACTTGGAACAAAGATGGCAGATGGTAGATTCAGGATACCCGTTTCATATACGAAAGAAATAGAAATAGCAACCCAGAAAGGAATAGAAGTGACTGCGTTGTACCTACCGATCGATCGACCTTTTCATATGATTACTCATTTGTAATGTTAATTATCCTGTATGATACATTTTTCTTAGTAGGTATTGTAATGATGTGTATACATTGAGTGGAAGCCAAAACGGAAATTGCCTCTGCAAGAATATTCCAGGAGTTTCTTGTTACATCATTTTTCTCTACACTACGTATTGAGCAAGGTGGCTCCGTGGTAACGTGTGCGGCTCAAATTCGGGAGATCGCGGGTTCTCGCTTAAGTTTCTCGTGGTTTTATCTTATCACATAAGCGAATGTTAGGGTGCTTACTTTCATTCCACGATTTCCTTTTCCTCATTTCCATTCATTCCATTGTCTTACTATCTTTCATATGTGCTTCCAGGATAGTGGTGTATGGCGGTGCTGTACAAGTGGCGTGGATGCATGCGCATTTTATCTGCTGTTGTCGGCGCTAGGACCTTGTGTGGTCACTGACCTTTCGAGGGGGGGAGGCGATTACCGACACGTATCCAAAATGCTAGTGAGTGCATAGAGGGTCCTGACGCCGGGATGAAGACCTCTCAGTACTTTTTAGGAACATTCGCGCATCTCTGTGGGCTGTCAGCATGCGGTATGCTGCCTCCTGTGGTTCCCTCACTTCATCCCCTCCTCCCGGGGGTGTTAGCGCACAAACCTGTGTGAGTCTAGGTGTGCGATGTGTCCCCCTCCGTCGTGTAACTCTACCCTGTCCTACCATATTCTATGCTATTCGTAAAATCAACTCCGAAGACCTGCATACATAAGACTGGTTGTTCAGAAAGAACATATTTATTTTGAGAGTTCTAAACCTTGCTGCCCGGCAAAAAAAAGTACTTAATCGCAGCCCAATCGCCCCGAAGTAAACATACACGGTTATCTGAAACATGCAAATTTATTTACAACTAGCTATTTTCGCTTACCAGTTTTCGCTGCTATTGCCGAAAAAGAGACATTAAAAATGCATCGTTGATGTTATTCACAGAGTAGCATCTGGCTTTGGCTTCCATTTTTGTTCCGGTGTACTCCGTTGATCCTGGGTTTAAAATGAAACAGTTAAAATTGCCAACATGTTAACACCTCTGAAGCATTTTTAAAAGCTTTCGCAAATGAGTATTTGATTATTCAGCAGATCTTGGGTTACTATTTCTGATATCCACCGGTCAGCTTACGTGTTATATAAACAATTTCATTTACTGAGGCTTATACTTTACTTTTTACTTCTAACCATAAGTCGTTTCGTAAAGGAATCGGGAAGATATAGTTTATTGAAGAACAAAATTGTATGAGAGTTTATTTTTAAACGTCTCCACAAGTGACGAAGTATATCAAAATCCATTATCCAGTACTCGTGAACTTACATTTTATAACTTGTAATCACAATTATGGTAGCCACAAAATTTAAAGGCAGCTGGCTCAACATAAAATCTGTTCATAGGTTTGCCATGCCTTGGAGTATTGTGTAGTTAAACACGCTGTGAAATCAAACTGTTCAGTCGGTGATATAAATATCATTTGAACCCACAAAATTTATTTGTACTACAGGAAAAATAATGGTAATAGTAAACTATCAGCTGCCTTTAAATTTTGCGGCTACCATAGTGAAAGAGTTGTACTATACATCAAATGTGAATTTAAGCTTATTTCAAGTAAATTCCGCTTTAATTTTGTTTCTATCTTCTGTTATAGCGTACCGACCAGGGAAATATCAGGTGCTACACTGGGGATACAACTTAGGGGCGGGTGGAGTTACAGTAACAATGAGAACCACAGGTGAAATCAGTGCCCATACTTTGAGCCCTGATTCCGTTCTAAAGCCTACGACCCAGTCCGTAAGTACCTCGGCTTATTTCATACCTGGCTGGATCACAGTATATTCAGGATGGCTGATCAGCCAAATACCTGGTAAGATGGTGGAGATGAAAGAAATGAAATGCAGTGATGAAAGGGATGATAGGACCATTCGCGAATCAGATCATCCAACGCTAGGATAGTAGGTCGCCTAGCCACCGAGGAAAATCACAAAGAATAGCTTCGTTCTGGGTGATCGTTACCGGAAGTACGAACCCATGACCTACCGAATGCGAGTCGCACACGTTACTGTGGCACCACCTGGTGCTTCTTATTGACAAGTTACAAAAATATTCGTGACCACGATCGGTGTGTAGAAGTTCTGAAAATGAAGCTTATTACATTATATCCATAGCCCCGTGGCACAACAGCCTACTCGAACCAAGACCTACCACCAGACCGCTGCGTTCCCCACCTCTGCCCACCACAGGCGTCATGAGTGGGGTGCAGTACTGGAGAAGGACATGGTCAGCGCCCCGGTCCCTCCCGACCGGTTCTTCTCGACCAAGGGCTGCTACTTTTCAATCAAGTAGCTCCTAAATTGGCCCCACAGGGATGTAACTAGCCTGAGTGCACCCCGTGCCAGTGCCAGGGATCGAACCTGGGTCCTCCGCACCAGAGGCAGGTGCACTACCACTTAGCGCTACGGAGGCGGTCCCTATTACTTCATGCACTCATTTAAACTAGGGAAATTATTTAATGCAATTATTTACCTATCTCCCTGTCACTTCTTTATAAAATGACAAATCTTATCCGTCAATAATTCAGTTATAAAAACTCCTCAACTTTAACTACTCGGATTCTCTAAAATGCAGGAAGAGAAAGCTGTCGAATAGAAATTGGTGGAGTTAAATAACTTTATGGATGCTATTAGAACACTATATTGTATTACAATATTTACATTAACTTATGTAGAAATCAGAGCTTATAAATAGGTACATGTAGGATAAACATGAAAGGTTGAAGGTGTAAATGTATCTACGTTCCTTCTAACATACAGGAACAGGCCAGAACAAACACTGAAGACGACGTTAGTATACAACCTAAGCGTATAAAGAGTGGTTTATAGCGATTTTTTTTTAAGCATAATGGGATTCTTCCGCTCTTATGAAGTGTCAGGAGTTAAAGTGACTTTGACTTAAATATATACCTTTAAATGTAACACAAGTGTTCTTCGTTTTTTCATTATAGGACTGAGCAAAGCTAGTTCTTACGTCATTTTATTAAAGCACGAAGTTTACAATTTACACTTAATGAGCTTGACATTAAAACTGTAAATGTCAGTATATATTGAGGTATGAGGTGAATGTAACGGAGGGGAACACTTCGTTCGCGGCAGCTCGGTACGAATCTATTGTGGGCTACCACTCCCCGAGGGGACGAGATGAGGCGAAGGGAAACCATCAATGCCTCCTAGATTGAAACCATAGGCCAGCAGAGAGCGGGGATAGAGCAAAACCATAGAGACGTGCAGCACTCCCTAACAGTTCTACAGTTCTACTACCACCCGGCGCACCACCGAAGCTCCTTACCTCCAACAAGAGAGAGGGCGACAAAACGACCGTAACATCCAGGGCACCGGCACCTAGCTGCTTCAAGTAGCACCACAAAAGAAGATTTACACAGCGCCAGTAACCCTACCTGTCTGCCCGCATTAGTATATAGTTACTGCTTCCCTTCGGCGCACCCAAAAAAAGAAAAAAAAAAAAAGCAGATTTTCCTTATCCAGAAGGCATTTAAGCTCTTAAGCTTAATCATCAGTTAAGGTGTTTGGCCTACGTACAAATATGCTGATTACCTTTATAGATATATTAATAACTTTCTGTTTATTTGAAAGCAGAATTTAGCTGACTGAGTGCAATCGAGTGCACGGAGACGTGCCAAGTAGTTATCTTTATTTGATGATGTCTTGTCATATGTGCTCCACAACAGCCTTGGATGAACCAATCTTTTAATGGTTTGAATTCAATTTCGACACACATACATGAGCCTATGAACAAAGGTCATTTCTAGGTTAACGACGAATGGGGAGGAATACGAAACATTTCACCTAAGTTGTTGGAAGACATGCTTCCCAGTGAACGTTCACACTAACTCCTGGATGAGTCTGTCTTGCATTGGCTTGATATCAAAATTCTGACACTCAAATAATAACTTATGAGCAGAGGTTGGAGGTTGGTTTTAGGGACAGGAGTGAAGGAAAAGGGGGAGTTAGTGAAAAATTTAGTGGAGTTCTAGAACCAGGTAAGGAGTATAGGCTGGGAGTAGCTGAGATGATTTGGCATTTCTATCCCAATTTAACCACTGCGCAATATGTCGGCATGATTCCGTGCACTCAACTCTACGCCCGTTTAAAAAGCCTTGTGATGTAATGCATGCGGCTATAATTCGAGGAATCTGCAATGACTGAATGAGTGACTGTCAAATGAAGGCCTCAAACAATGTAAAATGACTAAAAACGTATTACAAATAGAGTATTAAATGCAATACCCCCTTCAAAGATTTCTAAACGACATTTTTAGGCTGAATAGGTACATGTGCATTATCATGGTCACAGAAAATGAATGATTGCATCGAAAACTAGGATGCACATTATATCCCTATTTATTCATTGAATCATCACACACGTGCAGGGCTAAACATATAGAATTGTAACAGGCTACAATATATATATATATATATATATATATATATATATATATATATATATGACAACTCACAATTTTGACTTCTCATAGCCCTACTTAGTCCTTTTAGTGTCATTCTTCACTTCCTCTGTCTCTCATACCCTACATAATTACAACGTTATAATCACAACGACACACACACGCACAGCTGTCTCGCACACACTGACCGACTCATGTCCATAACTCAACTCTAAAATTCACTCACACTGTTCTTCTCAGGCCTCTTTATTTGCCGGGAATGACGTCACACGGGCCCTTCTTGAATTCCACACACACACACGCACCAGAAATAACTCAGCTAGAAGTCTCGCGAACGTTTATGACACTCTTTTTGTTTCTGTTTCCTCGATTGTTGACAGTCGCGTACATGCGGCAGTTGCACGAGGCAGACAGGCCCTTAAAGTCTCTGTCCGCTCGCCGGCCGGGCATATGGCGTGAAGCAGCCTGGCTCCGTCCGTCTCCTGTTGTATGCCAAGCCTGACGTCACATTATGAACAATGATGCAGCACAAAGTTACATACTACCTGAATGTTTGGTGACATGGACATCAATACTCCATCATATTCTCCAGAGTATTCTTTTACATAATACCATGAAACATTGAATGTGTTATCAATGTAAATAGATGAGTATGCAAGATTTATTTGAAATTAAAAAAGAGGAAAATAAAGAATGAATTTCTCGACAGTTCCAAGTGCCTTGAAGCGATTTTGTCCATGAAACCAAGTTATGCTGACTTTATCCACTTATGCTACTTGAGAGATGCAGAATCGTTCACAATCTAATCAGTGTCGGTTCACGGTTTTCGTTTGCCATGACTATTTCACTCATACGTGAAATCAACCAATCATGTGCATAATCATTTCAAATGTCAACAAATGACAGCTTTCCTTCTGGAAAAAATTATCACATTTCATTATCACCTCCTCTGAATTTCATTATCACCTTCTCTGCTTTTCGTATGTTACGATCAGATTAGAGAATCTAGCTGCACTGTGCGAATAGATGCGCAACGCTGACATAATTTCACGCAATGGAGCCGCCATTCAGATGGCTGACTCTCGCTTCGATGCTGAAACAGATGAAATAATTCGAAGACGGAAACCTTAGAACACAGAATACAACAGAAAGTATATTTGGAATCAGTTTGACAAAGTTTGTATTGAACGAACTTATAAATTAACAGCAGATTGTCCAACTTCTGATGTTACCAACATGTTAAAAAATTGGAGCATTAATATGATAACCTAGTAGGCCGTGTCAATGGACGCCGATGTATGCATTCATAGCACATATTTCTTTTAAGAGGTGAATAATTACAATACAACATTTAAATAACATTTAATCGGCTAAATCACCCTTTAATTCGTGAAATAGTCTTAATAAATGCAGCTCGTGATGGTCAAATTCTCTAGATAAATTGACAATCAGTTGTGGCATTGCTTCTGATAATAATTTATGTCCCCATAAATAAACTTTTACAGTTTATTAGTTACTCAAACTTAATTACTGTGCGAGACGGCTCTGCAGTAAGGTATTAGGTTTGCTTTAGAGAGGCACCAGGTTCTATTTCCGTCGGGTTGGTCACTTTGACAATGCGTTTTTCGTGATTTCTCCCGCTCGATAGGCGAAAGCTGGAGTGATACTCCTTCTGGCACGAGTTTTCTGCTCATCTCCTGACGTCATTAATTTCCTTTAATTGTATTCGACTCATCTATTCAGGTTTGTAGGACCAGGTGACGGCGGCTGGTATGTTGCGGCAGGACAGTGGGATTTGCCCTCAGGAAAGATTTCACCCTTGCGCTTGTTGGGACTTCTATGCCCCTTCCTTCCAGGGAAATGTCTCGTCTCTATTTTCGGGACCACAGGTTGCGGGTGGCCAACGTAGATCTAACCGATGTCAGGATTTGTATTATGTTGGAGTCGTATTTGCTAGCGCACATTGTCATCTGGATCTGGTTGCTCTTTGGGTTTCCCTTTCATCCCTTTCTCCCACTGGTCACATTGTAAGCACAAAGGACCTAGTAGGTCTACGTGTGGGATGTGCATCAGGTACAGAAAGCCCCTCCGGCTAACTACTCCTAACTTTTAGTTAAACATAATTTAAACTGTGTTCTAACGTGTCAACAAAAGCATGTAGTTATGACATTCCTTAATGGGACACTGGGACAAATATTAATATGTTATATACATACAACTCCAGGTTGATATTTGCAGTTTTTTAAAATAATATAATCCCTTTGAATATTGTTAAACAAATGTAAACATAGAAGAATATAAATTTTTTTTTATTATTTTCTGGCTTCACTAGAGGATGTAACTATTAGTCTTCTTTGAAGTATTCAGTTGAAATTTGTTTTGAACCCTTGCTCCCTTCTAAAAGTCCCAAAGTTCTGGCATACAATTAAACAATCTGATGTCTAGCATTCGCGTGACTTTATGTACTCTTGTACTAACTATTCCTACAAACTCTTATTCCTCTATCTTCTTCTTGTTAGTTGAGATAAACATTAGCAGAAATTACCTCATTGTTAATTTTCTTGTTGATGCAAGGGAATATGGGAATACAGTAAGCTTTGAGAAATAGTCAAATCGTTTAAGTTGGTCACTATATGTAGGCTTTGAAATTCCGCTCTCTTTGCTCGGCCAAGAGATAAACAACTCAATAACAACCTTCCAATTGAGAAAAGTATAAGTATTGCAAGATTCATACAAATAACAAAGTATCTCTCCGAAATGGCTCACTCCGCAAATAGTGTTAGCTGGACATAAATTGTTTGTTTTAAGCAGATCTACATTTTGTATAGAAAGATTTGTTCTACCTCTTACCGCTTACTAGTTATGCAAAAGTCATCAAGAGTAAACAGGACTACGTGGGCTATAACCAGAAAATTTAAAATATACATTTGCCATAAAAATATCTTAAGCATATGGCATTTTAATCAAAATCAATAGAGACATTTTTGAGATAATCAAAATTTTTGAAATGTTTACCATGGAAAGGGTAGCTTACGGTGGAAGAATTTTCCTCAAAATCTTCGTGCCACATTCTTGAAAGATATTGAACTCAAATACCAACTTAGGTTTATAACTGACCTTTCGTTTTTGAGTTATGCTGTCTACAGACACACACGTGTACTTTCTTTTTCTAAAAATGCTTCTTTTTGGATCCAGGGTGCCTCAAAACACATATTTGTGGTGAAATTTCAACATTGAATTTTTGGGTGGAATACAACACTTCTCTTTCTTACTATACGTAGTAGAGAAAAGGGGGGAAAAAGAGAGAGAGAGAGATAAAAGAAAAAAGAAAGAAAGAAAAAGAAAAGAGTCATGTCTGGAACGCATACATACGTGCCTACATGGCAGATAGACACACAGACAGACATAGCTACTTGTTGAAAACTGCAAATTACTTGGTACTCGTGGAGATGTTTTCTGCGTTAAAGAAGCCTCGCGTTCCAGACATGATTCTTTTTTTTTTTTTTTTTTTTTTTTTTCTTCCACAGGTGTACATATGTTTTTTTTAATCAGTCTAAAAGCACCTGCCTTTTCTTCTGTAGCCGCAGGTGAATTATTACGTAAGAAGGACAACGTTAAAGGGTATTGGACTACCTAACTAGCCGCTATGATTGCAATTTCCAAATCTCACTGACCAAATATAATGTACAGATATGTATGTTGAAAGAGATATTGGGAGTTAGAGTTAGGAGTAGTTAGACGGAGGCCTCTCCAGTAAATGGAGCACATCGCCGTTCCCAGGTGATAGTGGACCCTTTGTGCTTCCATCGCGACACCTCGCTAGAAGAAGGGAGAATGGGAGACCCGAAAGGCGACCAGAGCCAGACGACGATGTGCGCTAGTAAGGACAGCGTTCCTGGCGATTCCAACACGACACGAATCCTGACGTCAACTGGCCCTGCATTAAACACCCGCAACCTGAGGGTTTCGGAAATAGACAGACCACTTCCAGGAAGAAAGTGGGTCCCAGCAGTCGCGCCAAGCATGCTTTCCAGACTGATAATTCCTCCGTCCTGCCAGAATACACTAGTCGCCGTTGTTTGGTCGTACAGCCCTGAAACAGATGAATTAAAATGACGGGGAGAGGAGATGTAAGAAATTCATGGCAGAAGAGAAATCATTCCAGAACTCCCCTTCCGATCAGGGAAAACCACGAAGAAAATGCATGGTCAGAGTGGCCGGTTCGACCGTAATCGAACCCGGATCTCCTAAGTGAAGCCTCATACGTTTCCATGGAGCCATCTCTCTTGATTGGGATATATATTACTATTACTTGTTGGTTCCTTATAAATATTTGGACAAATGAAATTTTATCACGCTTAAAATTCACATATAGAGCTTAGTTTCACGGTTGTATTTTACAACCTTTAATTCCATCTTCTAAATGACTTAGACGACTAAAGGTATTTATATCGCTTGGATTGTATGCAAATATGAACGTAATTTTAGAGATGACAATGAGTTTTAATTAAATACTTACCACACCGAGATAACAGGTTAACAAAACACACATAAGAGAAACGAAATGACAGTATTATCTGAATAGTAGAGCTGTACAAAATTGTAATTTAATGATTCGCAGGAAACAGTAGAAATTAGTATCATGACTTTTCTGGGTAGCAGAAAATATAACTACAGCTCAGCAGGGGAAAGTTTGCTCAAATAGTAACTGCAATAGTAATAATAACATGTTCCCTAACTTAAACCTCTTCAGCGTTCGAAAGAAAAATTTAGACCAATAAAGGAGTATTCTATTTAATCACCGTGAAACCTTTAAATTTTTAATACCATCGTAACATGGACATGGTAAATTTATTGCTAATGACAAAGTTTAACTTTCTATTCCTTATACATATTTGTTCAGAAAGCACCTCTTTTGCTTCTAACCTTTGACTCCTGATCTATTTGGTATAAAAACAGTTTAAATACAGTGCTCATAGTGATTATTAAAAATTCAAGATGCCACATACATTCCTCCGTGTAAGATGAATGCGCATATCGTCCTACGATACAAATATTGTGAGGATATGAACAACGTTAATTAATAGTATGAGAACGGCAATAACTTACTAAATAAGAAATGTGAATCTCGTTCAAATACACAATTTATGTCAAGTGATATTTTTTCTTTTGAGTAAACCACTTCCGAGATACTCTTTACTCCAATAGTTATACTTTTCCCAAACAGGAATATGTTATTCGTTTCTTTTTTTATCTCTTTGCCTTGCAAAGAGAACGGAATTTCAAAGGCATCGTATAGCAACTTGCTCTTAAAACATTTCACTATCGCTTTAAGCCTACTGAATTCCCATATTCTTCTTGCACCCACAAGAAATTAGCAGTAAGGTAATTTCTAAAAATGCTTAATGTAGTATATAGAGAAATAAGCATTTGCAAGAATAGTGTGTATAAGAGTGAGTATAGCTCTACACATTTTTGCGAATAGTTTCGCCAAATTGAACTATATTAAAATTCTATATCGCAATAGGTTACCCGACGATCACTTGGTGTAGGTATCCTCTAAAGTTGTGTACTTCGACTTTGTCAACAAATATTGATAGACTTCTTAATCTAAGTAGTACCAAAGAAGTCACTAATGAACAGATGTTTATCGCATAAGATTTGAAAGTGCTTTCATAAATCAAACGCAACCCACGTATAAGAATAGCGCCACTGCAACACAATGCACGACCGAGTGAGTGGTACGGTCTGCATTAAGTGGAAGGAGGTAAATCCAACCTCCCCTCTTTGGCAACTGTCGGGCATAAAGCACACACTCCATTCATTTAATTAATTATTGTGTCACTACATATTGCGCTCTTACTCACAGTATTGGGATTACAAGACCGATACTACGTAGACATTTGTTCAGAAAACCAAATTCGGGTATATTGGATTTAATTAAAAAATATTTTCCATGGGGTTATATATACTGTTGTGCTAAGACACGCTAACTCATTAATTTTGAGAAACCGTTATGTTATCACATGAGTTCACACAAATGACAACAGTTTATTACAAAGGGAACAATAAGGTGAATTATCTAATTCCAATACATATTTAACCCATTTGGCTCTGTCACTACAGCACTTCACCTCACACTTGCCTGGCCATTAAACTGGTCAATACAACTATGAAACAGCTCCCGTGGTATTGTGAAATAGTATCCTCACGAAATATAACAATTTTATAAACTCTGAACACGCTAGGAATTTAGATAAACTACAAAAACGTAACCACTTGAACAAAGCTTAACAAAAAACACTAAAACTAACACAGTAAGATATTGCCTAACGCCTATATACAGAAATGAATTGACCAGGTCGGAACAAAATCACCAGTACATCGTTGACACCTGTGCCGCCGAGAAAAGTAACTATTGCTTACATCTAAGCACAAATAACTTTTCGCCCATATTTGTTTCCTCCATTTATCTGACTCTACATTTTGTGTATAATGTTCGATACTTTCTTCTTTTCCTCTTAAGTCACATACCTCATTTTTTGCTCCTCCTAGAACCGTTAGGTATATTGTGTCTGTTCTCATCCATACCATTCTCTCCATTTCTTCTTTATTGCATTAGGCTACGTATTTCAACCTACCCCACTCCCTTTTAATTTCTCTGTAAAATGTGAGTGATGTTTTGTTCTCCAAAGTATCCCATATCTCTCGTTCATCTATAAGTTTATACCCTCGGAGCATCCAAAGGAGCCCTCCGGATTTAGGTGTTTAGAAACTTCAATAATGTTCCCACTATTGGCTAGGGATCTTTTGGTCCGCCCAGGGACAGTCCGCAGTATCTGGTTAATACTAAATGTTCTGGAAGGTTGTCAGGTATCTCAGAGGCTGTGTTAAGGGACACGGAGACTGAAATTTCGACCAAAAATTACAGAATTTACTAATTTCAGATTTTCACTTACAAATGTACCTAGGAACTTCAGGAATCAGGTGTATAAATAAAATGTCAAGTTCCGCCATTTTTAAGGCGCCAGCGCACGTTTAAATACTTAGACGTGCAGTTGACGGGGCAGGTAGAACGCACCCACCGTGATATCTGTTTTGAAACGGTTTCGGAAACATATTACACTACTCCCTTTTTTTAAACAAAAATTGCTTTACAGTACGTATTATGACCCTGCGAGCCTTGTTTGGGTCGAGTTTCACTGTTTGAGATCGTATTGTAACACTACGAGCCAGTTCTGAGAATACAGGTAGCTTGTAAATATATTTGAAATGTATGTTTTCAGAAAACTAAATTTTTCTCAGATTTACATTTTTCAACACATCAAATGAGACTGGCACAATAGTTTTAATCCAATTGTAGTAAAAAGTTGCATGCATATTCTGCAGACACCTGAACAAACCTACTTATTATTTTCACTTTATGGCAAATAGTTTTTGTTAAAAAAAAAGAGTAATAAATAAAATGTTCAGATATTTGCCTAATTTTTATATAAGAATATGTGCGAATAGAAATAAATTTTTATCTTAGCAAATAGTGCTATGACTACAAAAGTAATCACTGATTACTAATTATTGCAATAAAAAACAAGCACATAACATTAAAACCTACTTAAAAATAATGGCGCCAGGTGTGTTTTGAAAATGAGCAATATTTTATATTATTAACTGATAAAATAATTAATAACTCTATATGTAGCAATCAAAGAAATGTGAAACTTGCTACACAGATTACTAAATCATTAGTCAGTAGCTTACATATTACAGAACTTTGGAATTTTAATCCCCGTGTCCCTTAATGACACACTCGCATTGTGCTATGCACCTCTTCGGCACGTTAATACCCTGGGGTTGGGTTCGCGGTCTCCTATTGGTTATTCAGAGACAAACCTGCTCAGCATGTCGGTAATTAGCCAACTATGCCAGACAAGTACCGGCAATCCGCCACCCCCCGATGCGTCCGGTACGCTCTCAAGCTCCAGCTTTAGGCACTTCACAGGCCCCGCTGTGGATGTCACAGGATTACCTTGTTACCAGTAATTAATATTATATGTGCAGATTGTTGACTTGTGCGAAAGATTATTTCTGATTCTGTAATATATAATACGTAAATAAATAGGGATGTTATAAAACAGATACAAGTATAAACGTTGTTGGGTGAAAAGACGTGGTAAATATGAGCAAATATAATACAAGCTGTAAATACAAACAATCATTATAGATACCAAATGGGTATACTCCCTAGTACACTAATTTCTCATGTCAAGACAAGCAGTTTAGAAGGATAAACATAGAAAGCGGATATTTTCAAGTCTGAGATGTTTTTCATGTTATCGATCGGGTGAACCATGACACAATACAACATTAACACGTTACTATTAAGTTGAGAAAAGGTTTACATTGATTACAAAATATATATTCCAATAAGGCAGCCTCCTCCTTCGTGAGGCACGGCAGTTTCACTGATGGTCACTTTCTCTACCGGTTACCTGTTGTAGGAAGAGCAAGTATTGTATTCCATTCCAATTTGAAATCGACATTTCACGGAAATACTTATTCTGTATTCTGAGGCCACTTAATACAAAATATTTTTATGAAAATGGTCTACAAACGCACCGCACGAACTTATATAACAGACAAATAATAGGACATAGAAAAAATCTATCTACTGGAAAACCGTGGAATTCGTTAAAATAAACAATTTGTGACAAATATGCTTTTTGGGTGCGCCTAGAGTATAAACATAAAAATGAAGTAGTAGAGTTTTGGAAAAGGAAATTGCTATCCAGAGCAATCCAATGGAGACGGGAACGGTAACTTCTGGAGAGATGCAGACTCCATCTCAAAAGGCTGACGACAAGATGGAAGTTTGGGGATACCGACCAAAAAATCTAGTTTGTGGACTAAACTTGAAGGCAAAGAGTCCGAGTGGAGCCGAGAAAAGAGAAGGGGAAATGCTGGATATTGGCTCGTAATGGGAGAAATGGGGTGTGCCCCCGTAAATGGGGCTCCCAGAAGGCATTTCGGGACCTAAGCCGGGTTCTGACGGATCCACAAACGGAATCAGGTGCAGGAAACTGTGCCGTGGGTTGAAAGGTGTCGTAAAGTTAAGCGGTAATGATTTCTTTCATTCAGACTAATCTACATCATATTATTACTGCCCATAGAGAGCTATGTACTAGCATCCAGAAACCTCGGCTCGGGTAGGACTAGACTATGGAACTAAAAAAGCTATACTACTTTCAGCGTTTCAGCTGAGAATGAACTCACAGCCTGTGTCTTGACAAGACACAGCAACACTTGGATCCTGCCAAACTTCCTTATGAAGGAATTTCCGATGGTACTGGAATAGTATGAGCAAAGTGGACTGCCACGACAAATGGTAATCTGCTGGCTTTATTTCCCACATGATTTTGAGGAATTTTCACCTCCTCAGGAGATCAGAAATATTTTGCTGTACTGTAAATCACTTACTGATCGGCTTTGACTCCAATGTCCACCATAGCGTTTGGGATAGCACGGACATCATTGGAAGAAGAAAGCCATTATTGGAGCTTTTTAGCACAACGGATCTTGAGATCTTGAACCTAAGAAGTGTTTCGACCTTTGATAATTCACAAAGATTGGAGGTCCTAGACTTGACCCTGGCGCACTTCGTGATCCTAGAGGAAGTCAAGCATTGTATACGATTTGTACGAAACCCTGCTTATCTGACGATAACTATATCAGTTTTGAACTGAAGGGAAAAGGAAGGGACTACCTAAACAGGAACCTCTGGAGTATGGGCTCAAAAATGGACTCATATCAGAATAAAGGTTGCGGAGAGCCTGAAGTTGTTTCTAGAGTTTCTCATTAACACCTTGGTCCCTGCTTATAGAAGGAACTGCCGTCTCATACAAGAGGATCGGGCAGAAGCCAAACTTACACAGAGCTTCCTTTTCAAGTTCCATAAAAAAATATGTAGACAATACAATGTTGTAAGTCGAATGGATGTCTGGAAACATGAAATTTCTGTTACGAGTTCCAGAGGGCATATAAAAAAGAGATCGGGAAGACCTCCGAAGAATCTTGGAGGCTATTCTTTGGTAATATTCAAAAGCAGTTGAGTGCTCCTCGATTACAGAAATTATTGGTTTCGTGAGGAGGAAATAGGCTGGCCTTTTTGGTGGCCCCAGTTGAAGCGAAGAGGCAATAGGAGAGAGTGATCTTGAGCCTAAAGCTAGAAATTAGCTTCCCATGGACCTGTGTTATAGATCAAGAGCCAACTACGATTAGAACGCGTAGGACTTCGTGGATAGGCTGCAGGTAGCCCCCCGAGATTTTCACTTTTACAGATGTTAAATGGACGAAGTTTTCTTTTGAGTTCCATAAAAGAACGGATGAGGATGGCGTTTTCCCGCCTCTTTTTCCAATCAACTCTTTGTCCTATACTTAAACGAGTAGATTAGAGAAGCAGCCATTCTCATTTCTTATATGGCGATGCTGCTTATTCTTCAGATTTCCAGTCTGATTCTGTTTCTAGCAACGGGACATCTTCCTTTACTTATAGCCAGGTTTTGGTGCTATTGCTTTCTTCTCATAACTTCCTAGGAGTTCAGCTCATCCATAACTTATTTCGAAAATGTCAAGAACAGTGAATTTTAGTTTGACGTAAAATGGAATGTAGGGGTTTGATAATATGCTTATTTTTAATTCTTTTTTCTTGCAGAGTGTTCTTATGTCCGAAATTCTTCAAAAGATATATTATTTTAGAAAATTATTCCATGAAAGGCACTAAATTACTGTTCTATTTGGAATACAGGAAACTAGTAAGGGTGTTAGTAGGGGACAGACCTTGCGGACTGCTGTAACTGTAGCATAATACCCCACGTAGGGTCATAGTGGCCCTTTGAGCTTCCAGCTTGACCACTAGGAGGAATAGATGATAGGGCCCAATGAAGTTCGAGAACGACAATGTCCGGTAACAAAGACGGTATCCCTAATAAGGAACCAATCTTGACGCCTGCTAATTTTACTTCTAATTCTATCTTGGCATCTCTTTCTTATTGGCACTTTGTTAAATGAAGACTCCAATCACTTCATTAACACGGTTTTTCCAAGGAACAGATGCATCTTAACTGCATATTCAAACTTTAAGAATCTTTATAACACTGGGCCCAAATTTTGATCATCAAACATTGTTTGAAGAATAGTCTTCAAAATTACTAAAATGTTTAAACCAACACATAATGAGATTCGTTTCACTTTTTAAAACTAATAAATTAAGAAGGTTATGAACTAGTTTATAAAACTACAACACACATAGAAATAGAAACAACATAAATGGTGAGATAATTTATAAATTACTACTTAATGTATTATATTGGTTCCATGTTCTTGTTTGAAGAATCTTACAAGAAAATTAGAAATAGTTATTTATGATACAAGGGTTAAAAGGAACAAAATGAAATCCTTTTAGCCCGTGCATCATACACTATTTTGTAGACAATGCTGAATATTTATATGTATATTATATGTAAATATACATTATTAGTTTACCTTTTTCATGGTCATGATAGTCATTGGGCTGCGCTGTTCAGTTGGTGCCTTTCTTAGCATCAGTGTTAACAACACGATGATTTTTACAAAACCACAACATTCTACACAAAGAAGGGAGTGGAAAAAATATGTTTTTTATCTTGCACCAGTCCAGATTCTGTTGTATGCAATGTCGTATTGGTTTTTTGATTTTTTTGGATAACAATTCTAATTTCAGTCTCTCCGCTGCTTGTAAAACTTCAATAGGTTCAGCACAGTCCATATTCACATTCAAATGACTCGCCATTTTATATAAGCATTGTATAACTGAGATTCGTGGTCTACTTGAATGGAAGAATTTTGTACTTTTAACACTGCCGTGAACTCCTAGAAGTCCGAATTTTACTATCAACTGTCTAAAATTGTTTTTGAAGCAGGTGATATAAATTTGTAGCTTTAACTCCTTTAGGGTTCTCAGATTATGCAAAATTAATTGAGAACCCACTGGTTTTGGCAATAGTACCTTACTATGTACCCATTAAGGCAAAAAATGGAAAACTGACTGTGTCGTATCTGTTTGGGATATAACTTAATATCAGCAATTATACCTGTTCCGCTGACAATAGCTATCCCTCCACCCACAAAATAACCTTTCCAGACTATTAAATAGGAGCATGATTTTCTCCTAGAATGCTATTATGGATCTACTAAGTTACGAGGGGCGTCTCAAAAGTAACTTGCACTATTTTTTTAAAAAATAACAAAACGTTTAAATATTTTAAAAAGGGTATATTTTGAAAGCTACATTCAGTACCTATCTTTCCACATAATTTCCTTGAACCTAAATACATTTTTGATACCGTGGCAACAGTTTTTTTAACCCAATGTCAAACCACTCTCCCGCCAAACTGGATAGCCATCTTTCCACTTCTTGTTTCAGTTCCTCGTCATTTACGAAGCGCCTTCCCCCAATGTTGCTGCAGCTCCGGAAAAAGATGGTAATCACTCGGTGCAAGGTCAGAAGCACTAGATGGATGACCGAAAACATCCCATCGAAACTGCTCAAAATGGCTTGAGTTTCACGGGCAGCGTGCGGGAGAGTGTTATCGTGGACCAGAAAAACTGTTTTGCTCAACTTTCCCTTCCTTTTGTTTTGTATGGCTCTTTTGAGTTTTCTCAGCACCTCACAATAGCGAGCAGCTGTCATCGTGGTCCCATGGAGCAGGTATCGATTAACAGTACTCCCTTCGAATCCCAGAATATCGTTGTGATGACCTTGACAGCCGATGCAACAACTTTTGCCTTTATTTGGAGTTGCCTCATCCATTCGTTTCCACAACTTGCACACACTTTCCGTAGACACAGATCCTTAGAAATAATCCTGTGAAGCGATGCACGGCTTATTTCAATATACGGAGGAAGTTGAAACAAAACTGCATCAAGCGTAAGGCGCTGATCGGTGTTCACGACTGCTCGAACCTCGTCAACAATATCCGGAGCGAGGGAAGTGGAGGGTTGGCCGCTTCATTACTCATTGTGTAATGTTGTTCTTCCTTCAATGAACGATTGGGGCCAACGAGAAACCATTTGTCTTGACAAAACGTCTTTTCCATAAACACTGCACAACTCGCAATGAATTTCAGTTGCACATTTATTTTTTCCCGTCAGAAAACGGATTACAGCGCGAACTTCGCAATCGGCGATAGGAACGAGTGGAATCTCCATTGTTACTGCCGTTTTAATGTCCAAGCAATAAACTTAGGGGCCTAGGAATTTTACGGTGCTGCTACTACACCCATACCTATATACCCTGGGAATTTCAGACTTTTTCCGCCTACCGCGCGGATTTAAAAAAATAGTGCAAGTTACTTTTGAGACGGCCCTCGTACTTCTATTTATTAATAATTTCACAGTGTAACTTATGATGTTTGAAAAGTTATCCAATAAAATATCCATAATGTAAAAATTCTTATATGCTCAATGTAAATGTAAGAGAATGTCCAAGTAAGGACGCAAAGGGCAAGAAATGACGTAAAATCGAAAAAAAAGAAAAACCTAAAACATAAAATGGCATATAATGTCAAAAATGACCTAACTAACATGCATTTTTATAATCAAAGACCCATTATAAGTCTTTGTGTAGGCGTTAGCAATAGTTATGACGCAGTAGTTAAAAGATAACATGTTATGACCACTTTAACCCTGGTTAAAACCAAAACTGATGTCAGTTTTATAGTATCTGCACCTATACAAATCTATGCAGACCAAGCGAGGTAGTGTTGCGGTAACGTATGTGACCCGCATGGGTTTTTTTCGGAGTTCGCCAGGTGAATGCTGGGTAGGATACTATTTCCCCGAATTTACTGTCCCTTCATCTCCTTTCATCTACATTTCATCTGGTCTTTTCAGGGTTAAAGTATCGGCAATGGGCGACGGCGCCGCTGACTTATGAGGATTTTGTCCACTGTAACTGCTGTTTTGGTATTACGGGTGGCGTTGTGGTCGCCTGCCCTGCTGGGGGAGGGGGGGGGGCTTGATTTCGGACCTAGTGTGGCTGGCGGCATAGCGAACCTGGCGCCGGAATGAAGAATCTGATGCCTTCCTCCCTGGAGTATGAGATTAAATAACCTGTCTGTAAGTTCAGTGTGGAATCCCCTCTGCTTCTACTTCAATCCAAACAATCAATGAAAGTTGTGTTTACGCCTTATGCTATGCACGTGAATTTCACTGCGACCTATTTACCCTTGTTTTGAAAGAAAATGTAATTAAACGCATACAAATGACTGGTCACTACGCGTAATGAAATTCTTTGCCAACTTAGTAACACGCTGCTAACATGTAACTTCAGGACGACACGATTTGCGCAGCGTTCATCTTTATTGGAATTAATGTTTTGTTCTGAATTTTTAAATTGACTGAGTTGTTTAACGTTATTTTCAAACTAGTTGCTTCTAAGATAAATATGTGTAACTAACTGTAGAAGCATACGGTAACTGTAGAACTTCATAAAGGGATTCATGTTAGGAATTTTTGTAAACCACTGCAAAACAAAACATCCAAAACGTTATCATTGCAACCTTGAGGATGGTGAGAAAATGTACGTCAAATAATGATTTTATGCATAACTGTGGTTGCCGCGGTAAGAGTTCTCTAATATAAACTTCACAAAGATGTATTATACACCCTTTGAAAAACTTTCTCGCATCATATACTTTACGGCCTTGATTAAAGTTAATTCAAAATAGCTGTTAACTATTTCGTTCAATTATTCTGATGCTGCAGTACGTTCCCATGTATTACGAGTAGGGATAGGGGAGATACGGAGGGGTTCGGTACTGAAGCTAGGCTTATTGTACCTATCCCCCCAAGGGGGCACCATCGGGAGGAAGGATGAGGTAAAAGGAGACATCGGGCGGCCAGATCCAGACTAGCGGTACACACATTGACAGGGGTCCCTAAGGTGTACCAAATGTGACGAATCCTCGAGGTCTTTAAGTGTTCCGGGGCCTTCCAGGTGAACCTTGGTGGGGTCCAAAACCCAAAAATGCCCCGCCCCCCGTACCCGAATCCACGGACAAGGAGAGACAGAAGGAGTTCGCCGACATTGCGCCCCTGAAGGGAACAATGGGATGAACGATGAATGAAGTGTTTAATAAGGTGAAATGGAAGGACAGCAAATCCTTCCCAGCGTGCGCCTAGAGTCCCAGGAAAACCCGTATTACTCTAAGGGTTTTTAAGAATATCAATAAGTTCTCAAACGCTTTACCGGAAAGGAACTTACAAGTTTAAGCCCAATGCCTTGACTTGTTGGTTGTTATTATCAAACGGCACGCTCTGCCGTAGCGTGTCATGCTGGTGTTCGGGAGGTTCCGGGATCGATTTTTGTCGATCACCTATCATGACCTTGTTTTTTTCGTGGCTTTCCTTGGTGTGTAGACGAATGTAAGGGTGGATTCTCATCTACCACGATTTTATTTCCTTTTTATCCCTTTCATTCCGTTTCCTTCTCAATCTTCAGGTGCACTTCTAGGTTTCGTGACATATGGCGGTGCCGGACACATGGTGCGGATGCTTGATCAAGAGAAAGGGTGCTCCCTTGGATACTAGAGGGTTGTTTAATCTACGGGTCGTTCATCGCCCTCTCCAGTAGCAAGTTGGGTCTTAGGAACTGGAATTATTAGGGACTTCCGCATGTTTCTGTGACCTGTAGCTTACTGTGGTTCATTTATTTCGTCTCTTCCTAGTAGAGGGGTGACAGCCACCATGGATCTATATAGTCTAAACACGTGAGGTTTTCCCCTCTGTTATGTAATCTTAAGTCTATTTTTTATTAGAAAATACACTAAAATGTTCCATTTTTGAGGAGTTTGAAAACCAAATCGCTGTCTGTGATGAGCCCATGGTCTAAAATGAAGCGACGTACGATAAAATATTAGCTTCAAAGGAAAAAGCTTGTTTACACTAATAAAATAAGGAAAAAAAATAACCTACTAAAATAACGTTATTTACTTTTGAAGCCACTATATGGGCAGGTAGTAAGCATTCACTCTCTTGCAATATTACAGTAAGTTACATATTGAGGCAATCCATAGTGGAAATCCGAAAATTGTCAGAATTGTTCAATTGCTTTGACTTTTTACCATATACACAGAACATAAATCACATTGTGTACACAGTATTTTAATGATCCACGTCAAATCCTTGTTAAATAATAACTTTTTATTCATAAATATTAATATATTGTTATGTGGTAATATGAAATGCACCTTAAACCCTGCGTTTATAGTTTACATTTTTTTAACATGAGCTTATTCTACAAACGTTTAAGAAACTCTTTAGGTATTTCTGAAATATGACTAGTTTATGGTTGACAAACGAAGAAAGTTGGGCTGAAATGATTGAAAATTACAGTTTAGGCTTTTTGACTTACTACGTCCAATTCTTTAGTAATGTGTCCGTGTGCAGATTTTTGTTAGTGGAGTGAAAATTACAGAATTACTCAACTATTTAAATAACCCCGAGGTAGTGTTAGCGTATTAGAGGCGTTTTCTGATCTCACATTTTTGTCTAACATTTTGTTAATTTGTTGCAAAATTTGCTGCACGTATGTTTTCCGATGAGCTTTACTCTTTTGTGATATTTTATATATCTTTTTAAAAATTAAAAACGCTCCATACAATGTAAATTTTAAGTTAGCAGATTTTGAATTCCGTAAATAGTTTACCCACTATACGCTAACTAAAACTTGCTACGCATTTATTAATATAACGCAGATGGGTTACGCCATCTAGTTCATCCATGTTATAGGTATATTTCATTTCAAAAGCTGAAAAATGATTAATTTTTAAATGGAATTAATCTAAAAGTGCATGTTTTAGCAAAAGTATTTACTAGGTCATTAACGAGCATGAATTTATATTTTGATTCAAATAGAGAAAGGTACATTGCATGAAGACTTTTTTGTAAAATAGCTTAAATTTTGTCTTTTAAAGAGCATCTTGCAATGACTTAATAGAGGTGTGTCAAACTTACAACTACATTTCTTTACTTCGACATAAGATGAGATAAACAATTCAAGACACTCACGAATACGTTTTGCGAAATTCATGCATTATTTCCACACATATGATTGAATTTTTTACCTTTTTTGCGAGGGCGACACTGAAAATTTTAGAAAATCAAACCAAAATTACTTTTAAAAGATTCCAATAGTTTGATTGCTTTTCAAAATAACTCCTTTAACAGAAATAAATTTTTGTATTCGCTAAAATCAGTGCTTAAAACAATGATCCCGAGGTACTTCAGAAATCTGGTTTTCATAGTGTTCCACTATTTCATCTGATGACGAATTGATTCCACGCTGTTTATCTTCAATGTTTGGAAACATAAAGAATCACAAGTTGCTAGGTCAGGGTTGTATGGTGGAGGATCCTTGGCACTGATCTTTAGGGCATCCAGATACTCAGTGTTAGTTATGTCATGATGTAAAATAATTTTTTTTTTTTTTTCCTTTTAGGCGTGTTTACAACTTTTTCAAAAAATTGCTATAAAAAGACATTTTTGTACCAGTCGGCAGTAATGGTGCCTCTATCTTTTAATGTTATAGTAGCAATATGGCCTTTGTTAGAAAAATAAAACTAAAAAAAAAAAAAAAAATAAAAAATAAAAAAAAATAAAGAAAGAAAGAAAAAAACTAGCAACTATCTTCTTACCGGTTCTGCGAATTCATCGGACTTATGTAAGCTTAGGTTCGGTTCGAAAGACATATTGAGCCGATTGAAATTTCTCTAAGTTCATAACAATATATCAAGATTCATCACCAGTAACGATATTTCAATCAAATATGAAGTATCGACTTGGAATTTTTCCATAGTTTATCATCAGCAAAAGGTAAAAAGGGTAAGGGATACAGACACAGAGGGGACACCTCCCTCTCTTCGACCTACACAGATCTATTGTGGCTACCACCCCCCCCCCTCCCAGAAGGCAGAGTTGAAGTGAGGGAACCCAAGGTGCCACATAGGGTCGCAGCTAGACAGGCCACAGAGGCGCGCGAAAGTCACTAAGCCACCTAGCGTCGAGAACAGCAGTTATGATTGCACATAATCAACCGCGCCATCTGCCCAGCACTGCCAACACTGCTCGCCTGAAAGCACACCTGAAAGATGATAAGGAAGTGGAATGAAGAGAAATGATGGAAAGGAAACCGTGGTATGAAATATTGCACACCAGCATTCCCCTAAATGACATGGGAAATCACTTATCATCAGCAAGCCATGCGTTGTTATTTTTGATTGGGAATCACTTTATTTGGAATCCATCGACAACAGTTTTCTCACGTCTAACATTTGATGTAAAATATTTTTGTTTTGACTCATAGCAATGCTCAATGTCGCCCAAATAAATTCATCAGAGGTTTGTCGAGCATTGTTGGAACAGCGGCAATATTTTCATCAGTAACAGCAGCGTCCTTCACGAAATTCACAATTAAGGAAAACCCATCTCTGAATCCGCTATAACAATTGTCTTAGATGGGGCTTCTTCGCTAAATGCCTCTCTAAGCACTGAGAGAACGCAGGCTTTCAGGGCGGGAGAGAATATACCTGGAAGTTATTTCCGTGCTGTTATGCCCAGGCCTTCTGTAGATACGTTTCCAGCAGACTTGGGCATAACAGCCCGTAAATAACTTCCCCTTATAGGTATTGATCTCTGCATTGTTTAGGCGTTAATGATGATTTTAAATCCTAAAACTTCATAGCCTGGAAATGTTCTCTATTCAGATTCTTCTTCTTTTTTTTTTCTTTTTTTCTTTTTTTTTTTTTTTTTTTTTTTTTTGGTAGACACAAAATCTTTAAATGATGATAATTAACAAACTATTAGGGCAAACCGAGTAAACTAACTGGCAATCGCAAACATTAGAAAAAAGCTGTCAAATACACATGGCATATTAAAAATGTTCAGTGTTGCCCTTTTTTATACAGTTTTTCTTTAGCTATCTAAATATTTAATACATTTCATTTTGGGCTTTTTAAAACTAAATTTTGTTTATTTTCCTTACAAGGATAAATAAGCTTACTGTGCCATCTACATTTAAATGGAATGAACTTCTGCCATAGAGTTACAGTCATTATCTTATTGGTGGAGTGAACAAGTGAAAACTACTAGGACTGGAGTCGGTCCCCTCCCCTCTTCAACAACTGAAATCGGATGTTTCCATATCTATGGGATTCATTGAAATTAATTAATTTCAACTGAGCGATTTCATATTTTAACAATTATTAATTTTGTAATTTCTGAAGCTCAGCTGAAAATTTCAAACTAATAGGTTTTAAACTTTGGTCCAAGTAACATTTTGAATGTTGAAAAGAAAGGAATTGGGGAAATGTAATTTAAAGTTCAATATCGTGCTTTATCTAAATAGGATAGGAACTATTAAAAACCTTTTCGTAGATTAAAGTTTTTGATGTTAAAAGGCAATTGTGTAGCATGAAAGGTAGAGGTATGATACAATACAAATTGTAAATAATATAAAATGTTCACTGGGCACTTTAATTACAAAATCAAGTTGGTCGTATCTATTTACGAGGTGCACACACACATACACACATATATACACACACATACACACAAACTACACACACACATACACACACAAACTACACACACACAAACTACACACACATACACACATATATACACACACATACACACAAACTAACACAAACACACACACACAAACTACACACACATACACACATATATACACACATACACAAACTACACACATACACACACACAAACTACACACACATACACACATATATACACACACATACACACAAACTAACACAAACACACACACACAAACTACACACACATACACACATATATACACACATACACAAACTACACACATACACACACACAAACTACACACACATACACACATATATACACACATACACACACAAACTACACACACATACACACATATTTACATACACATACACACACCTTGGGAAATGTTGACACGTTATATCGTGTAACAGTCGCAGCAATTTGCTTTTGAAATATGTATAGGCATGAATGTGTGTCGAACACGATGTTAGAGTGAAAGCATTACATACACGATATATGTGCCGTTGTGTCTGGCGAGTGAACGAGCATAACGCACGGAAGTCCAGGTCTAGGCAGCTTATTGAGTCTAAATGAGGACTGAATTCCGTTATCGCGCGTGTGTGTGCTCTCCGTTAGGAATTCTTTTATGCTTGTAGAGATTTGCTTGGAAAGCAGTGGAAATTAGCAATGCGGGCTTGCCCACAATCCGATTTTTATGGTTGTTCCGGAGACTCACACATTCCCAGAACAGCAGTTCTGGTATTAGAAGTATAACTGGAGTTCACTTGCCAGGTCGCTCAATTGATCCTTCTTCTTCTTCTTTTTAATCTCCTTCTACTTCATATAAGGTAATACAGGGAATTCATTCTGTTTCACTTTTTACTTCATCATTCTCTCTACATATAGCTTAATGTTTCGGCCTCCTCTCCTTTAGTTTTCAAGATACAGTTAGTTACTGTTGTGTTTGAGATTCTCTGCGACGTGTTAGTGAGTGGATATGCCGTTAATGATCACACATTACAGGTTCAACTACTCGAGAGTCGGTGATACCGGTGATACTGTCTATGACCATTTCTATGCTTATTCCATCTTCACTTCCTTCAAATCTGCAATGTGCACCGACTCAACAAGGCAAGAGAAAGTAAAAAAAAAAAAAAAAAAAAATATTGTCATGTGCTGCATTTACATGACTTTCTCTACCCGCTTATCATTTTCTTCTGCATGCACAGTAGTCCTAGCTTATTGTTTCACTACAAGTTACCTTTAATAAGTGGAGGAAAATTTAAACCAATAACAAGGAATACTCTGGAAATTGTTAACTTCAGAAACATTACTTATATAAAGTGTGTGCTTTAACGTGATCTACACCTTTGTGTAGTAATATTTTGTCTATCTGCTACGCTTTACCAGTTATGCAAAAGTCATTCAGAATGAACAGAACTTCAGAGGCTATTCACAGAAAAGTCAATATATATAATTTGTCATGCAACATATGAGATATTTTAATTCAACTCATTGTAGCCGTTTTTGAGAAAATCATAATTTAAGAAACATTCTCCGTGTAAAGGGTAGTTTGTTATATATTTTCTCCAAAAACTTCGGGTTGCATTCTTGAAAGACGTATCACTTCAATACCGAGTTTGGTATTTGACGGAATTTTCGTTGTCGAGTTGTTCAGACATACGTGGCTCTTTTCTTACCTTTTTTTTTTTTTTTTTTTTTTTGACTCAGGGATCTCAAAACAAGGATTTTCAGTGAAATCCCGGTGTAGAACTTTTGGATAACATGTGATACCTTCACTATCTAGTATGTATGTGGTAGAGAAGGTAAAAATCATTTTTATAAGGTGGACAATGTGGGAGTGTGTGCATGTGTGTGTGTGTTTGTGTGTGTGTGTGTGTGTGTGTGTGTGTGTGTGTGTGTGTGTGTGTGTGTGTCTGTGTCTTTGGACAGCACAACTCAAAAATGAAAGTCGGTTAAATGCCAAGACACCTAAGTGCTGCAACTTCCAAGAATGGAACATCAAGATCTTCAAGAAAATTCCCCCACCAAAAACTAGCCTGTACATGGAAAAGTTTCGAAAATGTTGATCTCAAAAATGGTTGTAATGATTTTGATTAAATGCTGTTGTGTTTAAGATATTCGCTTGACAGTTAAACGTATATATTGAGTTTTCTAGGAATAGCTTATGAATTCCTCTTCATTGTGAGTGAGCTTTTAGAACATGTAAATCCTTATAGATAGACAATAACACACACACACACACACACACACACACACACACACACACACACACACACACACACACACACACACACACACACATACATACACACAAATGTAGTTTTCGTTAAATCACAAAATGTACATGAAATACAATTTTTCTGGCATTCACTGTTTCCGAGATATTTTATATTTGGTTTAAACTGTCAACCGTATTTTTCAACTGCATAGTCCCTATTCGTTTCTTTTTCCGTGCTTATGTAAAAATAACCACTTTCAAAGCCCTCACATAATGACCACCTTAGAAGATTTGACCGCAGCTTAGGTCTACTGTGTACTATTTCTCCCTTTTACCTACCAGGCAATATGTAATAAATCATTTCTGAAAATCTCTGTATTAACATGTAATACATAGAGGAATAAGCTTTTGTATAGTAGCCTGTTTAAGAATGGGTAGATAATCATATGAATGTAACATATAAGTATTTGTTTCCCATCTGTTTCATGTTAGCCGAGATAAACATCGTCAGAAATAGGTTCACTACCCATTTAATTTAAGATACAAGGGGGTAGAGTAAACAGAATCAATAGTCAGATGTTTAACTGCAGGTCGCTATATACCAGCCTTAAATTCCCACACTGTTTCCATGACGTCGGGTAAAACAACTGAATACTGTTGGTGATTTTTAAAAAATGACAAATAAATGAAAATTATAAAACTAATAATAGCGGAATATGTTTACACATTATTTATTTCGAAAAAGTTTTCGAAATAAATCAGGAGTTTTAAAGGTACCTATATTTCTGTAGAGCACCTTTTTGTCTGTACCTTAAGGTTTACTAATTATACAAAATTACTTCCGGATGAAGAGAATGTCATAGGCTATTTTCAGGAAAATTTATACATAGTATTTGTCACGTAAATACCTTACATATAGCTAAGGTAAGTAGGAAATCAAATATTTTAAAACATTTTCTATAAAAGGGGAAGTATGTGGTAGGTTGGAGCGGGGGTGTCCCTGCAAATCCTCACGTCATGTCTCTGAAACGTACTGAACTTAAATCCCATGTTTGATATATATCCGAATTTTCGTTTTAAAGTTATAGTGCACCCGCACACGCAAGCACGGAGCTTTTTCTAAAAATTTCTGAAATGTTGCTTTTTTGTGGGTCTCAAAACACGCATTGCAGTTTCATTCTAGATATAGAATTGGGATTGGTCAAGACTAGAAGAAATGTTCCTATAAACACATGTCCGGAAACAAATACTTGAGATATGAGTCATTTTAGAAAAAAAATGTGCAATGTATGGTTTGGCATACAACAATGTCTTTAAATATCCCCATAGACAGAAACCTAATGGATAGAGATCCGGCGAATGGGGAGGCCATGCTACTGGATCTCCTCGACCAATCCATTGTCCATTAAATATTTAGTTTAAGTATTGTCGTACGATGCGTACAAAATGGGGTGGTGCCCCGACATGCATAAACCACATGCGTCGTCTTTCCACAAGCACAACTCCTCCAAAAGCACGGGTAACTCATCGCGCAGGAATCCATGATACACAGCACCTGTTAATGTGTTCGGTAAAATGTATGGTCCTCGGATCACCCACAATTCCTGCCCACACATTGGGACTAAAGCGATCCTAATATTTAAACCAAACACTTGATGGAAGATGGATTGCTCGAGGAGGTCCAATAGCATGGCTTCCGCACTCGCCGGACTCAATCCATTGAATTTCTGGCTATGTGGACATTTCAATACATTGGTGTGTGCCAAAACCCATAAAAAATGTGGATACGTTGCACATTTTTGTAACATGGCTCATATGTCAACACGTATTTGGTTGGGGACATTTGTTTATAGAACATTTATTCTAGTTTTGATCAATCCCAACTCCTGTTGCAAAATCGGACACTTTTTAAAACATCCTGTACATACCAGGTGGCTCATTTCATCCGTCATTGAGGAAAATTGATAACCCTTCGTGCCTTAAAAGAGTAGCAGAGCACAACGGCGCGATTCCTATGAAGCTGGCGCCAGTAGTGTTAGTGAACTTCCTTCTTGTAAGAGAAGACGAGTGATGTGAGGTGCTTCCCGAGGTTTGAACAATCGTATGTAGCCCGTGATAATAGACAATAACAGTCTGAATATTCTCCGCTTTACTTAAAGGGACTTCATTTTCCAGGAAATAAACTCACCCTTGTACATGCTGCTATTGTCTAACATTACGGATTACAGATTGTAAATTGCCATAACGTTTCATTGACATTTCTTCGTTTCTTTTTAATGTTTTTGTGGTATTTTATTATTGTTTTTAGTTATTGCTGTTATTATTGTATTATTATGCTATTTATATTGTTTGTATTATTAATATTCACTTTAATTTTATTATTTTATTCTCATCAATGTGTTTATTACCATCGCTGTTATGTTTATCATTATTGTTACTGTTGTTATTAATATATATATTATTATGTTTATCATTAGCAGCAGCGACGGTGGTGGTGGCAGTGGCAGTGGCAGCGACAGCAGTAGTAGTAGTATCTTTCTACCAGTCAGACATAGAGGACCACGGTGTGTGGAATTCCTGCATGGTGAGCTTCAGGATTTTCTTGATGAGGTTTCAGTACGATTGGCGGTACAACACTGTTTCCAACAAGATGGTACACCACCTTATTATTATGAATCTGTAATGGTAAACTTCAATTCAATGAGGAAATCCTGCCATCGCTCGTCTCCTCTTAAGGCAAAACAAAGTTCACTCACGCCACTGGCGCTAGCTTCATAGGAATCTGCAACTCTTTTAACGCATGAAGGGTTATCTACTTACCTCAATGTCGGGCCACCTGGTATATATATAACCCACATCATGTGATTGTGTGTGGACCTGGGCAAAATTATTATTCATTAATCTCAGTTGATAACCCTACATAAAGACTCAGGTTTTCGTTTGAAATGTGGAAGATACATTTGAAGTTCAGCCGTTTCCGTCGAAAGGACGGAGTAGTATTTAACCCCCGTTCTACTACATACCGCACCACGACGATGGGCATTAATGAAACACGAAATAGATAATTGGGAAAGGAAATTTGAGAGAGAAGCATTTCACGTCTAAGTTTAGGGTAGAGTCGAGTGTTCGGAAACCTGTTGATTTCCCATTGTATTTTATTTTACTTAGTGTTGGCAGAAACCCTTTATCACCTCTGTTCCACACCTGCACTACATAAACCGATGTCTTATTGGTTTGAGTTTAAGTCCGACACACAAATATTAACCTATGAATAAAGCTTAGGCCTAGGTGAGCGGCGGAAAGGGAGGAGTATAGAAACATTTCACCTGAGTGGCTGGAAGACCTACGCTGCAACGAAGATCCACACCAGCCTCTGGAATAGTCCGTCTCTTACAGGTTTGATGTCAAACGTCTGGCGCCCAAACATTAACCTATAAGTACAGATCTGTTTAATGGTTCAGCAGTGATGGAACAGAGGGAGCAAGATAAACCTAGATAAGAGTGTTAGATCCAGGGAATGGGACTGTGGCTCGAAGCGACAGAGCTGGTTCAGTATTTGCTTACCAACATAAACCGGTGCGATTCCATGCACTCGACTGTACCTTCCGGCATTTATGAGCCACCTTAAACATATCATTAATAATTAATGATGGCGTTTGAAACAAGTAAATGCATGATTTTTGTAGTTTTCCCTTTTAGGTTCGTTTAGTAACAATAACCTAATTTGTCAGGTTCCAACGCACAGTATATTTGTGTACTGCTTTAGACATTTAGCTGGCTGACAGTTCAAATGTTATTGCTGAATGTTTGTTTTGATTTAGCACTCTTTCCTTTTTCAATTTTTATTTTTAGTTTATCTGTAATAGTTATTTTTATCTGTTGAACAATAATGTAAGTGCTGTTGAAATTGATATATTGATAAAAGTTGACAATACTCGTCCCGGTTTTTCTATCATTTTATTCATTTATGACTGAGGAAAACTTGAAAAACATCTGAATGATGTGTTTATGATCCATCATGATAAGGTTCAAAGCTGTTTTGCAGAACTACATGAATGTCAAGGCTTTGCTATTGCTTTTGTAGTTCAAAGTCTTGATCCCAGTTAGTACTACAGGATATTTCTACAAATTTGTCTGCCCACAAGAATGTCTTGTAGGTAGCTTATGTTGATAGTAGTGTCTGTTTAGAAACATTAATGTAGTTACTATTTTTAATACTTTTAATTTTCTTTATGCGTTCCCATTCTGTAGGACCAAATGTGATGAGACAGTGACGATACAAAGGATAGCCAGGAGAGTTTATTTTATTTCTTTTAGAAAGAAAGTCGAGATGCAGCTTTCACCTTTGGAGGTCTAGGGATAACGTGCTAGCCTCTGGTTCCCGATGTCGCGAGTTCAAACCCGGTAGAGGGCGATAGACCTTTTCTGGAGTAAAAATCCTTAGCATTGCTTCTTATGGAAGGGTGGTCCTGTATCGTAGATTTACGGCACGTAAAAGAATCTCAACCCCGATAAAGAGGCCTCTGAGCTAGATTATGTGGTCTTTAAAGCCCAGTATACAATGGGGTGCTAAGAATCATTGCAGTTAAACAGCTTCCATAAGTAATATCTCAATATCAACCTTTGATAAAGCAATTGGTTTTCTAAGTTTGGTTGGCATTTACATCTATAGTATGTCCCCCAAATAGCAGGGGAAGACTAGGAAAACAAAGAGTAAGATCTGTGTTTCATGGGCAATACTGAAAGGTGAACGACAATTGGAATTGAGCAGCATCAAATCGTGGTTTTCTGTTGAGGACCCCACCTTTCTGACCTGTATGCGAACTGGCCCATAGAGTGTCACGTGAGTTAAAGTCTCCAGGTGTAACAAAATGCATTGGTGGCTGTAGTATTAATTGCGTTAAGTCATGGAATGTTATGCTTTGGCTGTTAGAAAAACATTATTTATACTGCACGTAGTCATAGGTTAGAAAATTGTGACGGGTACTGATTCCAATGCAGATGTTAGCGAAGATTTACACTGTGCCAAATTATGATGGATGTAGGTGACAATTCTTCACTTGTATGTGTTGCAGAAATACTGCTTTAATGGCATGTTCCAAGTTAAAATATTAGCTTTACAAATGAAAGCTGAAGTAATTTATTTACAATACATCTTTTATAAAGTATTCTAACCGTTTTCAGAGTAAATAGAAAGGAGTAAAAGGTTTCCTCTTTGGAATGTATATTCCCTGGGGTCTTGAATACTTTAAATACAGCTCGGCATTTGCCTATTTTTCCTGTGTTTATGTTCCTATGAATTTTATATTTATTTATATTTCGTGCTTACTGGAGTAAAATATACCAATTTTATAGTGTCTATAATTGTCTATTTTCATAATATGTGCCTTTTCGTGGCTTAAGGGCCTATGTTTTTCTTCACGATACCTTTCTTAAAGCTTTTGCACATCGTAATTTCATTATTTTTATATATGGGGTTATTTGTTAATATATTTTATTTGTGTGTTGTTAGCTTAGTATTGCAATTAATATTTCGCGCGCTGAGCCAACGAACCATTGTTTGCAACATGCCTGAAGAAGTTTGTAATACCGGCACTCCTTTCCCAAGGTCAACAGTTGCACTGTTTTGTGTAATAATAAACTGTGGCTACATAACACCAGAAAGTATAGGGTAAATCCTCAACTACAAAAGAACTGTTCGTTTACGACTGGAAAATTGAGCATTTTAGTGTCAACCCAACTCTCTGTGCATTAATACGGTGGCTTTATTGTTTTCTATCTTCAACGTAGGCAAAAACACAGTGGTGGCTTAAGAAGACTAGATTTATTTCATTAAAAAGGTAACAACAGCATGTTTAACGATAGTGCACAATAGATTCAATAATAATTACAAACCAACGTGGGAGCGTAAACGTATTCAATAAAAAATTGAAATAAAATAAATAACAGTATTTAGCATACAAAATACATGTTAACTCAAGAGTTAATTTTTTTTAAAAAAAGTATGTTTACAGTTTACGCACCATTAAAAGAACAGTGAAATTTAGTAATTTTAATATAGGGATGGTAGATATGACCACACCCGTAGCGCAGTGGTAGTGCGCCTGCTTCTAGCACGGAGGACCCGGGTTCGATCTCAGTTACCGGCGTGGGGATATTTCCCCAGCTGGAAGGTCTGGCACGGGGTGCACTCAGCCTCGTTAGGTCCAGGAAGGGTCAATTGAGGAGCCACTTGATGAAGAAGCGACCTCGGTTCGTGAAGGCCGCATAACTGGCCGGGAGGGCTCGGGGTGCTGACCACGTCCCAGCTCCCAGTACTGTACCCCACTCGTGACGCCTGTAGTGGGCAGAGGTGGGGATACAGCGGTCGGGTGGCAAGCATTGGCCCTTCATGGGCTGTTGCGCTGGGGGTTTAGTTTAGATGGCAGATATATGGAACATGGATATTTAGATTTTGTATTTATAAATTTCTCTGTCATGTTAATGTGCCTTTAAGTGGTAAATAAATAAATAAATTATTGTGCATACTTCAATACTTATACTTACTGATAGTGTCTGTCTTAATGCCTATTTTAACCTGTTATAGTTCCCATTTGTGTTCCTATTTGTTTTAGCGCATATTGCACCGAGCTCTATTAATAATTAATAGTAAAGCGAATTTAGTGAGACTATGGTAGAATGAATCTTGCTCATTCCACCATATATTTCATCTAATGAGTCATGGTCAAGAGTATGTTCTGTAGGAAATACAACCCCGTATTCACGGTTGGGTGCGCCATTATTACCGGAAACTGGTGTCTCTTGTACAAGGAAAAACAGATTGGAGGCAGTCATTTGGCGGATGATGTGAAGGAGAACGATGAAGGCGCACCAGGAGAGCAGTGACTTCACTCTAATTGCACCTTCTACTTCTAATCTAACGAAGTGCAAATTTAGCTACGACTGCATTGGTATCTCCAGCTCAGAGGAAACGGTTGTAATTAGATAATGCATATAATGGCATACTGACGTCCCGCTAACTTAAACTAGGGCAGCACATTCATGTTTATACCTACAATATTTAATTCAAGTCTCTGACGTGCAAAGAAGTTAAAGGTGCCTATAAAAATCAAACAATGAAACCTTATTGAATTCAACCTACAGGCTGATTCTCTATGTAACTTGCTATGCTAGAGGAGACAATAACATAAAATTGTTACATAGGAATACATGTCCAAAAATATCACACTTGATAGATAGAAGTACTGGTGTATGTTGTCAGAATGCTGTCTGTAACAGATTGGCAGAGTGAAGCTTTTCGTTCTAAAGTGATTAGGAGGCTATGGTAAACCGTAGTATCTTCTTTAATGTAGGCCAATATGTTGCCATGGTGACCTTTGCATTAACACTGTTGTAATCCTTGAGAGATTCACGTTGAGAGAAATTACTAATGCGCATTTCATTCATAGAAAAGTAAATGACAATCGAAGAAATGCAAGGCTTTAACGGTTGATATATCCCTTATGTCGCTCTCCGGGCATACCGTTTAAAGAGGCGTCGGTGTGGGTGGCTCAGTTGGTTAGACGCAGGCCTACTGGTCCCAAGACCGTGGGTTCAAATCCAGCCCAAACCAATGGCTTTTAAGTGTGCTTAAAAACGACAGCTCCATGTCAGTAGATTTACTGGCATGTAAAAGAACTTCTGCGGGACGATATTCCGGCACACCAGCGACGCTGATGTGATCCTGGCAATTGACAGCGTCGTTATACAACAAAATAATGAAAGAGACTTCACTGACGTGTTTGCATGTAGTAGGGAGCTTGCGAGCAAGAAGAAACTCGTCAATTTTAGCAAAAGGCCTTAAGGATTTAAGTGAGCAGCCGCATTTGAGCACCCGAAAGATTGCAAATATTGGGGTTTCTTCACAACCTTTAATGTGAAGAGTTCTTTCTACTTTAATTGTGTCTGTACTCATTTCACGGTCAACAGGTCCAGACATTAGTCCAGCAGATTATCAGCTGATTATAAACACAGTGTTACATTCTGATGAGCCATGCTTCGTTAGAGATAGTATACTTAAACAGCAGAAACAGCCTTGTCTGGACTGAGGCAAATCTACACTTTCAATCATTAGAAATCATCAACAGCAACTTCCAGTTGACGTGTGGGCTGGTGTACTACATGATCACTTGTTATGGCAATATCTACTGCCGGCTCACTAAATAATCAAATTTACTACATTTTCCCTGATCTGATTGTAATACCCGAGACGCCAGAGGATATTCCATATTGATATTCCTCAGCGTATTAGGTGGCCGCATGATGGTGCACCCGTTCATTACTTCTGAGGTGTCCAAAACCTTCTTTATGAACGTTCTCCAGCGAGGTGGATCGGAAGACGTTATCCAGTACATTGGCCTGCACTTTGCCTGATTTGATACCAATAGATTCCTTCCTCTAGGATTATATTAAAACCCTTATTTATGACGTACCGCTCGAATTGGAAGTCGACCTAACAGCAGGCTTACAAATTTCCTATAACACAATTAAAGAACATGCCAGAAATATCTGAACGAGTATGAAAGTCGATGGTGCAATGTTTATATTGAGGCTGGTGGAGCACATTTACAACAGTTCTTATAATGTGTGTTTTTATTTTAATTGTACTTTGTCATTGTTATGACCTTCAGGTGCATTGAATAAACAAAAGTTAGTAATGGAAATATAGATGCTTGGACTACTTCTTCTTCTTCTTCTTCTTCTTCTTCTTCTTCTTCTTCTTCTTCTTCTTCTTCTTCTTCTTCTTCTTCTTCTTCTTCTTCTTCTTCTTCTTCTTCTTCTTCTTCTTCTTCTTCTTCTTCTTCTTCTTCTTCTTCTTCTTCTTCTTCTTCTTCTCCTTCTTCTTCTTCTTCTTCTTCTTCTTCTTCTAATTATTATTATTATTATTATTATTATTATTATTATTATTATTATTATTATTATTATTATTATTATTATTATTATTATTATTATTATTATTATTATTATTATTATTATTATTATTATTATTATTATTATTATTATTATTATTATTATTATTATTATTATTATTATTATTATTATTATTATTATTATTATTATTATTATTATTATGATTATCATCATCATCATTATCATTATCATTATCATTATTATTATCATTATTATTATTATTATTATTATTATTATTATTATTATTATTATTATTATTATTATTATTATTATTATTATTATTATTATTATTATTATTATTATTATTATTATTATTATTATTATTATTATTATTATTATTATTATTATTATTATTATTATTATTATTATTATTATTATTATTATTATTATTATTATTATTATTATTATTATTATTATTATTATTATTATTATTATTATTATTATTATTATCATCCTCCGTAGCGCAGTTGGTAGCGCGCCTGCCTCTGGTGCGGAGGACCCGGGTTCGATCCCCGGTACCGGAATGGGATTTTTCCCCGCTGGGAGGTCTGGTACGTTGTGCACTCAGCCTCGTTAGGTCCCTGAGGGGCCAATTGAGGAGCTATCCTGATAGAAAGATAGCCTCCCTGAAAGGTCAAGTAGTCGCCTTATAGTCGGGGGAGTCGGCGTGCTGACCCCCGCCACCCCCAACCTGCACTCTTCCGTGGCCTTGGCTGCGGCTGGAAGACGCAGCGGCCGGGCGATGAGGGTATAGGGGGAAGACGCCCTGGGGGAATTATTATTATTATTATTATTATTATTATTATTATTATTATTATTATTATTATTATTATTATTATTATTATTATTATTATTATTATTATTATTATTATTATTATTATTATTATTATTATTATTATTATTATTATTATTATTATTATTATTATTATTATTATTATTATTATTATTATTATTATTATTATTATTATTATTATTATTATTATTATTATTATTATTATTATTATTATTATTATTATTATTATTATTATTATTATTATTATTATTATTATTATTATTATTATTATTATTATTATTATTATTATTAAGCATTTCCGCATATGGGTTATATGAAATTGTTCATAACTGTCTCATCCATTATACCTAAAATTTTGTAACATAGTCACAGAATCGCCCTGATTATCGAGCAAATGCAGGTGGAAATCGAGGAGATGAGAATGTAAGCAAAAGTGACCCGGCCTCTTGCAAGTATTATTGCACCACAAGTTCATGGTTCCAGTAAGTTTTGTTCGTTTGGATTGAACAGATGGTCTAGGAGTTTAGTTAGGACAACGCTTAATTTAGACCAACACATTCTACTGGACATTCAATAAATCCATGAATAGCCGTCTCTATATTCAATTCCGCTCTCTCGATTATTAGCTTGGCAAAGGAACTTTAGAAACCAGTCGAACATATCCTATTGTTCTTAAGTTCAAACGGCAAGAGAACTACTAGGCGTGAACTCTCCGTTACCTCCCCTCCAATCTTATTTCACCTACGTCTGTCTTAGCATTATTTGTTTGCGTCAATTATGTATTTTTCCCATGAAATCCTAGAAACTGAGATTGAACCTGATTAGACTTCGCCTGTTCGCAAATTTCATTTCATATTCAAACGAGGGTGAGCAAGTCATTTCCAGATTAGAGAGAGGCTTCGCGGTAGTGTGCAAGGCTCGCATTTGGTAGGTCCGAAGTTTGAATTCCCTTGGGCCGACCAACCGATCTTGGATGTCCTCGTAGTTTTACCAGGTCGGTAGGCTCGCGCCGGCGTCAGGATTGATGTTCTGGTGGAATGCTACAGACCCCATTCTCGCTAACCCATATCGACGTCTAGATCTGGTCATCCTTTATCCCTTTCTCCTACAGTTTGTTCAAGAGCTCATGGTCCCTGGGGGGAATGCAGCAAGTGAGTATGTCAGTAAACAATTTCAGGTAAACAGCGATATCTCAAGCTGCATTCATGCTTCTGCTGGCGCTTGCAATAGTAGTACCAACCTTGGAATCTGTATTCACGCTAGATCAAAGCAAAGAAGTCACTCAAAATAGCGGAAATTAAATGTTATTTTTAGTTCATGCAGTATATTTAGCTAATAAAACATAAACGATATTTTCAACTACTCCGTGTTTCTCCCACTGATCATTCTGTACGTTTTCTACATGTTTTAAAAAACGCTGTCAGCCTGTTTCGGTCTCAAGTGATATGCCGTCGAGCGTTATATCGTACAATTTCTGTAAGGATAAGTTCCCTGTCACATTTCTCTAACTATTCGTTTTAACTTGGCCAAGCTAGTTCTGTGGGATTGAGACCACACGTGTATGGGTGGCATTGTGACCCAATGAAACCCAAAATGCGTCCGCTTTAGAAACCTCTTTAGGTTTGTTCGTTTCAATCATTCTGTAAAAATCTGTTTCACACATGGAACTGTCACTCTGAAACCCTCTGCCCTGCAACCACAATAGCATAGCAAATTTCACACCGTTCCTAGGCGGAGATTTATCTACTTCTACACTCCTCTTTACTTTACTTCCGAGACAACGCTAGTGACTCGTCCAATTTTTAACTAAAATTAGGAGATATTAGCATATTAGCGAGCAAACATAGCGGGAATAACATTGGAGGTAAGCTGGCAACCTAACCAGCCACGACGTTTTCTATGAAGTTTACAGAACTAGGGTTACACTATCGTGGAATGTCCCTTCTCTCCCCTTCATTCCCCTAAGACCATGAGCTGGTGAACAGTTCATAAGACAGAATGTGCCTACTGAGATGGCCCAAATTGCGGTACTGAGAGGCTGAGGGTCTTCTCCTTTCTGACTATCCTGTCCTGTGTTAAATAATTTCCAGAAATGAATGTGTCGAGAAATACTTACTTCGAAGTTATGGACTGTATTTCGAAGAATTGGAGTTCAAATCCTCTTATAAACTTCATAAGGAAATACATGACTATACCGTTTCTGTTAAAATTCGTAAAAATATATCAATAGAATTCTGTGTCACGTGAGCTTGGAGGCAAGATTGAGGAATGTCATCAATTTTGTTTAAAATTCTCTTAGAGAGTGGCCTGAGGAAATGGTATGATTAGCGCAGAGGTATGCTCATAAATATTAATGGCCGTAAGTTGCATTCCCTGCTATTCAGAGATGACGCTGTAATAGTAGGGAATAGGGTATACAACGGAGGACAAGACTAGGGCGATATTCAGTATATGTTACCAAAACTTACATGGGAATATAGTTTAAATAGATTGAAAGTGAGTTTTGTGGAGACAGAATACATGATTGTTGAAGGGAAAGGAGCGGATTTGGTTCTAAATGACGTAACATTTAATATCGTCAAGCATTTCAAACATTTAGGTACAATCATAGACATTTCTGGTACCCATGTAAAGCTAATTGACAATAAGTTCCCTAGCACAGCAGCACTGATGGGCCAAATCTTACCGCTCGACCGCTGCGTCCCCCACCTCTGTCCACTTCAGGCGTCATGAGCGGGATGCAGTACTAGAGGGTGGGACGTGGTCGGCGCTCCGAGCCCTCCCAGCCGGTTATATGGCCTTCCCAACCTGGGGTCACTACATCTTTACCAAGTAGCTCCTCAATTGACTCCTTTGGGACCTAACGAGGCTGAGTGCACCCTGTGCCAGACCTCCCAGCTGGGGAAAAAGCCCCACGCCGGTACCGGGGATCGAACCCGGGTCTTCCGCGACAGAGACAAGCGCGCTACCATTGCGCTACGGAGGCAGCAGTAGGGAAATAACAAGGTCCTTGAATTGTGTCCTGTGGAATAGAGAAATACAAAATTAACCAAAATCATAATCCTAAAAGCAATGGCGGAGAGTGTCCTCAAGTTTCGGGCAGAATGTTAAACTCTGAATGATGGAAAAAGACGTAAAGTACCGGAGTATGAGAGTACCCGGATTGCAGCATAAAAGGAATGGTGCTATTAGAAGAGGTGACAACAAAACAACAAAAAATACCGCCATTAATAGAACTGAAGTACGGATATGGCAGTGATACGGACACATAGGAGTGAAGGAGAAGAGATGGCCCAGACGGATAATGATCGTTCTACCAGTACAAATATGAGCACTTACACCCCTAACTACTTATATTTTATTATGTCATAAAATATATTGAGAATGAAACAAAATACAAACATTTGCTATGTACCAGTGGAACCTGTACTAGGAGTAACGGTAGACGATGTAGTAGGGAAATACAGCTTAGTGTGCTGATGAAAATAAAATAATACTAACAACAATAACTATAGCTCCTGCGGTGCACAAACCTTTATTTTAGTAGCGAAATTCCTGTTCGTTAATTGTTTACATTTTGAATAAAAATTCCAGTTCTTGCTCTCGTTCCAAAACAGAGTACATCCCTTTTCTTTTCTTTTCCCCCTTTTTTGTGGTTTCATTTATACAGTTGCCTATAACGTTTATGGTAATATGGAGGGCGTTGACTTGAGAAACAATTGGTTGACTGTGGATTATTTAACGTAAGGTCTGAATCATTTCTATCTTGAAAGACTCTTACATTCACTCCTACATGCGTATCTCCAGACACTGGAGGGTAGAGACAAATTCTAATTTTAAAAAATTCCCCTAACCTTCTTAGAGATGCCTCCCCGTAATGCGTCATGGTGTGCGCTCCTCTCCTCGGTGGCGATTATCCGAAAGGGATGTACGTCACCTCCCCAGCTATGTCCTGGTACTTTTGTTTGGGTATTAGGGTGCAGGTGAAGGTTAAGTCAGGTAGAGTGTGCTTAGTCAACGCGTGTGCCGTTCGGCCACTTCTTTGAGGAAACCTAATAATCGTTTTGCAACACGGTCCCTTCCTCTTGAGTCTTTTCAGGCAGAGTTGCAACATCTTAACATGAATCTTTGTAGCTAATGAAACAGAAAGGAACTGGAATTCAGAATTTTGGCAACTGAGACTCCACGCAGAGTCAACATGTAACTGTCACTCCCTTAAAATGGAGGTTGTTATTGGTCTTCAAGCACAGGGACAGAGGTTTGCCTTTTCTGAAGTGTGCAGACGGATTTATGACAGTCATTAGTTGTGGGTAGAGTACATTTCCCCTGAGCAGCAATTGTACACGTTGAGTAAACATACTCTACCGCTGTCGCAACCTGACATTTGTGGGTGACTACATAAAGATACCCTTGATCCAAGAGGGTACTCCGGGTCGTTGGTGGGCCAGCACCTGAACTTGATGTCGAAACCAGTTCAAGACCTAGAGCTCACTGGTGACATACAGGCTTATACTGGGAGATAATATATTAAAAGTCTCATACAGTAAAGAACAGGAGGGTGCTTGGCAAGTAGGAACTCCGTCAGGTGTCAGATAGAGGGATGATCTTTCGAAAAGAAAAAGCAGAGTTTGCCACGGCCACGGCACTTTGCTATTGTTGGTTATTGGTTCTAGTGTTATGCACTTGTTTAAGTAGTCCTGTAATGGTATTATAACATCATATTATAGCAGTACGTTTTCTATGTATAACAAACTACTTGGTGAAAAAATATGGAATGTCACGTCCCATCCATTGTTTGTTGTAGACAATAGCTTACTATTTAAGATTATTCTTTGCCTTGTCACATATCCGTAATCCGTATGTCATAAAGCTTCACTTAGAATATACCCAAAGTATATACCCAAACTCGGGATTCCTATGCGACGGTGCCTATATAACAGGGCTGGACAACTGGTGCTCACTGAGTGGACCCTCTCAGTGTCTTACACTGATAACTGTATGTTTACCACATAAAAATGTAGGTCGCTCAAGGTATCTCGCAAGTCGCCCAGGCCTGCTATGGACTTATATCCTTTTACTTCCTCTGCCGCGTAGCCATAGCAGCCAGAAGAAGTTGCATTCCACCCCTAAGAAGTCGTACTACTTTACCGGCAATACATGTTGCTAGGCCCCTAAATTAAGAAAAATATACTTCTGAAAAAAGTCCATGTATGTGTCAGCAATGTATGTGTCTGTGGACATAACCAAAAAACAAAAGTTCGGACAAATAACAAACCTGATATTTAAGTATCCTCCAAGGATGCGTCAGAAAGATTTTCAAAAAAGTTTACCCATCCTGAACTATCTTTTACATGGGAATATTTTTCGATACTTCTGATTTTCTCAAAAGTGGCCATAGCAATGTTATTTATCAAACCACGTAGTTAAGGTATTTAACTGACAAATATAGTACATTTCTTGAATTTTCCGAGAACATCCTGTGAAGTCTTCTTCATTGCATAGGAATTTTATATAATCGGGTAAACCAAAAATATATTGATTTCTTTGAAACACTCAATTTCTTTCAAAAAAACGTCGTCGGCATAAGCCATTTCCGTCATATATCTGTTGTTATTTGTTTGAATTTTCCAATAGTTTGTTATCTTTAAAGTGGTGTCGCTATTCAGTTCCTTGTAGCTATGTAATGTAATGGACTCAATATTGAATCTCAAGACCAACACATGGCAACCCATTGACTATCGATTCGGTATCCTCAAACTTCTTTGTACCGACAATGAAATGTGTAATCAAACAATTTCTGCAAAAGGTTCTTCTCGATTAGCATGAGGTAAATCGTAAGAATGGTTTGTAGCTATATAGAATAAAGGATAGTGTGTAACGAATGGCATTTGAATGTAACGCATTATCTTGTTCTCTTTATTTATTTTGTAATTTTGTATAGTTAAAACTTGTTACAGCGTTCTTTATATATTTTACTAATTTCTCCTGTCTCTCTCTGGGAAGGGGATATGCGTTTTAGCAAAGGTAGTCTAACCGAGCAAGATGGCACAGGTAGTAACGTGAGATTCGCATTCAGGAAGTCGTGTGTTCTTTTCCCGCGGGTGAGCTTACTGACCCATGGTTTTCTTCGGCAGTATCCCTGGGTCACTAGGTGAATGCTGAAAAGTTACTTACATTCCTCGAATTTCCTGTTTCGTCCATTTCACTTTACTTCTCATCTGCTTGGTTGTGAAGTCTCGGCGTTGTATAAGAGGAGTGTTGAAGCCTGCAGGAGGAGGGGAGCCAGTTGTACCAGCGGCTACGGGGGTTTAAATTTAGACTGTAGAAATACTGCCCTCTGCTCTGTCGTGTCTCCTAGGTTCAGCCACCCTCTGTTCCTTCTCACCTCACTCCTAACTCCCGGGGGACGCCCTTTTAGGGTATGGGCACGAACGATCTCCTACAGGTCGAGTTGCCGAGTTCCCCATCCACACCTGCTCGGTACCTTATATGTAGTCTCATCTCTGCCCCAATCATGCACGTCCGCACGCGAAGTCAGATATCCATATCATACTCACTCACTCGCTCACTCACTCACTCCCTCACTCACTCACTCACTCACTCACTCACGCACTCACTCACTCATTCACAATTAAGAGATAACTCGACAGTCCGTGTAACTCGACAAACTTTTTCATTTATTTATTTATTTATTTATTTATTTATTTATTTATTTATTTATTTATTTATTTATTTATTTATTTATTTATTTATTTATTTATTTATTTATTTATTTATTTATTTATTTATTTATTTATTTATTTATTTATTTATTTATTTATTTATTTATTTATTTATTTATTTATTTATTTATTTATTTATTTATTTATTTATTTATTTATTTATTTATTTATTTATTTATTTATTTATTTATTTATTTATTTATTTATTTATTTATTTATTTATTTATTTATTTATTTATTTATTTATTTATTTATTTATTTATTTATTTATTTATTTATTTATTTATTTATTTATTTATTTATTTATTTATTTATTTATTTATTTATTTATTTATTTATTTATTTATTTATTTATTTATTTATTTATTTATTTATTTATTTATTTATTTATTTATTTATTTATTTATTTATTTATTTATTTATTTATTTATTTATTTATTTATTTATTTATTTATTTATTTATTTATTTATTTATTTATTTATTTATTTATTTATTTATTTATTTATTTATTTATTTATTTATTTATTTATTTATTTATTTATTCATTTATTTATTTATTCATTCATTCATTCATTTAGTTATTTATTTATTTACATTCTTTATCGTTAAACTTGGCTGTAATAAGTTCTGTTATCTACTATAGGGTATAAACAGTATTGGTAAATTTTAATTATTGGACGTATGTATGCAACCTACCACATTCTTCCTCACAGTAACAAGAGTGCTGACCGCGTATTGACCTTCCACATCTATAATAATGAGAACAAAAGCAGTCGGTAGACCATGTCTCGAAATCAAAAGCTTGCCACAAATAACGTGGATACATAGCACAAAACCTGTTAGGAAGGTTTGAAGGCTTATCGCTTTACCCACTACAAAGGTATTCTTAGGCGTGACGAATTGCGCAGTGGTTTATGATCGAGTTCACTTTTGTATGTATATGACCTTAGGGGTGTCAGATTATCTTTCCAACTTCCGCGTAGTACATAAACATCGCGGACTATTCATGATTAAGTACAGTGCCATCACTCATTATCAACAGTGTCTTGTTTATTTCAAGGAAGTAAATAGAGACATTACCCACAACATCAATTTGCATGATGTCACTGACGCACATTCAAGCAAGATCATTCGCCACGTGTAAAAGATACCTATGTATGTGGTCAGATAAACTTTCAGTTAGATATTTGTGGTTACAGTGTAGTTTCCATGATTTCAGGTTTACTGCTAGTGCTGTGTTTGTGACAGTGAAAATGTCTAACGAGAGGAAAAGACAAGTTAATATCACAATGGAAATTAAATTGGATGTGTTACAGAGATCGGACGAAGGGAGACATATCAATACGTAATACATTTTAGAATATGTTATACTTTTGTTTCCTATATTGTGCTATAATATGTATTTATGTTATTTGCAGTATTATGTTAAGAGTTATGAATAACAGACCGCTTGTTCCTAAAACTCCACATTTCGGTAACTCGACACCTCTCAGTCCACGTTAGGTCGAGTTATCGGGGTTTTACTGTAGTACGTTTTCAGTTTGGCTGGTCCTCCTACTTGGCGTACCGCAGGTGTGACGCAAGAGTGGGCAGAACGAATGCTGCATAGGAACTGAGCTCGAATGCTTTCTGCAAGGCCAATCATCTCACATTATCTAGGCCAGAAGTTCGCACATTGAGTTATGAAGCAAAACGGATAGTCTATGTCACAAGCGTTGTTCATTTTGCGGCTCAGTTACGACCATACACAAATCATCTGTAAACTATATGATTGCTTTGTGGAAAAACTGTTCTACCAAGAGAAAAAACAATCAATACCGAAGTGGATACATATTAAGGTACCATTTGTCAAAATATATGTACTAACACGCTGTATTTACACATACACGTGACCAGATTCGAATTCCCAGCATCACACTAGGAAATACCAAAGTCAATGTGGTAGCAAGCATGAAAACAACGATTTCCCGTGGCGGATCCGAAAATTGCATGATTATGTAAACTACATATCTTAATAGCACGCACATATATGGTGGACTATATTAGCTGATCTACACCAGCTATCGTTTACGGGCTATAATTTGTAATATATTGGCATATTTGCCCTTCGATCAGCATTCTCGGAGCCTGTAGGCGAATATTCTATATTCGGTAGCTCCGTAACTGATCATCAGAGACCTCACTGACCCTGTGTTCCATATGCAAGACTTTCTGGCATGCAAGTGCAGGAAGTCGAAACCGCGTTTCTCTCATCGTGCATGACAATATTAGACAATCACCAAGGATGCTATCGTAACTCATTTTTAGTGCGTGTAGGTGGTACATCTCCATTAATATGTTATTAAATTCATCAGAAAGAGAATAACTGTATACACATATGTATTATAGTATTTATAAGGTTCTTTGCTTGGAAATCATGACGCTAAGATTTCTTTAAACAGGATTCATGCATGTATGTTTGACCGGTACACTACATACAGGGTGTTAAGGTTATACGTGCAGATATTGTTATTGGTAATTAAAGTCAGTGTAGTGAACAATATTATATCAATATTTGTTTCATTTGCAAACCTATAAGTTTACTTATTAAGAGTAGTATGTGTTCAAGTTGGTATTTCTAAGTACTCGTGGCACAAAGCATGACGCAGAGTGGGCCGAGTTTATGATAAGAAATCGTGCACCGGTACCGAGTTCCAAACTTTTCTACAAGGTCAATAACCTCATAATACCTAGGCCAGTACGTCACCCATTGATGTGTGAAGCAAGAGGGATAGTCTATGCAACTAGTATTGTTCATTTTCGCGGCACAGTTAGGACCATGACAAACAACATCAGGTAGTAAACTTTGTAATGGGTTTTGGGGAAAATGTTAGTCAAAGAGAAAGAACAACTAACGCACCGACACTGGATAAATATTAAGGTACCAATTATTAAAATATCTGCTATACTCCTAGCAGCCTGTAAAGTACACTGCGTGTACCCATTCTCGCAAAAGTGGATAATTTTGATGATTGTGGCACGAATGAATGCTTAACGAACGAACAACAGTGAGCATGATAATTTACACGAGTGTCATGTTAAGATTATCCACCAGCTGGATACATTTAATTCAATCTTAGCATTATAAATTGTAGGGAATGAATCATGAAATAATTCCATATCCATAGTTGACATAAGAGAGAGCATCGTAAATGAGGTGTTATTTCTCTCCCTGCATTTCATTTGTCATTACTATTACCTGACGTAAAGGAGCAATGAACAAGACAGTCAGTGCATGTATTCCCTTTCTGGGAGAGAAATGAGCGGGTGTTGCGGACTGTGATGTAGGCTATTATCAACACAGCACAAGACACAAATTCTGGCCTTGTTCTACACTTAATAATAATAATAATAATAATAATAATAATAATAATAATAATAATAATAATAATAATAATAATAATAATAATAATAATAATAATAATAATAATAATAATAATAATAATAATAATCATCATAATGATAATCATAATCATAATCATAATCATAATCATAATCATAATAATAATAATAATAATAATAATAATAATAATAATAATAATAATAATAATAATAATAATAATAATAATAATAATAATAATAATAATAATAATAATAATAATAATAATAATAATAATAATAATAATAATAATAATAATAATAATCATAATCATAATCATAATCATAATCATAATCATAATCATAATCATAATCATAATCATAATCATAATCATAATCATAATCATAATCATAATCATAATCATAATCATAATCATAATCATAATCATAATCATAATCATAATCATAATCATAATCATAATCATAATAATAATCATAATAATAATGATAATGATAATGATAATGATAATGATAATAATAATAATAATAATAATAATAATAATAATAATAATAATAATAATAATAATAATAATAATAATAATAATAATAATAATAATAATAATAATAATAATAATAATAATAATAATAATAATAATAATAATAATAATAATAATAATAATAATAATAATAATAATAATAATAATAATAATAATAATAATAATAATAATAATAATAATAATAATAATAATAATAATAATAATAATAATAATAATAATAATAATAATAATAATAATAATAATAATAATAATAATAATAATAATAATAATAATAATAATAATAATAATAATAATAATAATAATAATAATAATAATAATAATAATAATAATAATAATAATAATAATAATAATAATAATAATAATAATAATAATAATAATAATAATAATAATAATAATAATAATAATAATAATAATAATAATAATAATAATAATAATAATAATAATAATAATAATAATAATACGTAGGAGATCCGGATCTTCGTTGCTCAGAGAAATGTCACAATACCTGTTTATATGTCAATTAAGCAACCTAAGGCTTTAGCTTACATAGGGTACACAATAGCTTTTAGTAACATCTATCTAAATTATATAAAATAAATGAATGCAATATAAGTAGCATATAATTATGGCAAACAAAAATCTTAATAGCGGCTGACAGATGACCACTTCAAGATAATTCTCTTTCCTGATGCGCAAATACATTTTGTGGGTGCAAATGATATATCACCGACTTTATAGTTTAATTACACGGCGTGTTTGACTATAAAACACCACAAGTCGTGGCAAGCCTCTGATTGGAGGCTATGTTAACCGGCTGCTCCTGCCACCCGCCATTAAATTTTGTCTGCTGTAATATAAAAGGCATAGTCAATAACTTTTTATCATATTCTCACAGCCTCTTGAATTCTAAGCTATGGACCGTACCCACCTCACAGCAAAGTTGACAGTAACAGTACATGGTGTGGATGTCGATGGCAGTGCTTATTCTGAGCGTTCATTTCTACACTACAACCTGTGGCTGTAAATATGGGTGAAAATCCAGAGGGAATTTCAAATTGAGCCAGAAACATTGAATCGAAACTGATGCAGCAAACTCTTAGCAGCGGTATCAGAAGGAATATTTTGCTTTAAAAGAGAGGTAATCATGTAAGCTAGGTAAACAGCATTTTTTGTCTTTATCTCACCTTTTTTCCCAAATACTGTGCTATTTATTTAATATTGCGCTGATGTGTTTTGGAACTTATAGTAGT